>QYAJ01000044.1:0-293701 GCA_003988865.1 Phialocephala sp. D728
GGTGCAAGTAATAGAGATGCAATCGAGGGTATTAGGCAAAGAGCATCCCTTTACGTTAATTAGTATAGCTAATTTAGCTTCGACGTTTTGGAGTCAARGACGTTGGAAAGAGGCCGAAGACTTGGACTTACAAGTAATAGAGACGAGCTCGAGAGTATTAGGTCAAGAGCATCCCAACACGATAAACAGTATAATTAACCTTGCTTGGACTTGGAAATACCAGGGTCGGGATGGTGAAGCTCTTGACTTAATAACTTCGTGTCTTGGACTATTGACAAAGATACTAGGCCCAAACCATCCTAAAACTCGAGCATGTGCTCAGACATATAATAGCTGGAAAATGGAATAATTTTAGATTGCTCTAAGTCAAAACGTTTTTTTAACCTATTTTGCAATTAAGCTTTATTTGGAAAATAATCGAAGCCCAATTCTCTATGACATCTAAGAGACTCTTGAAATGAATTCTTAACTAATTCTTATTCTTTGCTTAACTTTTGTAATGTACTTCTCCATGCTAGCTGTGAGACACATAACCATGTAACTGGGTTCAAGCCAGAGGCTGATCTGGCTGACTGAGAGTAGTAGCGTTGTGCTCTGATAACTAAGGCAAGACGGAAATATCTGCTTAGTATACCCCAACACGTCCGCGTTGTGCGGCAGTAATTATCTCTACTGCTTTAGGTTTAAGCAAAATCTCTTTTTAATTCTTCGAATATGCAATCTAGGTTCATTGCATCTCAAAGCTATATATTCGACTTGGAACCAGATCTTCCTCGACATTGGAATGATGTTATGGCACCACGAGCGGTAAGCGACTTCACGAAAGTTTAATTGTGTTTCCTAAGGACTCTAGAGTAAGAAATTAATCTATAAGAGTACCGGATTCCTTCATAAGATCTTGAGGAGTTCGCTAGGGTGATGCCAGTGAAGAAAGTTTTATCTTGTGCTTCAGTGAAGGTCTAGTACACCAAAACCTAGATCTCCAAAAAATATACAAGAAATTTTATGCAAGACGTAGGCTCAACCAACCCAACGTCTCGCACTCCTGAACATCCTAACCCATGGCCCAAACTCGCCCCACTGCTCTGCTTTCTCCTTTGGCACATAGCTGCCGACATCAACCATGATCGTTCTCTCAGGATGAGGCATCATGGCTAGCACTCTTCCATCTAGACTCCTCACACCAGCGATGCCTTCGGGACTGCCATTTGCGTTGAATGGATATCTGGTAGTGACACTGCCCCTATTGTCTGTGTAGCGAATCGGGATCAAGCCATCGGCATTCATGGCCTCGAGATGGGACTGATGTCTAAACGAAGCTCTGCCTTCCCCGTGCGAAACTACGATGGGGAGAGAGGAACCATTCATGCCATGTAAGAACACGGAAGGAGTCTTGGTGTTATCCTGAATCCTGACCATCGACACTCTAGCCTCAAATTGCTCACTCTTATTCTCCAAGAACAATGGCCAATGCGAAGTCCCAGGAATCAACTCCGCGATCCTCGTCAGCATTTGACAACCATTGCAGACACCAAGAGTGAAAGTATCTGGACGGGCAAAGAATCGTTGGAATTCAGGTCGAGCATTCTCTTCATGCATGAGAATAGATTTGGCCCAGCCTTGTCCGGCACCGAGAACGTCACCATAGGAGAAACCGCCACAGGCTGCGATCCCAACAAAGTCCGCGAGCGAGAGACCGTTAATGATGTCTGTCATGTGGACATCGACGGGATCAAAGCCGGCAGCTTTAAAAGCCATGGCCATCTCAGCATGACCATTCACACCTTGTTCTCTCAGGACGGCGACTCGAGGTGGCCTAGCGAAGACGGAAGTGATTGAAGAGGCGAATGGAAGGATGGAGTCTTTCGGGTCGAAGGTCAGCTTGTAATGGAGGCCGGGGTCATGGTCATCTTCAATGTTTTCGTATTCTGCGTCTGCGCATTCGATGTTGTCCCGAATGCGTTGCATCTGGTAGGAGGTGGTGGACCATAATTGTTGCATCTCGGAGCGTTCCATACGCAGGATTGAAGTTTGACCAAAACGTATTGACAATTGCTGCTTTGAAAAGTGCGGAACTCGACCGATCTTTCTGACCAAGCCCTTTGGTGGGCCACAAGTTGAGAAACAGCTGATGAACTTCCCCTCGTCGGATTTTCGTACTTGGAATATAGCACCGAGCTCCTCATTGAAGAGAGCATTTAGAATATCGGGTAACGCTGGACTTCTCGCAAGATTGTCAATCATGATTTCTGCTCCGCATCGGCCTGCAAACATCATCTCAGCAAGAGTTGTAAGCATCCCTCCGTCGGAAATATCGTGATATGCGAGTACCACATCTAATTCATGCATCTGAGAGATAGCATCGAAGTAATCGAGTATCAGATCTGAGTCTCTGATATCTGGAGTCTCGTCCCCTAATTGACCAAATGATTGTGCCAGTGCTGAGCCACCCAATGCTTTGTGACCTTGTGCGAGATCAACATACATTAAGACGGTCTCTCCGACCTCCTCGATTCTTCGCAAAGCAGGTGTCCAGGTATTCCTGACATTTGCAACAGGAGCAAACGCAGATATGACTACCGTCATAGGAGCAGTGACGCTATTAGTATTCCCGCTCTGTTGATCTTTCCATGACGCTTTCATTGATGTCGAGTCTTTGCCAACGGGAATGCTGATGCCGAGTTTGGGGCACAATTCCATACCAATAGCATGGACAGCTTCATAGAGAGCGGCGCCCTCACCAGGATGACTACAACAAATCAGTATCATGTTTCTGTAAAGAATAAGAGCCGAAGCAGATGAAACATGGGTTGGGAATCCCAAGACAATAAACACAATGGGCAGCGAGGACGAGAAATTAAGGGAAGGATCGGTTACTTGACGGCAGCCATCCAATTTGCTGACAAGCGTACTCTTGCAAGATCTCCTTCCTTTGCACGAAGGATATGTGCTGCAGCAAGGTTCAACAAACTCTCTGCTACTGCCATCCTTGCAGATGCCCCCGGAGAGATCAGAGCAAGCGTAGGCTTCTCACCCATACTCATGGCTTCACCGGTCTTGATTTTATCGCTAATATTTAGGGCACTGATAGTAACTGCAACATCCGCGACAGGAATCTGCCATGGGCCAACCATTTGATCTCTGACGGTCATACCTCCAACAGTCCGATCCCCGATCGTGATCAAGAATGATTTAGAACCTACTGCTGGAAGTCTAAAGACCCGTTCTATGGCCTTTCTCAACAGATCGTGTTCCGGAATCTGGGGATAGTGCTCGACTAATGACTTCCGAGCATCGAAGGGCTTTAGCACCGGCCGTCTTGACTTGACCATTCGATCAAGCTTTCTGTCCTTGGGAAACAACGTCGACATGGGCAAATCTATCGGCCGGGGATATTCGGTAGACTCTCGGTCGGTCACAATCAGTCTGACAGTGCCATTTTCGTCTTTCGCCAGAACGGTACCAACATCAGAGAATCCGCATCGTTCTCGGTCTAGGGAAATTAGTAGAGCCTCAGCGCCTTCGATGCGTCTCACTTACTGCAGATGCTAACGAATCTGTTAAGACCGGTGAGAGAAATGATCAGAACGTATCTTTCTTGTGCCTCACAACACCAAATTTGTAGAGGGCTCATACTCCTATCCGCATTTTCCACTTGTCTAAGCTCAAAGTTTCCACCATAGCCAGCATCCTTAACCAGCTCTGGTAGTGCATTTGAAAGTCCTCCAGCACCCACATCATGAATGAAGGCAATTGGGTTGTTCTCTCCGAGTGCTACGCATGCATTGATGACCATCTGGGCTCTGCGTTCCATCTCGGGATTGCCACGCTGCACACTGTCGAAGTCTAACTCCACAGACCCTTCTCCTGAGGCATTACTAGACGCAGCTCCACCACCGAGACCGATGAGCATTGCTGGACCACCAAGGACGATCACGTGAGCGCCCTCTTTCACATCCCGCCCATCTTTGAGAGCATGCTGTGGTCGGACTGTACCCACGCCTCCTGCGATCATAATTCTAGTGAACGGGAAAAAGTCAGTATACTCAATTTAAGCAGGTTAAAAAGTAAGAAACAGAGAATTCAAGGACACCTGTTGACTCACGGTTTATGATACCCACGAACGTCAAGCCCATCCGCGCCTGTATCGACTTCAGCTAGAAGTGTGCGGAAACATCCAGTAAGGCAGGGCCGGCCAAACTCATTGTTGAACCTGGCACTGCCGATCGGTGCCTCAAGCATGATGTCAAGACTGCTGGCATAATGTGCTGGCTTGCCAATATCAATCTCCCAAGGTTCGTTATGATCTGGAATCAGGAGATCTGACACCCAGAACCCACAAAGGCCAGCCTTTGGTGTGGATCCCCGTCCTACTGCACCTTCATCTCTAATTTCACCACCGGAACCAGTTGCCGCTCCTGGGAAAGGGGAAATTGCTGTTGGATGATTATGGGTCTCCACTTTAGCAAGGAAATGGACTTTTTCCTTGGTTTGTCTCCAACTTCCTGTAGAATAATCAGGCGCCCAGAAACTTGCCATCTCTCCTTCCAAAACGGCTGCGTTGTCGCTGTAGGCAGAGATCGTATATTTGGGATTTTGATTGTGTGTATTCCGAATCATCTCGAAAAGACTCTTGCCCATGCCTATACCGTCAATGGTCCAGTTGGCATTGAATTGCTTGTGTCTGCAATGTTCTGAGTTGACCTGTGCAAACATGAACAATTCGATGTCATAAGGAGATCTCCCTAGCTGCTTGTATGCTTGGACAAGATACTCCATTTCAAGCTGGTCAAGAGCAAGTCCACGCTTCTTGTTGTATGCCTTTAATACTTCGACAGCATCGACTCCGTCAGCTGACAGATCAATGACCTCCAAAGGATATGGCTGGCCTTCGGCGAACATCTGATGGAGATCCGGTTCGGTCCTACTGATGCTCTCAGTCATTCGATCATAGAGAACATCTTTGAATAGAATATCCTCGCTCTCAAATGGTTCAGCAAAGGTGACCAAGATCGCGCGGCCTCTTTCAATCCGCTTTACCTCGCTCTTGAGGCCACAAACATGAGCGATGCTCGTGGCTTTTGAGCTCCACGGTGAGATGTTTCGAGGTGTCACATAGTAGATCTCAGAGAGGCTTCCTGGTTGTTTCTCTAAAGCTTCGAAATCCGATGTTCCTGGAATTAGCTGAGTGATTTTGGCTTTGATGGAATCATTTCCTGGATGCTTCAGGTGCGTGTAGTGCATCCAAACTCCTTGGATTTCGCGGACTTGGGTCTTCAGCTTGTTGATTCTGTCCTTGAGCTTTTCCGCCTCGGAGGGCGTAAAACAAGGATCGCCAGGAAAAGTGAGGTGCTCCATCCTGGTGAGCGTGGACGAACTCTGTGGCTACATGATCTTTCATGTATTTGATATGGCGGGGTCGAAAATAAAAATTCGAGGGGCTGCCGGATGAACGTAGGACCGATGAAGGCTTTGCCGTGGGGCTAACAAGCCGACGAAACGCCAATCAGCGTCATCCCTTGCTATCCGTGCCTGCGCCGTTATTTCTATGGCCATGAAAGTACGAAGCTGGCCCGAATCCTGTCTTGAGCAACTCAGCATTTGTCGGATATTCAACGCGTTGATTATCACTACCACTCTCTTTCTTTGTACATATCACCATCGATGGACGTTTTGTAGAACCGAATCTACCAAATCCGAGTATCACGTCGCGTTTTCGCAGCACCATTGAAGATGGGAATCGTGTCCTTTGTTACGAGCATTATTGCTCCTATATTTATCATCATCTCACCAATAACTTCATATGCCGACCAAACGTACTCAATACACCGGACGAAATCCAGCGCCGGCTTCTCGATGGACATTCCATTGATCATGCTGGTGGCATCGTTATTGAGGTAGGTTACGAGTAACTGGAGGTAGAATCCTACGGATAGAGCTGACAGAACAATCTGCAGGGTGTTCTACTACCCGGGCGCAAAATTTGACATTTCTTTACTTGTACAATCTTTCATCATGATTGCCATTCAATTGGTCCTGCTGAAAGTGGCACTGGATCACCGACCATCGCCCTCATCGAAAGGAGGAGAAACATCCATTCCGTTTGTTGGTGCAAGGGAAGGAGAGTTTGGGGTCTCTAGACCATACAACTTCTGGCAGTGGCGATCCCCTAAGCCGTGAGTCTTCACAAGCATATCTAAGGTCTGCAATCAGCCACTGACTGGGGAGCATGCAGATACTGGCAGTTTCTCCTCTACTTATTCATTGGCCTCACATGTTTCGAGCTCCTCCTTTCACCGATCTCCTCGTTATACTCCCTTTACTCTGCCTGTCTCGGTATCATCGGGCTTTCGATCGAAGCCACGCTCCCTCTCCCGCAGATTCTTGCAAACTACCGTGCGCGATCTTGCAAGGGATTCCGATTGTCGGTGCTTGCAAGTTGGATTGCGGGCGACATTATGAAGATGTTTTGGTTTTTCACAGCCACTTCTGAGATCCCGTGGACGTTCAAGCTCTGCGGAATCTTCCAGATGTGTTGCGACTTGTTTCTTGGTGGTCAATACTGGGTCTATGGGGACAAGGGAGAACCTGTGATCAAGGATCATGAAATGGCAATGAGAATGAATGGGCACGCGCATGGTCATGCACACTCGACCGGAATGAGAACTCCAGTGGGGGAGAAGGATGTAAGACTAGGATAAAATTTGTTTGCATAGACAAAGTACTTGGAATTGGACCCCGCCTTTGGCGCAGAAAGTGCTTTTGGACTCGAAACCATCGACACCTCACTCAGCGTTTCTTTTGATCTCGATGCCCTCGTCGGACAATTTCTGAAAACTCCTACCCGTCTAACAGCGCTGTTTGCTTGAAGCTCCTCGACGGGCAACTATCCCGAGTACTGAAGATCCTCGAGTACCTGACCATGCAGCGCCATTTCCCACAGGAAGATGCAGTCCTCTGTGCGATTGGCTAACGCTCCCAGATTCCGGTCAGATATCACAATTCAAAGCCACGGGCCGGTGCAGCAGCCCGAAAAAAGTAAATGAGCTACTAAGTTTTGTGTTGGAAAGAATTGATAGGTGCGCGGGGCTGGGTGAGGCCTCTACGGAGGAGGAAGAGGTGAATCTCGTTGCAGCTTAGAGTCGGGTAGGGTTTTCGCTTAAAGTAAGTGCGAGGATCGTGACATCCTGTGAACACTGTCGAGACAACCATGATTTACCCAAGAGCTAGGAATGCCAACTACAACACCAAATGACCTAGAATATTGAAAGATCGCGATTCAAACAAAAGAATAAAGTGTGGAAACTCGAATGAGCTCTTTAGAGCTGGAATTGATTATTTGTGCTTGAGTTTGCTTTGGTAGAATCCTTGTTTTGCTTTTGGCGGTGCACATTCAAGAACACACTTTCACACACTCCTCTCCTCGAAACTCTTCTTCCCTCGTTATTCACTCTCAAAGCCTCCCCATTTTAGAGCCAGCCTCGCTAGCTCCAACTCGCGGTCCCCGAAAACTTATTTAAAGTCAATCTCTCTACTCCAACCTCGCTTTTCCTTTTTCTCATAACAACTTCACAACAACCTCGCAACCCTAACGTCCGCGACACAACAAGCTACCAACGACTTCCATCAAGCAGTAAGTAGTCTTCGATACTATCTTCCATTCTTTTTTGTTCAAATCTTTCTTCTTGTCCAAACTCTCGCTGACCATCTGCTCGACCAGCTCGCACTTTTCCCGAACGAAAGCCGATCTTGACCACGAAGTCAAGGCTCTCCAACCAACTACAAAACCAAACAACTTTAGAGGTAAGCCATCGATCTTCCAGATTGCTTATCATAAAGAGCCACTGCTTCCTCTTGCATTTAATTGTTATCGTCGTCGCACATTTCCCCAATTCTCTTCTTCCTTTAACTTCAACTCAACTTCAAATTTCTTCGCTACTTCACCACACCAACAACATCCACACACAACACTTCCTTTTACAGAACTCCAACCCACTTCAAGACATTCATAAACCCTCAACAGTCTTGAACTTCTTGTCTTCGATCTTCATTCAAGGCTTCAGCCATTCTCAGATCGACTTCAGTCATCCTCTTCAGTCATTAAAACTCGGTACTTCTCGATCTTCCATCACCGGCCTTTCCATTCACTTTTGAACGTCATCTTATCGCACCTTGCTTGTCACATACCTGTAAGGCATCGATGCTAACTTGACTTGTCGTGGTACAGAATCAATCCAACACCGTAATAATGCCGAACTGGAAAACCTATGAGAGTTCCGTTCGCCTCCTTTCAGCGATCGTTGCCGCCCACCCGGGCATGAAGCTTAACTATGACGGTACGTGACAATTTACTTGGTCTCTATACCCCCTCGTCACCTCTTCCACCTCAAGTCGTCGTCTTCAAATCGTCATTAGTCTCTTGCTGTTTTGCGATTCCTGACTGGTGGTTCCTGATATCCTTGTTGCATTAGAGATCGGCAAGCTGTACGGCGGAGGCACCTCGTACAGAGCTGTCTGGGGTCGCATGAAGCAGATCGAGGATAATGCTAAAGCCCTGCGAACTGCATTTGATGCAGGACTCGATACGTCTAGCATCGAAATCAGTGATGTTCCGCAGAAGGGTATCAAAGGTAACCACAGATGCCGGGGTCGAATATCTCTTTCATTTGGTTTGATTGCACATTGCACTGTCCAGGCTTGATCACGTTCCTCATTACGATCCTTTTGTTGATTTTGGCCCAGACATCGCTATCCGATTTGGTGGAGATTGCACGAAGTCTGCTCTTGATAATCGATTCCGTCGAATTAAGTCGGATGCAAAGTTGATCAATGATGCCATTAAGAATGGCATTGATCCCATCACCATGAACATAGGAGACACCAAGGGGGAAGTTGCCATGAGTGGCAAGGGTACTTCTGGTCAGGCGGCGAGATCATCCAATTTAGCACACTGCACATTCCCTTCCGTTTGCAAACAACCTGTCTTTCACAAGCTTTATCGATCGCCGCTACAGACCTTGCCAAAGCTTATGGTAGCGACTGCACGAAGATCAGCTTGGTTACGCATTTCCAGCGCGACACCAATCCCAATGTTAAAGCTATCCGAAATGCCCTTGACCTACAGGAAGATACAAAAAATGTCGCCTTGGTTGAGGACATCAGGAACGGCAAGCCGGGCAAGGGTCAGAACCATGCTCACTACGTCCTGATACACACTACACGTTTTCATTATGTTTGCAAACTTGCTTGTTTTGGACCTCTAAACCGAGGGAGGATCGTTGTTGATGATTGCCTCAGAGATTGCTGCATGCTTCGGTAGCGACTGCACGCGAGGTGGTGTGGCACAACTGTTCGCCCGCAACATCAATCCCAACGCCAAGTCCATCCAAGAAGCTCGCGACCGGCATGAAGATCCGAAGGGCCTCGTCATGTTTGTGAACGTCAGAGATGGCAAGACTGGCACGGGTCAGCAAAACTACACCTTCTTTATCAAGCACGTTGCACGTTTTCCTTCTGTTCGAAGTTCTATTGGAGATTTCATTGGCATCTGATTGATGATAATGCAGAGATCGTGAGATTCTACGGAAGTGAATGCACCAAGAGTGCACTGCATAATCACTTCAACCGCGATCTGAATCCCAACATTAAGGCTCTCAAGCAAGCTGTTAATGATGGCCAAGATCCAAAGGAAGTGGTCTTGATGGAGAACGTTCGCACCGCAGGAGCCGGCAAACGTCAGCTGATTATGTTTTGATTCTTGAGCACATCACACGTTTTCCTTCTGTCAAATTGTTTTCCGCTGTTGGCATATTGATTTTTGTCCAGAAATTGCCCGCTGCTTTGGCAAGTCAGCTACATCGAAGGCTATTAGGCATGTCTTCGATCGCACCATCAAGCCCGACGTGAAGCTCATTGTTGACACCTTGGATGCCGGTGGTAACCCCGAGGAAGTTATGCTATCGAGTCTCAAGAAGATCAGTGGCGGTGATGACAGTGGTTAGAAATTCTGCCAGCTTTCTTAATTACCCTACACGTTTTCATTCTGTCCAGGGAGCTTAGAGTCCAGAAAGTCATATTGATATCAGGACAGAGATCGCTCGATGCTATGGTGCACCCACCAAGGGAAAGGATGTCAGAAATTTCTACGACCGAACTATCAAGTACGATGTCCAGCTGATTCGTAAGACGTTGGAAAATGGCGGCAACCCGCTCGACGTCGAGCTCTGTTACTTCTCGAAGAAGAGCGGGGGCGGTCCTACTAAGGGTCAGATTTACTTCTCAGATAAACCTACAGCACTTTTCCTTCTGTCAAAGTTCATTTTCACATCTGCCTCCGAACTTTTGTTAATAAAGACTCAACAGAAATTGCGCGATGCTTCGGAGGTGGCTTGAAGGGCGGTGCCCTCTCTATGCAATTCCAACGTGGAATCAAGCCCAATGCTAAGCTGATCCTGGAGGCTCTTGGGCGTGGTGAAGACCCGCTCGAGACTATCCCAATGGGCGGCGAAGCTAAGGGTGTTGGTGGCAAGGGTCAGATTTTCTATCTTCAGAACCGCAATAGCACGATTCCTTTTTGTTCAACAGAGCCCGAGATTGATATTGATACCTCCTAGAGATCCAAAAATGTTTCGGCTCTGATGCTACAGTTGGCGGCATCAGATCCCAGTTCGCGACTCACATCAAGACTGACGTCAACATCATCATTGATGCGAGAAAGAATGGAATTGATTGCAAGGACATCACCCTAGGAGGTGGTGCGAAAGGCGACAATGGTCTGGCATTTCGAAATTTTCTCGATAGCACTTTATCTCTCTATCTTAGATAATCTGCTTATTGACTGTCAACAGAGATTGCTAGCATTATGGGTAGCGATGTCACCCCTAATGGGTTGAGATTTCAGTTCACCGACCGTTTCAAGCCCATCGCAAAGCGACAGCTGGAGATGAAAGAAGCGGGCAAAGATGCTAAGGATCTCGACCTTGACAGTGTCAAGAGTGGCAACAGCATCAATAAGAGCCATAAGAAGGGTCAGGCAGCTCTTCAGCATTTCTTTCTCCACAAAATTTCATTACCAGCATGTTTTCCTTATGTCACACTCTCAGGCAAAATATTGATGATCCCTTAGAAATTGCAAAGTACTTCGGTTCCGACGCAACTGGTGGGGGCATCGGCTTCCAGTTCCGCGCTATCAAGGCAGACGCAAAGCGTCAAGTTGACTGCGTGAAGAACCACGGTGATCCAAAGGACCTTGGCATTGGAGCTGGCAAGGGTCAGAAACCTTGACCTTCATTCCGTTTCTTTAGCACCGCACGTTTTCTTTCTGTTTGAAGAATGCAACGAGAACTCGATATTGATGTTTTTTTCTAGAGATGGCGCGACTTATTGGCAGCGACTGCACGAAAGGCGCCCTGGAGTGGCAATTTCGTCGCTACAAGGCTGGTGGAAAATTGCAGCTCGATGCCGTGAAAATTGGCCGAGACCCGAAGGATATCAATGTTGATGTTAATCCTCAGGGCAAGCCAGACGGCAAAGGGTTTGGCGGTGGCAAGAGCAATTGTACTTCTTTCTGTTCATCTACTTTCGTTCTTGCACAACACAGTGCAGCACATTTGTGTGTTCAGGACATGGTATTGACAAGATCGCAGAAATTGCACTCCGCTTGAATGACGGCACCACTGCGTATGCTTTGCAGCATCACTTTCGGGACATCAAGAAGCAGGCTCAGGAGATGAATGCTGGTCAGACTTTGTCTTATCATGCCCAAGTTTTCTCGAGTTCTTTCACAGCACATTTTCTTTTTTTGAGAGCTCAGCAGAAATGATTTGGACTCGGATGTTGTTATTGACTGTGTTTACAGCCATGGCACGTCACTTCAATACTGACAGTCTTAACGATACTACGACTGGAACTGCTCTTGAGCATCAGTTCCGACCTATGAAGAAGAAGGCTCAAGAGATGAAGTCTGGTATTGCTTGCAATTCGCTCTAATCTCCGGAACTTCTTCTTCCCTTTATTCTTCGCACTTTCCCTCCTCTCAGATCTGTTTTTCGCGCACCCCGAATCTTTCCTTTCGTTGACCCCACCGCTTCCATTCCCTTCTGTTCTTCCCGCCACAACCGTCATCCAAACATTTTTGAACATCTGCTAACTATTTTACAGCCATCGCTCGTGAATACGGAGATGGCGTCACAGGTAAATAAGTTTCCACCTACTTTGAGCGCTTGCGTAAGGATCACAACTGGCAAGGTACTAACAATTCCCCAGGAGAGAACGGTGCCGTCAAGAAGACTCCACAAAAGCGTGGACCTCGTGCTAAGAAGGTAGCCCCCACCAGTGGTAATGGCATGGGAGGTTCGGATGAGGACGACGATGAGGAAGGCTCCTTCGATGGAACCCCTTCTAAGGTTAAGACACCACTCAATAAGGTCAAGAATGGCCGCGTTCAGAAGTCTTCTGGTCGTAGCAAGGCCAAGATTAACTACCAGGAATCTGACGACGATGAGGAGAATGATATGGCAAAGGAGGAAGCCGGTATGAATGGCGGTTTTGAAGACATCAACCACGCTGCTAGCAATGGCCACAGCAGCTTCGAGGACACTTCGTTCAGCCAGGGACACGCTCACGTTGATGAGGACCACACTACCTGGTACGAGGCCGAGGATGCCGATCAGGTATAGATAAGCTCCCTCTTTGCTTATCTGGCCGTTTCTGGTCGATCCAGGCACTTTCATCGTCGCCCTGCTCTACTTGGCTGCGGTCTCAACATTGCAATTCCTGGATTTCGACATAGGGATGCCATCAACCTCGTCTCGACTCTGATCTTCAACGATGTGCGCCTTGATTCTCACTTTCTCAACAAAAATCCGCCCTGTAATCTATCTCTCCTTCTTTCGACAATCCCCGACGTTTCGGTTCCCTTTTCAACACTCACAATAACGGCCTCACGATTTCCATTCAGTTTCTTTCGGTTTCTCGACCAGTTAGTTTCGGTACGGTACATTTCACCTTGCAGCACCTTCACCACACCATCTCGAATTCGATCTCCACCTCACTCATTTCCTTGATCTCGATAGCGACACGACGAACCGGTAAAGGCTTTGGTGAGAATGTCTTTCCCTCTTCAACAACATCGCAATCATCGATCGAGCGACACGATTCTTGGGCATTGATTTCGTTTCTTTCGCTCATGGATTCTTCGGCTGGCATTTGGTTGTTGGCACTCCGGCTCTTTCTCTTCTCCACATCTCGTGAAGGAGACTTAATTGGAGGAAGGATTATGAATCTCAGATTGGCGCGGATTTTGAGTTCATCTGCTTACTGCACTCACATACCCATTTCCCTTGCCCATGCATGTACTCCTTTCCCTAACACATCACGCGGACGAACGAAACACGGAGGAACTTGGTGAGAAGTCTCTTCTCTTTCGATCTCTGTATGTAGCTGGATCTGGGTCGGGTGATTGATTTACAGGGTGCGCTCTTCTCAGGCTTGGGAGGGTGGGATTCTTGCTGAAAAAATGGGGGAAAATAGATGATGCTCTTTCTTCAATGCTTCGTACTTATGGTACGGCTTGAGCAACTTTCTTACTTCGTTCTAGCTTAGGCGTAAGCATAGGCAGAGGAATAGAAGGTGCTCCTACTAAAACTTGTGTCGAGATCTTCGTGAATTTGCTAAGGTTGTGCTGCTGAAGATTGAGACTTGGGAACTTGAGACCTGGAGCTTAAAGATCGGAGATAGGGTAAGTTATTTTGGGGTTTAAAAGGTACATCATTGCTAAAGATATACGAAGTCACTCTTACTATTGCGGTACAACTTTAATTCGAGTCCGAGCTGTCATTTGCGTTTGTGCCTACAAAATGAAAGAACTAAGCCAATACCGTCCACACTCAATACGAGTACCTTCCACATCTGGACCTATTTACAGCCTCCGCAAAAAAGGAAAACAAAAACATGAAGGGATTTTTCATGCTCCACGATAAATCACCCAGCCAGCACGGTCTGCTGATCAGCGCCAAATGTATCAGTCTGTGTTTCGTGTCCCCATCCTCCATCTTTTGCATATTCTGTGAATCTGTACCCGGTTTGGACTGCCCCTGTTCGGCTTTCCCACAGTCTGTGAACGTGATCGTGGTTGTGGGGTTTCTCAATGCTTGAAGAACGATAGGGTATATCAAACCTGACATAGAAACCTTCCTACAGGACTCAGTACTAGTCTGCATGGCATTCTGGAAGTACTGACTTCTCCTCGTTTTTGGATCTATTGGTGGCACATGTTGGAGCGGGTGTTTTGGTAGGCTGAAGATAGGTGGCATTGTTTTGCGAAGTGGTTATGCTGTGGACCGAGTCGGAATGGAGACTTGCTAACGCGACAACTGAAGATGGCTTGCGACTGTTGGCTCTCGGGAGGACAGCATGGCTTTCCTCATACTCTTCTTGGGCTTGTGCCGTCTCGTATTCCAAAGCTTTCACGAGCTTGTAGAAAAGTACTGCAAGGATAACACCAGCGACAGGTCCAACCCAGTAAATCCAATGGTAGTTTGGGAAAGAATGGTTGACGATGCATGGAGCGAGAGCGCGTGCTGGATTCACAGCAGCACCAGTCCAGAAGACACCTGAGAGAATGTTCAGCGAAAGGAAGAGCAGTTCGGGGGTAAGCAATCACCTATGAGTTCTGCAATGAAGAGTGACAAGCCAATGCCGATGGGCGCGAGATGAGTTGCGGCATGTTGCTCGGCAGCTAGCATAAAGATAGTGAAGGCCAATTGAGCTGTCAAGAGCATCTCAATGAGAACTCCCTGGGCGTTGCTTGTTCCTCCTCCAAGTCCGACCGCGACATTTAGACCGCCGTTGAACAACGCGTAGACGATATAGGATGCAGCGATGGTGGCGACAGTTTGAGCGACACATAAGAGTGCGCAACGAAACCAGGTGATTGCGCCAATGAGAGCCATTCCTAAAGAGAACTACCATGGAGGGTAGAATTAGCATGAGTCCATTCTTCTATAAATGATTTGAAGAAAGAAGCCCCATTGCCTGATGACTGGGTCAAATCTCTACGCTGCTATCCTTGCTGAAAGTTCATGTGCACGAGCACTTACCACAGGATTGAACAATCCACCGCTGATTCGAAAGAATGTCCATGCTGTGACGGCCAAAGAAAAGCCAGCAGCAAGAGCAATGTACAATAATTGTTCTGGCGACTTTTCAGCTGTCGCAGTTGAGACCCCAGGACCTTGGTCTCTGTTCGACGAGGCGCTGGCAACTTCGACGCCCGAGAATGCGAGGAAGATGAAGACAAGAGTGCCGATGAATTCACCGACGACAGCAACAACATGACCGCGCGCGCCTTGGGGTAGTATTTCGAACAGGTTTTTGAACAGCCGTTTGAGTGGATCTTTCCGGGTGAGTATCGTGTCGGAGTGGTTGATGTTCATTGTTGGTACTCGTAGAAGAGGATCGGCTTTCGTGTACATCGACATCGCTGCTAGAGATAAGAGTAGTTGGAGCGGATGAGTAGTTGGCTGAACTTCAAAAGTTTGCTGACGTAGTTGTAGTTGTAGAAATAGGAAACATAGGAAACGGGTAGCTTGGTGATCGATTAAAGTCATGAGGTATATGAAGATGGATATAGGATGCGTTTCTGTTTTGGGTAGGCACTATGTAAAAGCCGTGCTTTCCTCTGAAGATGGCACTTGCTAAGGAGGGCGTGAATCGTCGCCGCATGAAGAAGAGGGCACTTACGACAGCGGGACTATCCCACTCGAATTCGAGACGAGTTTCAAAAATTAAGCAACATAAATTCCACGCATCGTCGCCTGCCGTAGTGTCTGGTAGCATTTTCAATCTTCTAGCCTGGACTAAACTTAGCTCAGCATTTCTTGACTGTTTTAGAGATCTAATTGAAGAGATTGGAAAGGTTAGAACCTGGCATTAGACTAATATAATTTCGTGCAGTCTTTCTCGACCACGATATTGGACGCACAGGCAACTTCAAATACAGGATACTCAACTATTTCTGGGCGGATATCCAATACGGAGAACCCTTTAATACGTGTCTTCGTCCCCTTCTCCTCATAGCTTCTCCTTCCCAACTTTCCGAAAGATCTCTCTCGACCACATCTCAGAGAACTCAACAAATTTAGGGTCGCCGGGAGCATGAAGTTGGGACGCGATGATGCTCGCTATCCCACTCTTTCGGTCAATATACCAATGAAGATTGGGATATCCACTCCAGTACAGTGTCCCCTCTCTCCACCTTCCAGGAAGATCCTCCAAAATCAGTCCAGAGCCAAGACCATAGTCGACCTTGGTCCCTGCGGGGAGGTCACTCATCTGTACGTTAACATCCGGAATGGAGAGCTTCGCTTCGAATCCTTTGATCCCAGCTGAGTTGAGTTGTGGTTTGAACATATCGTCCACACTTGCTTTCTTGAGGACTTTCTCATCGTCGCACACCAAGCTGTGCAGTAATTTGAAGTAATCTAGTGGGGCCCCATAGAGTCCTGATCCCCCAGTACATTCTGGCATCTCCATATTGTAAATAGGATCGTCGGTGTAGACCACTCTCCCATTTGGATCGGCTGGATTGGTAAACATAGTGACTCCGCCTTCTCGAATGCTCATGTCTGTCATTTTGCCGATGATCGCAGGGTTTTTCTTTGGACAGAAAGACATGCTCTTCACACCAAGTGGGCCCCAGATATTCTTGTTAAAGTATTCCTCAAGAGTAATGCCGCCATTGACTCGCTCAACCATCCAGCCTGCGTAGTCTAATCCAATGCTGTAATCCCATCCCTCACCTGGTCCAAACAACAACGGGAAATGGAAGGCCTCGAGGATTGGTTTTGTAATGAAGATGGTGGGGGTAAAATTTTGAGTAGCGCGGAAACGCATGAGGGACGGATCTACACATCTGTAAGCTCTAGAGTTCACAAACATTTTGGGCATCCACACTGAAGAAATCATAGCTAAGACCCGAAGTATGGGTGATGAGATGTCTATCGAGACGTTAGAACCTATATAATAGACCTGTATCTGTCTTGAACATACCTCAAGGTGATGATCTTGGTATTCTTCTTCAAAATAGGTTTGTCCTTCCCATCTGGATCTCTCTCGAAGCCTACTAGCACATCGATATCCTTCAGCTCCGGCAGGATTAGCGTAACGTCATCGTCGAGTTTCAACAGCCCTTTCTCAACGCACTGCATTACAGCGACAGCCGTGACAAGTTTTGTACAAGAAGCCAGCCACATGACCGCGTCCAGCGGCATTGGGTCGCGCTTGCCGTCCTTAAGACTCCGATTTCCGAAGGCCTTCTCATATCGAAACTTACTCTCCCGATCTCCAGCAATCATCACCAAGCCTGAGATCTCCAGATCTCTACACGCTCTCTCAATCCTTTGCTCAAACGTTTCGCTCGCCATCTTGAATTTTATCCTTCCACGAAGCTTCTAGAACCTTAGTATCTGAAGCCTCGGCAGCTCTGAATTGCAGCAAAGCTTACTTGCTTGAAGACCTGGAGGAAAATAGCTTATGCAAGTTGGTTTCTTCCCTAGAAACAGCAGCATGCTACGAGGATATAAGCGGTCCCGGGTGGTAATTACTATTAAGACACCGCGTTCCCCGCGGCAGGATCCGGCTTGAACCCACACTGGTTTGGCGGGGAAACCCCGCTATGCACAATGGCGGCGTTTGCAAGTTAATTCCGACGATGTCTTGGATGAGCCGTGAATTGGTGAGGTCGTAAGAGTTCCTGCATCTCCTAGTGGCTGTCGCTATATCTAAGATTACCTTGCAGTGAGACGTTAGCAAAATGAGTGAATGCGAGTGTTAGGAAGATGGCAGTGCGTAAAGGGGCAAATGGGGCAAGTGACAGAGATGCCTTTGTATCTTGTTGTGATGATTAAAAATGAAGGTGTGAAGGAAACTCGTGGGATGATTAGTGAGATGAAATGAGGTAGGAAGATAGAAGAGGCCCTCAGTGCCGAACAACGACTTCTCATGTTCGCCCAAGCTACGTAAATCTTCCGAGGCAGCTCTGAACAATCAAACTTCACCCACTCCATTTCCGCAAAGGGCCAGATGTTGACATGATCATATACGCTGTTTCTATCTCAGACACCTCTTCTCAACACGAGAAGTATTACTCTAGAAGTAGCTCCCAAGACCGTCCTCGAACGCCGTGCCCATGCTCAATGCGCGTACTGATACCGTCTCATAATACAGGGAATCATTCTCATCCATAGCGAAGTTCAAAACGCTTATCCCATTCCTACATATTTGAACCAATTCGGTCTGCAGTCTTCCTTCATCAGCCAGGATTCTCCGTCTGTGAATCGTCCCGTCATGCATCCCTTACATTTGGGTGAGTTGGGACAGTTGAAATAGGGGATGTGCTGGTATCCGATGTCGCGGAACCTGGCAAGATGTTAGCGACGTAACTGGAATGGAAAAGGGGCCCGCTTACCAATGAATCTTGCTCGAGTCTTCAAATAATCCCAATGCTATACTGTGGACAGGCGCATCGCCCCATCTCTCGTAGAAGAACCCACCTGCCCGATCCAAATGGTTGAAATAATCCTCATATGCTTGACTCCGCCAGAATGACATGTCTGCAATCTCGAAATTCGACCAGAAATGGCACGTAGAATAACCGTTCGCTTTCATGTTGTGCTCAGGTCTTCTCGAGCTATCAGTCAGCCACTGCATCGCATGGTTTTCATGAAGATATTCGGGATGTTGGGCCATGAACTTCGTCGTTTCTGGCCATAATGTTGGGATAGATTGTGGCGCATCGTAAAGATTGATCGTGAAGCCGTAAGTCTTGTTGTGGTCTTGCATGTATCGGAAAACATCGTAGTCGACATCGCAGAAGAAATGGACCTTAGGTTCGACTCGCCAGTAGTACTGTGTATGTTGGAGAGCAGGATGTTTGTAGAATAAACCACTGTTCCAACGGCACATTTGATGATAAGACTTCATGCTGCCATACTGGATATCATTCTCCTTGAGAATTTTCGCAGATTCTTGGAATATCTCCTCATCGATCCAAGACGGGACCTCCCAATGCTCTTTTGGTATCAACTCTATAGCCATATATCAGTTAGATTCTAAAAAGGGGCACACGTATCGTCTCACCGTAGAAACATTCTGCCTTTGTCTCTGCACTTGTTTTCTTCTTGAATTCTTCTGTGAACGGCACATCGTTGAAGAATGTCCAAGGGTAGTTAAATTTCGAATTCCATGTTCGCTCAAGATCCCGCATTGCTGATATCATGCCTTCAAGCTCTTCGTTTCGAACCAAAGACAGGAGAGTCGCATTTATTCGATTGGTGCCTTCAGCGCCAAGTCCGTATCCTTTTTCTGCTCTCCATAAGATGCCTTCCGGTTCACCTGTCCCTGTATAACGAATTAGTAGCCTGTAGTCGAAACGTAGAGGCAAATAGCCACGTACAATCTAAATTTGGATCTCTTTCCATATTCTCGAGTGTGTCTCCAGGGCCTTTAGGAACTTTGGCAGGCCCAAACACTTGGTATAAAAAGAATACCCACAGCCCTATGGCCACAAGGCCTAGGACTCGAATTGGCCTCGCTATTGCCATGTTGTGATGTGTAGTATGGTTTGTTCAGTAGAAAGCACGCGTCCTGGGGACTTGACACTCCCCTTAACGGAAGAAGCCGAAAGTGTCAAGAATTCATCCCTGAGGCTTAGGTGCGTCACACATCACGTGAGAGGTTCGGAATATTTCTTTCAGAAATTGTTTTTGTCGGTCTTGGAGTATCGAAGTTCGTAAGATTAAGGATGTCTGTATGTGTTCAATAAGGGCAGTTTTGTGATTATCATGAGGTCGGACATTGTGGAGTCATTATCCGTTGCTGATGTTCGTCTGAATCTCGGTTGAAATCCTCTTTAAGAGAGTCGCGTCTCCCAACGCGTCAAATCAACAACCTATTCACATCTAATTGATGGCATAATGACCCACTTAGCTAAGCTGGGCGCATTGACGGATGGACTTGTCACATTGATTCTCTCACAGACGACAAAGGTAAGGATGTTCTAACATGTTTCGAGCTCCATGGAGGCCGCCTGGTTATATTTATGCCACCTCAATATCATAAAACACTTGGAAGGTCTTACTAACAGTTGAAAAACAGTCTGATCCCGCGCGATTCAATATTCACAAAGAGAGCGCCCTGCGGGCGTTGCGCCATCACAGCTACCCTCGAACAAACCAATTTGATGTCAGCAGCCGCCTCGATGGCCTCGAAGAGAAGTTTCGAGTCTATAACGAGGATCCACTGGCAGATGCTCTACGGGAACGGCTAGATACTTTATCTCACCTGGAAGTGAAATGGGCACCTGAGATCTTACATCTACTGCTGGAGTTGTCCGATAGACCAGTCGTAAACTCCAAGCTTGAGGATCTAGATTTCTTGAAAGAGCTGGAACCGGAGAGAGACCCACCACTGCGATGGAAAGACCTCAGTGCGGAAGATCCTCTACTGCGAGAAAAAAAAGTGTGGGCGAACATTGACTTTGGTGCTGAGAGCTCGGATGCTGAAGATGAATATGATGATTCTAAGTCAGACTTGTCTAGTTCGTCGAATTTAACAGGCCAATCTAGTGTTGAGGAAGACCCTAGCAGACGACCTGAAGACCATGCTGTGGACACAATCTTGAAAGAGGAGCTGAAGGCTTTGCTAGATAAACAATTCTGGCAAAACACACCAAATATTGACGGAGTGAAGTTGGAGACTGTGAGAAGGCCTATCTCGGAGCTTCAGGCCATTAGAGAGGTCCTCTTTATGCTCGCTGGTTTGCCGACTTCCATTTTCGAGGCTATCGCGCCAGTAACCGTGGAATCATCAAAGACGTTCATCTTGAAACATGTCTCTCCTGATGCATTCTTCAATATTTCAAGGTCATTAGCTCAGCAAGGTTCCGCTATATTCTTACTTCGATCGTGGGCCAAACGCTCTCAGTCAATATCTTTGTTGCAAGCTTTCCAAGCATCCATATCGGAACGCCTTACTCAGCTCGATGCACTTCTGGCTACAATTCAGCTGCGATTTGTAACGCCACCAAAAGATATAGTGGTCAGTTTGGTTGCAATTCAGGAAGAGGTCTGGTCGTATACCAGACCTCTTACTCGCCTGGCTGAAATGGTCAAAAAACTAGACGGAGATCCATACGTGCACGCATTCCGATACCTTGAAATGCTCTATGACGAAACATGCACATCGCAAATGGCTGGGGACGATGAGATATATAATTTTATGGGCATGATTTTCTTCGAATGCTTGCAAGTGTACCTTCGTCCGATCAGAACATGGATGGAAGATGGAGAGCTGAGCAAGGGAGACAAAGTGTTTTTCGTTGTCGAAGCTTTAGGGGACATCGAGCCGGCGTCAATCTGGAATTCGAGATTCAAGATCCGTCGCACTCAAAGTGGCATTCTGCATGCACCTAGGTTTCTTCAAGCCACTGCCAACAAGATCTTCAACACTGGGAAGAGTGTTGTGGTTTTGAAGCATCTCAAGCAATTCGACTTGCTACAAGCAGCTCGAAACAGCTTTGAGCCCGTCCTGGATTTTGACACCGTCTGCAACCCAGCACTCTTCCGACTCTGTCCCTTTCCCGAGCTTTTTGATACTGCATTCAATTCGTGGATCCAGAGTAAACATCATCAAGCTTCCTCTCTCCTTCGCGAGACTTTGTTCGACTCATGTGGCCTGTACAGGGCTCTAGATGCATTGTCTCATATTTACTTCATCACCGATGGTATAACCGGGTCAAAGTTTACTAACTATATTTTCGACAAGCTTGACACCCTGAATGTCTCGTGGAGCGACCGCTTCACACTTACCGAGCTATGCCAAAGTACATTTGGTTCATTGCCATCAGTATCTGCTGATCGCATCCGCATGACTGTCCTTCCTCTGAATCGAAAGCATCAAGATGTGGCCAAATGCAGGAAAAGTCTAAAGGCACTCTCCATCCTTGAGATCAAGTATCAGCTTGCTTGGCCGATCCAAACCATCCTCACACCAGATTCTATGTCATCCTACAGAAGGGTTTTTATGTTTCTACTGCAAATCCGGAGGAGCACCCATATTCTCTCTCGCCAACGCCTAATAATTGATACCCTTATGCAGAACAGTGGTACGGATGAACGTGCTCTGTACTATGCATTGCGGATGCGGCTGCTCTGGTTCAATCAAATGTTATACTACTACCTCACTTCCCTTGTCCTGGAACCTTGTACCCAGAAAATGTACGCTGATCTCAAAGCGGCTGGCGATATTGATGCTATGATCGATGTTCATTCTGCTTATTTAAAGAGCACTATCGATCAAGCTTTGCTTGGGAGTAAGTTGGAGCTCATTCATAGGACAATCTTGAAGATACTTGAGCTAGGAATCAAGCTCGAAGATGCACAAGCCGTGAATGCTGCAGCCAATAAGGAGACCATGGAACAGCAACAGGAGATGATGGACCTTTCCATGGCCAGCTTGGGTCTTCACACACCTAAGCGAAATGCGAAGACTCCTCAGCAGTTCAACAAAAGTATCAGGGAGATACCAGACGAATCAAGTTCTGACGAGGAAGACGGTGATATCAATGTTGACCTTAGCATTCTATCATCGCTCGACGGTGACAGCGGGGATGAGCTATTTGTGGAAAATCTTAGGAAGATGAAGTCTGAGTTTGATAGGCTGGTTCATTTCGTAGCAAGTGGTCTGAAAGGCGTTGCTAGAGCTGGTGGCGGAAACGAAGCAAAAAGTTGGGAGACGCTTGGAGAAATGCTAGAGTCCGGTCTGGGGTCTGGGGCAGCAACATTTCGGTGAAGAGACCGATGTCATAATTGGCTGTGATTTAGCAAGCCCTGTTGAGCAGAGATAGATAGGTAGACGGGCAACGGCACGGGGGAAAGATCTCACGTGACTCATATTCTGCCGTGCAGACGTATGTCGTGATCGATGGCGCGAGACATACATAAACTATCCATTGCAATCCTCTCCTTCCCTTAGACATCGCAATATTTACCTAATACAAAGACCAATTCAGCTATGCAGCACGCGCAAACGCATTCCTCATGATGCTAGACTCGGCCAAGAGTGTATCTAGGGTTCTTACGCCCTCGGACTGTGAACTAATCATGACGCGATAGGCAGGAGGGCTTGATCCCGATTTGCCGGTCCTGTTCTTGCTTATGAACCTCAACACGCACCCCTGGATTATGGCTAGGTCGATGTGTATCTTATCGGATTTCTCAACATCAATGCGGAGTCAAGTGTAACGTCGTTTGACATTTCTCTCTTTCCCAATATCATCTTTCATTGTTCATCGATCTTCTATTTAAATTTATCTGGGTCTATTGGAAACATAAAGTGATAAGTTTGTTTAAGATGGCGGACTTTGAGTATGTGAATGCCCAGGAGGCGAAGGAAGAGAAAGGTCCCAAACCACCTTTGGATTTCAGTTATCATTTCTCGAGAGTGACAGTCGCCAGGAAGGAGAGCAGTGTCAAGAAGTTTTACAAATATTTTCAGATTCCTGGTATTGGGAATTTAGCTGGTGGTAAGTCCAATCCTATACATTCCGGCCAAGAGTGGGGGGTACCTGATAGCTGTACCATCGACATCGACGACTTGATCCAACTGACAGTATGATGCAGGTCTGCCAAATGCCTCTTTATTCCCCTTTGATACTCTCGAAGCTCAAATTGCACAACCTGAAAGATGGAAGCCGACTCCGAATCTTCCCAACGACCCAAGCAAAGATGTAGCAGAGCAGCTCGATCAGGCGAAGCTCAAGCAGGGCAGAGATGTTGCTGCATCAATACATATGACTGTGCCGCATACTTCTACGGCCGCAGATTTGACGCAAAAGATTGATTTGACAACTGCGCTTCAATATGGTACTGCGCAGGGTTATCCGCCTCTCTATTCCTACCTTCGACAATTTGCACGCGAGGTTCTACACCCCAATATCCCTTATAAAGATGGTGCGGATATCATCCTCACATGCGGGAGCACGGATGGACTCTCGAAAACACTTGAAGCGTTGAGCAATGTTTGGAGCGAGGAGAGAGATTGGATTAGGGAACGGCCTGGAATATTGTGCGAGGAATTTGCGTACATGAATGCAATTCAAGGTGCGCGACCAAGAGGACTACAAGTTGTCCCTGTTACCATTGATCTGGAGGGTATGCTCCCTACAGGCCCTGGTGGCTTGGAAGACATTCTCGAGAATTGGGATGAGTCGAAGGGAAAGAGACCACACTTGATGTATACTGTGACGTAAGTATTGTCGCCTTTTGCCAACTATATCGCTAAAACAGAGAAGAATTGGACAAAACCCTACGAGTGGAACACTTTCCATCCAGCGACGAAAGGATATCTATGCTCTTTGCAGCAAGTACGATGTTATGATCGTCGAGGATGACCCATACTGGTATCTTCAATTCCCTTCAGCTGCAGGAAATGAAGCAATGGCCCGAAACCAGCCACCGCCTCCTAGTCAGCCTGTCCACACTTTCGCCAAGAAATCAGGCTATGACTTTATTGATAGCCTTGTACCATCGTATTTGAACGTCGACTACGACGGACGAGTCATCCGTCTGGACACTTTCTCCAAGACGGTCGCTCCTGGCTGCCGTCTAGGTTGGATCACAGCACAACCCGCAATCGTTGAACGTATCCTCCGTATCACAGAGACTTCCACCCAGCAGCCGTCAGGATTCGTCCAGTCTATGATCTCAGAGCTAGTCATGGGTCCCCAACCTGCTATGGCCGAATTTGCAAAGAAGTCAAGGGCAGAGCAACTCACGTTCTCCGGCTGGAAGACCGATGGTTGGGTCCGTTGGCTCGCTGGCCTTCGCGGGAATTATGAGCATCGCATGAACAGAATGTGCAATAATCTCGAGGAAGGACGATTCCTTGTCAAGCAAGGAACTCCAAACAAGGCATCCGATTCTGACTGGGCAGTCATTTCAAAGACGAAGATGTACTCGTTCGATTGGCCTCGCGCAGGCATGTTCGTCTGGGTACAAATGCATTTCGATACCCATCCCTTGGCAGGCGTCGTTGCTGGTCCCAAAATGGCATCCGCATTATGGATCTTCTTAGCCACGAAGCCTTACTTGGTATTAGCTTCCCCGGGAGCGATCTTTAGCCCCACTCCAGAGATCTTGGAGGAGAAAGGATGGCAGTATTTTAGATTGTGCTTTGCGGCCGTGAGTGAGGAGGAAGTTGAAAAGAGTAGTAAGAGGTTTGCGGAGGGGATCAAGGCTTTCTGGATGATTAAGGACAAGAAGGAGATGGAGGACATTGATGACGAGGAGAAGACGGAGGAGATGCAGGGTGAGTTGTTGGATTTGGGTTTGAATTGGGCTTGTTAGAATGAGACATGTAGGAGGTTACATGAGGTTGGGCGTTTTGAGACTTGGTATATAATGATTGGTAGAATACAAATGCATGTTTATTTTTTGATATTGTTCAAGTCGATTGAGTCACTCATGCTAGATAGAACATAGAGAACTCCACCCTCGTAGCGTGCTCAAAATGCCATCCAGGTTGCTTGCGCAGACATAGCAAAAATCCTGGGGTTCCATTATCGCCGGGACTTCGAGGTATCATAATGAACAGCATATGATTGTGTTTGAGACGCCCCCAAAAGGATTGTACTATAGGAGAAAATGAACGAAAGCGATGAATTGCAGCGCTCGTTGATACATTTTTTGGACGTTTATTGGCAATAATAGTGGCTACTGCGCTTGCGAGAGCAGGCAATGATTCAAGCAGGCCCTTCGAGACTCTTTCTTGAAATAACTTCGACAAGGGATGGAAAATTATCACTCGATTGACCGTATGCTAACAGCTCCGTACCAGCTTTTGACATTACGGTATTGCATTTTTACAACAGTGATATGCAAATACTAATCTGAGATGGGGATGCGACTACATGGTAACTATCGTAGTCCCCGTTTTATGGCGGCATAGCATATTTACCTGACAAACCGGACTTGATACCGTAGATGCGACTACTACTGAGAAAAAGCAACCCCACTTCCATATCTTCCGAAGATCACCCGAATTCGCGTCAAAATAACGACCCCACCATTACCAGGGCAGTTTGCCATCTTCCTCCCCGAAACACAAACTTCATAGTTCGCAATTTGTGCATTGTGTAACGCTCACTTTCGCCTTACAGTCATACTTCGTCCATGCAGTACCCTCTCTTCGCCATGGAGAAGATAACCGACAAAATCGCCGCCTTGCCCCCGGGCTCCAACTACTTCTCTCTCGAATTCTTCCCTCCGAAAACCTCGATGGGAAGCTCCAACCTCCGTGCACGACTCGATCGTATGTCCCGAGCGCTTCGTCCTCTATTCGTGACGGTGACATGGGGAGCTGGAGGGAGCACGGCAGATAAGAGTCTAGAGCTGGCGGAGCTGTGTCAGAGGGAATTGGGATTGACGACGTGTTTGCATTTGACATGCACGAATATGAGCAAGAAGCTGGTGGATAAGGCATTACAGGATGCGAAAGCCCTTGGAATACGAAACATTCTGTCATTGAGGGGAGATCCGCCGAGGAGTGAGGAGTACAAGGAGAGGACCAATGGGGACGGGGAAGCGATTGAGGGTGTGGAAGAAGAAGACGAATTTGAGTGGGCGATTGATCTGGTGAAATACATTAAGAAAATGTATGGGGACTACTTCTGCCTAGGAGTAGCAGCTTATCCAGAGGGGCACGCGGATGAGGGACATCCTGAGGGACAGAGCCTAGAACACGATTTGCCGTATTTGGTTGGAAAGACTCAAGCTGGTGCGGACTTCATTATGACGCAGTTATTCTTCGATGTTGAGGCTTACGATAAGTTCGAGAAGAGGTTGAGGGAGCATGAAAGTGGCGCTTTCAAGACGATCCCGATTATACCTGGCATGATGCCAATCCAGAGCTATCAAATGATCAAGCGGACAACTAAGTTAAGCCATGCGAGGTTACCGCCTAACATTATGTTGAGGTTGGATGAGGTGAAGGGTGATGATGAGATGGTGAAGAAGGTTGGAGTGGATATCGTGAGCGAGATTGTCGGTCATATTCAAAAGGAGCCAGCGCCTGGACCAAGAGGATTCCACTTTTATACACTCAATTTAGAGAAGGCGGTGTCATTCATTCTGGAGAGGACGAGTCTCATTCCTTCTGAACCCGAGGATGAAGAATCTGCCATATCTGACATTGCTGCTCCGCTGCAATCACTAAGCGTCAATGGCACGCATAAAAAGTTGACCACTCGCCGTCAGAGCAGTGTTGGCTCGGATCCTCACAATAGGATCATAATTACTGGACCAAAGACCTCAAACCCTGATTGGGAAGCTACAGCACTCGAAGCTGCAGTTCCAGCAGAACCTGTTAACACCCGCGCGAATACACTTGCAATCTCAGAAGGTGAGGGCAGCTTAGGTCGTGAAGCTACCTGGGACGACTTTCCCAATGGCAGATGGGGCGATGCAAGAAGTCCTGCGTATGGTGAAATCGACGGATATGGTGTCAGTTTACATATGAGCATCAATCAAGCTATTAAGTCATGGGGCTTTCCCAAGTCTGTGTCCGACATCACAGCGCTGTTCATCAAACACATCGAAGGCTCACTCTCGGCTATACCTTGGAGTGAAGAAGGCTTGAATGAGGAAACGCATACCATCAAATCTCAACTGCTACAACTCAACAAGAAAGGATGGTGGACAGTGGCTTCTCAACCAGCTGTGAATGGTATCAGAAGCTCAGATCCAGTATTTGGTTGGGGTCCGAAGAATGGGTTTGTCTTCCAAAAAGCATTCGTTGAGCTCTTCCTCCCTTCAACAGACTGGACATCCCTGAAGGAGAAACTCACAAATGCGGAAAATAAAGAAGTTGTCTCTTGGTACGCTGCAAATGCTAAGGGCGACTATTTATCGTCAGACCCAATCACTATCAACGGTATTGGCACGAGAGGCGATGAAAGCGGAAGCACCAACGCAGTGACGTGGGGCGCGTTCCCAGGCAAAGAGATCATCACGCCAACCATCATTGAGGAAGTGAGCTTTAGAGCTTGGGCGGAAGAGGCCTTTGGGATTTGGGAGGAGTGGGGAAGGGTTTACGAGAGAGGAAGTGATAGCAAGAAACTCATTGAAGGAGTCAGGGAAGACTTCTGGCTGGTCAATGTTATTCATCACGGGTTTGTGGAGGGAGAGGGATTATGGGATTTGTTATTAAATTGAAGGGCACAGAGATAGAGAGCGACATGGGCTGAGAATTCGCGGAAAATCCTCCGTCCTGGATATGGAAGCATTTGGGGTGCATTTGTGGAGTCATGGCGGTTTGCGACAGCATAGATTCGGCGAGGCGGGCGAATGGAGTTAACCATATCTTGATGGATAATGAAGGTTGAAGAAATGCCAGGATGGCTGCAAAATATGCATAGTATGGAAGCTTAGGTAGAATCCTAATTGATGCAAAGTGCCTGGAATTGTCCCAAACTTAGATCACGAACTCGAATCGTGAAAGAAGCTTTTCCACAAAAATTCTTAGAATCGAAGGTGAAATAGCAAGGCTTCCAAGATCATAAGCAAATGCAAGAACTCGAAATTAAGATTCGGCCTACTTCGTTTACCAGCGTGCTCAATGGAGCAAACCGTAACATAAAAGTCTGAAATCACGCTTGTTTTTTGATGCTTGAGGACAGTCTAAGGCTAGGATGAACATTCTGCGCCGTGATAAGGTCTGTCTTGGCAATCGAGGCAAAAAGATGAAGTTTCGCAGTCAATGTATCAAACTAATACCGACATCGAGAATCTCTCAAAATCGGGTAAGTTCCAGGGACAATTTAAGGAAGCACCATGATGTACTTCCCTACGTTCCCTTTTTTCACTTAAGCGACGCGCCCCTGAAAGGTCACGTGGACATGCATTCCGTTTGTTTGTAGAATGTAAGGGATGGGTAGGAAAGATGAGTAATAGGATGTATGATTAGAAAATATGTCTCATGACCCTCCACTCGCCATTCGCGAGCATAAACAGCTCTTGATTCGCTTTACTCGTTTTACTTGTCTCGCTGAGCTTTACCATCCCTTTCGAGGCCGTCCGAGCAAATGCCCACTCCGCGCTCACAACCACGATCTCGACGGAGAAGGTGTGCACTGAGAAAGCCTTGTTATAGGCAGAGCTAAGGCGGTATGGTCGATTGCGGTGGGAAAGTTATGTGTCTTGAAGACGTCAGTTTGCGAGTAGAGGGGCACGATGGAAGGGGTTGAGGATGCGTTTAGGGCGCTTTCGTAGGTGCAGAGGAAGGCGATAATTTTAGTCCCAAGGGAGAGCACTGTAAGTGCTAAATTTTTGTTTACTTATTCCTGCAACCCCAGTAGGCCAAACCAAACAGTGCATAATATCCGCAAGATGAGGCTCAGCCTCATATGGTTATCGGTGGAGTCCACATGTGATGCTGATGGTACTTCTAGGTAGTGTCAAGGCAGAGGTAGAGAAAAGAAACGGCCTTTATGATTAACACAGCTAGAATTGCGCCAGCAGTTTGATAGAGTGCACAAACGTTCTATATACTCCCTATACTGTCATCATGCTCTGGCCCTATTCTATGAACTCCGTCTTGCTATCAATTCTTTCCATGTGCCATCCTGGTCAACCCAAGCACCGACTTTTTCATCCTCATTATTCCGTCAGATCTCCCAGTGTCGGTTCAGTGCTGACCTCTTGGAGAACCTTCGCATCGGCACCTTGAAGGTTACCTTCGGCCAATTTGAGAACCTCAATAAGTTGCTTCGCACCCGCGGGCCACTGGGTAGCTCCATCCTGCCCTTCACCTCCAACCTCTCCTTTCAAGAGCTGTGCAGCGGTAACTTTTGAGCCGTAAAAGTCAGCGTTAGCCTCTGGTTTCTCCTTAATCACAGTGCAATCTAGAGTCAAGCCGCCATAGAGCCCCCTTGATTTCGTGTAAGTCCAGACTGGCTTGACTTCCTTTATATTAGCGGTGCCGCCTATAGGTCCGGCCGCGAGGGCGAGTGCGCCGAGATTCAGCTCGGGCTTTGAGTATGCCTCTACGGCCGCTTGTGTGTTAAGGACGCACACGCAATCGTATACATCCACGCCGCCGACGAGACCGATACCTCCAGATCGTACGGAGAAGGCAGACGGAGGCGACCACGTCCCATCAGGAAGACGCGCAATAACAACACCCGATCCGCCGGACCCTGAAAGGTACATTGCTGCCCGAATACCATTGAAAATTGCCAGGCCCTTTGCGTTTGTGATAACTTCGGTAGGTATTTTGTCTTTGCCTACGGTTGCGTAAGCCTCGATTTATTTCAAGGGCGAAGAAGATCTAATAGAATAATACGTACTAACAAAGCTTTTAAGTATCTGAGCTGCCTTGTCGCACTCCTTCTGAACGCTTGTCCCGTTGAAAAGACCCATCTTGAATGTGTTCTATCTCACAAGAAGGGAAACTAACGTCAAGGAATTTGGTGACGGGTACAAATGAGGCAAGTAGTTAAGGTAGGTAAGTCTTCCTTACTGTACGGATACTGAAAAGAAGGAATAAGGTAAGAGTGATCGTCGATTGTACAGATTGTTATATCGTCTGAGAGAATTGTACAAGGAGGCTGTGCTGGCACTCACGACTGGTCACTTCCGTAAAAATTATGCTTTGAGCAAGCGCCCTTAAGCTGGTTGGTCCCTATCCGAAGTTTGCTCCAGAGGTCGTCGTCACCATGCCTTCAGCCCACTTCTCAACATCCCGATCTGGAATCCGAGCCTGCAATCCGAGCTTACAATCCGAGCATGGGTAAAGGTTGAGCTCGCTTGTACGGCGTCTCCGGCGAGATGACAGGCAACTACCAATCTAGCTGCACCTACCGCAATGATGTAATCATAGTCCGAGGTTGCTGTGGACGTATTGGATGATTTTGGTTGACGTCGTGTTTGTTAGATTTGAGAGTTTACGGGATCGGGAAGCAGGGAATGTGGAAGAAACTATGAGAGACAATCAAGCATTATCAGTATTTCTTCGTCTAGTATTTAAAGTTATATCAGTGCGTTAGGCGGTGAATTTTCTCCTCAATTTTCTGGAAGCTCCCTTGGCTCGTCTGGACAGTGCCTGCCTTCGTCACAGAGAGCATAGACATCTAAATTCTCCGAGCGGCCTCTTTCCACCACATATTGCCATAACATCTTGCATTCATCTGCTAAAAATTCTTCGGACCACGGCCACAGACTTAGTAGCAACAGTACATCATGCCACGACCTTAGACACGCGGAGTAGCCAATATGATGGACGAACTCCATGAACCACAGCCTCAATGGGCCATCTCGAGCCCCCACGCCACCCATAAACGCAACCCAGAGCATCGGAGCAGGGAGTTCTCTTCCCCGTGGTACCGCCCTCAGTGTAGATACAATTGCCTGTTTCAATCGCTCAGCGATCCGATGGGGAATACTAGTGCCTCTTTCAAAGGTACGAAGGACCCGATTAACATAGATTTGTGCAGCTAAGTATACAGCTTTCGAGAAGTTGCTGAGACTAACCTGGCCATGCATTCGCAGAAGTCTGTGTTCGACTGATAGGCGAGCGGAGACAAATGATCTGACCTGGAGTTCAGGGCATGTGAAGTGAACTTTCTGGTGAATTAGGTCGGTGAGACTGTGCATCTCGTTTAAAATGTCTGCGATCGTTTCGTCAAGGACAAATGTCTCGTCGTGATCATAGAGAGATAGCTGCAAAGCTTCACGCATTCGCATAACATTTAGAGCGGTGATATCAGAGGAATTGAGAGAACTTCTGAGTATGTCTCCTTGGATGACAGTCGGCTGTTTATCGAACATATAGCAGCCTAGCGATTCAACCCTGTGCAAAAGTTAGATAACCTATGGCAACCTTAGATCTACTCGGATTGTAACTAACTCGATGACACTAAACTGTATGAGTCTGAGACTGCTCGACGCGTTTGGGCGTTCCGAAATCTTTCTCAGCCCGTCCATATGTATCTGCCATCCTATCGGGTTTTCAAAGATCATACACTGTGTTCTTGTTCAACTCATTGGTTTGGAGGAATGAATTGAAGCAGGAGTGCCACTTACCTCAATGCCTGCGAGATGGATCATGCAGAGAGCAGTGCTAGCGTCAACCTCAGAGTCTCTGGTGGCCAAGCAGCTTTTCACGAGTCCGATTGCTCGCCCTTGATGCTTCAGGCCTGTGAGTACGAGCGATTGCACATCATTAAGCCGGGCATATCGGAACGATGCTACTGCAACTGCGGAGTTCAGCACCTTCGGGTCCTGTAGTGCCAGGCACATCATTCGATGACTAGGATGATACCGGTACATCGACTTCAAGGGGAACAACCCTGGCCCTATGACCTTCTCCACTGGTCATTTTATCAGCACACTATATCGTTTTTAGATGTGTATCCTATGAGTACATGTAAATAGAATCATACGCGTCCAAGGAGCACGAAGCCGACTTTGAGCACCAAGAACCGTGTGCAGTAAACTGGCCCCATCATTTACAAGAGGTGCAACTCACTGTGGTTCAGCAAATTGTACATGTACTGATCCATCTCAATTGGAAACAGCCCCAGACCCACGCCTAGACACGCACGACGCTCCTCGCAGTCGTTGCATGCATCTACATTGGCAGTGCCTATGCCTGTATTGGGAGTCCATGGACTTCGCCATGGCCGCGAACGATGTAGCGTGGCATTTCGACGAACCAGTTTTCGATTCGCTGGGTCTAGAAACTGCGATGGTTTGGACACACTAACAAATTGGAAGCCGCCATCATCTATTTGTCATAGTCAGCTTCTGTCTTCTGTGGTTGTAGGAGCTCTCTTCCTACTAGGCGTTTCTGGTTATTATTCCGTACTGACATGATAGATTTTGTGCCCAGCCTATTTGTCACATTGGGAAAATGAGAACAAGATGGTTGTTTTGGGCATAATATGTCTCACGAGCGTCCCTTGCAGCTGAAGGTTTTTATTGCTGCGCCTTCTGCATGCTGACTCTCGCAGATCACGAGTGTCCTTGGCGTCATGAATGCTAACTTAGGTACGACCACAATTGATCTCGACATAAGAAAAAGTTGGCATATTATCTAGAACAGATTAAGTTGATACGTGGCAGGGGCTGTGCAACGTTCCCAAGCCTTCGGTTAACCTCAACCTTTATAGTATGACAAATACCTGCAAACCTTGGCTTTGTGCACAGCCCCACTACTCAGAAACAAATCTTTGCACTCTTACAACTCATCGGAGAATCGGAAATTGATCTACTCCGTACTGCCTGGCCACTTCTCGCTGCTCGTTTTGGGAAACCGAGAAACTGAGCAAAGACGTCAGCTATGGAGTTGAGGATATCTACGAACTCGCCGAAGGCAATGGAGTGAGGGCAAGGACAGCTACAAGGGATACAGCAAAGGTGAGTACAAAGTACGGCCTCAATCTTCGTTGAATTGGTTATTTCTTTCTTCAAAATCCCCAACGATCAAATCATCAAGCTCTTTGCACCAGAATTATTCAGAATGGCTGTCGTTGTGGCGATAGCGGTGCTCGCAGCACTCTTTCAAACATGTTGGGCAACTGCAGCTTGCGGAAACGCTCCATCAGTCGCGCGGTACCCTGATTCCATTGCCCACTGCATGCACTACAGAGTCCCTCTCACAGTCACATCTGAGAATTTTGTTTTCAATATTTCTAAATTTCAAAACGATTTGGATCTTGTTGATTTGGTCACCGACTATGTCCGCAAGGACGCCAACGCTTCCTTCAATTTTATTGCGGGCAAAAAAAACGAGACGGCAGAATATTTTATCTCTGGCACCTTTTGTTCTCCTACGAAGCCATCAGGGCACGAGAAGACTGTTCTTCTTGCCACCCACGGAATTGCTTACGACAGGAGGTATTGGGATTCTTCACACAAACCGTCCGAATACAGCTTCGTTGAGGCGATGGTCGCGAAAGGGTACTCCGTCTTCTTTTACGATCGCCTTGGGACCGGTCTATCTCAGAAGTAAGACAACTATCACTCACATTTTCTCCTTCATATCGCTAACCCATGCAAGAGTATCCGGTTATTTCAATCAACCAGCGAATCAAGTAGAGATCATTGCTGGCCTCGCCAAACTTCTCCGCAGCGGTAGTTACACTAGCACAATTGGAAAGCCGGAGTCTGTAGTGCTCGTGGGACACTCCTTTGGCTCTTTCACCTCGCACATCGTCGTTGCAAAATACCCTACCCTGGTCGACGGTGCAGTTCTTACAGGCCTAGCTTACAGTGCTCCTGAATATAACGGCAAGACACTGCTTGAGGGAATTACTCCACGCATCGCTTCGCAATTATCACCACTTGAATTCCAAGAACTGGATACTGGATACGTCACCTTTGCCGACATCTTCAGTCATATCACTACTTTCTTTAAAGCCCCTGCCTACGAGTTTGCAGCTGCAAAGTATGCAAACAGCATTGCACAACCCTTCGCTATTGCTGAGTACTTGTCGCTCAGCACCGAACCTCCATTGGCGTCGAATTTTGGGGGTCCTATTCTTGTCACAGCAGGCGAATTTGACTTCGCCGCATGTGGCGGAGAGTGCTACAGTTCCTTCGCACAGCAACCCTTGAAAATCATTTCCCCTCAAAGCCGAATGCTCGAGGCGTTCGTTCAACCTGGCGCAGGACATGGCGTTAACTTTGCAACAAACGCGACTGGTTTCTACAATGGCATCGCCGACTTCTTGGGAAGAGCTGGTTTCTGATATTGGTTTCTATGTTGTTGAGAAGCACCGCATGTATGGGGGCATTTACTATTCTGGTCTTTCTACTGTCTAGGTCAATAGACCTTACGATATTAAAATTTAATTCGCAATTTTCCTCCAGCGCAAGTCTTTGTAGCATCTAAGTTAAATAGAAACCTAGGAAATTGAAGTCGTAAATTCGTATGCGAATTGGGTTGTCTGGGGAGGGCTGAGGAGGTCGTCTCGAGGAGCGTTTAAGCGAGGCCTCCTCGACTCGCTAAGGTTAACTCCCGGCTGAATAATCCCACCGAGTCGCGTGCGACTGGACCAGAGGGGGACCAAAATCGGCTCGGAAGGGACCCTTGACAAGTGTGACAAGGGAGCGAGAACGAATACGATTACGACATCTTGATAGCTCGAAGGGATCCTGTATTGCAGGCAACAGGACTTGCAAAATTCTGTGCAGGAATAACATGAGAACTGTAGCCGATTCGCCGGGGGGGCCAGAAGAGGATCCCCCTGACCATAATCCAGCTGCTCATCAGCGTGCTCAGGACTCAGGGCGTAGCTCAAGCTAGAGCAGCGACTGCTCAAGTCCAAAGACGGAGTGGACTTTGGCAGATTCATTTGTTGTCCGAGATTATAGTGACTACATTTACCTAGCCTAGCCGACCATCTGAATGCCTCTTCCCTGATGCAGCATAACTTCATCCAGTCACAGTGATTTTTTCTACGGAACATCCTGCTCATGAGGGCCGGTCCCTGTTCGGGTTGCTTCACTCTGGACTTGGCCGTGCATAAGCGGAAACGCACATTACGTCGGGCTTTTGTGCATTTTATGCAACAAGCTGCTGTTGTGCCATGTTAATCCACCGTCCATCGCTCCCCGGCATCTAATTAGATATTGTCAATATCGACGTTATTTTCGGCAGATGGGAATCCCCAAGTTTCCAATCTGCTGGGCGTGGTGCGCGCTGGGATGTTCTTGAAATTTGAGCACTTATTAAGAATACATGTAGTCCAAGGCTTCAAGTCCGTGGCAGCAACTTCAGGTCTGCCAGAGACTTGAGACTACTAGGCTGTAGTTTTATTTTATTTTAGATAAAGAAAGAATACATGTGCTACGCTCTTTCGGCCCATTCTAAACGACGAATTCTTAGCATGAGACCACAAAGAATTAGCACTGCCAGATTCGGCATAGATGTTTGGATATTCCCCTCCTTAACGGGAGAGATGGCATGCACCGCAAGGAACGGCCCGCCCGAGGACGCCACAAAACTCCATAGAGGACATAGTAGGGCAGTATGCCGTCACGATATCTCATCAGGAGGATGTCTCGCAGAGAGCGATGTTGATCGACGCCACCTGCGAACTGCTACAAGTTATGCAAAGGGTTGGCAGAACCCAAGACTATTTGTGCATTGCACTCGGCTTCCGGCGCTTTCGATACCCTATTGCCTGAGTTTACCGGGCTTTCACACAGTGGAAAGCCAGGATACTATGGGGCGGGTAAAGTAATAAACCTCCTTTCTGGTATAGGGTGACTGTCGCGGGTCATGAAAGCTCTATGAGCACTGATGTAATAGGCGGCTCCTGCCGGAACTACACTGCCGTGCAAAAACTACGGCATAACTAAGGTCATCCCTGCCCGGCAGATTCTCTCAACTTCGGTATTACTCTATAGATCGAGATGAAAGGAACTGGCTTTTGTGGATACGGACAATTAGTCGGGACTCGGAAGACACTGAGAGTATAAGAACAAGATTTACTCGCGCTACAACTCTTGGACTTTCTTCGAACAAGAGTCTTCAGAGTCACTCGTCCGGCAATTTTTGATTTTCTAACAGCATGGCGCTTACCATGCAGCTAGACAGCCCTCTCGAGGTTCGGCCCGCCGTAGCGGCACCAATTCTCGCAGCTTTATTGGTAAACTTGTAACATGGCCTTGAGACTTCCTAGGCTAACGATAAATAACAGCTTTTCAGCTATCTCATTTGGACGGCAACGTACAATGTCTTTTTTCATCCTCTCCGAAAGTATCCTGGTCCGAAACTTTGGTCTCTTTCTCGCATCCCACTGGCTCGAGCGCAGATATCTGGACACTCCATCCATAGAATTTTAGAACTTCACCAAAAGTACGGTGATATTGTCCGAATCGCGCCAGACGAGCTCTCCTACAGTCACCCCAATGCATGGAACGACATTTACGGGCATCGAAAGCGCGGCGAAGAAGAGAACGGCAAAGATCACCTCTTCTATCGCCGCAACAGGAGCAACATCATCGGATGCGACCGTGAGACGCACACAAAATTCCGCCGCATCTTCTCGAATGGCTTCTCGACTCAAGCCATGCTGGCACAGGAGCCGCTAATCAAGGTATATGTGGACCAGTTCATCCGCCGGCTTCATGAGCAGAGCCAAGATGGTAGAAAACCATTAAACATTGTCGCATGGTTCAACTATACCACGTTCGATGTGATTGGAGACCTGGCATTCGGTGAACCATTTGGGTGTCTCGACAATGCAGATTACCACCCCTGGGTGGCTATGATCTTCCAGGGCGTCAAGGCTGCCGCGATCCAAACACTGGCGGAACACTTCTCGCTACTTTCGGGCCTTCTAGAGCACATGATCCCAAAGAGCCTACTTCGAAAGCGGCAGCAGCATTTCGAAATGACCCACGAAAAGATGGCCAAACGGAAAGCACTTGAGACAAATCGTCCCGACTTCACGGAATCAATGCTACGGAAGTCTGGCCCAGAGGTTAGTATCCTAGACAATTTCTGTCAGACTGTCATTATCTTTTGATCATTCCCCCAGCAGAGCCAGATTGTTGACTTCTTGAACAATTTTACAGAAACTTAGTGATGAGGAGCTCGACAGTAATGCCAGCATTTTGATAATCGCTGGCTCCGAGACGACGGCTACCGCCTTGTCTGGTGCAATGTATCTTCTTACCACGAGCCCTAACATCATGGCAAGGCTCGTGGAGGAAGTCCATACTGCTTTCAAAGAGGAGGATGAGATCAATATGACCCGTGTCCAAAGACTATCTTACCTGAATGCCGTGCTTGAAGAAACATTGCGCATGTACCCGCCCGTTCCTTCTAGCTTACCACGGAAAGCCCCTGCAAATGGAGCTGAGGTCCTTGGCCAGTACGTGCCTCCTGGGGTGAGTTCGCACCTCCCGCGACATTGGCAATTTGCTCTGCTAAAGAAATTTTCCGACAATGCAGACATTGATGAGCGTCTGGCAATGGCCGACGTTTCATAATGCTAAATGGTTCTCCTTACCTGATTCATTCATACCTGAGCGATGGCTCGGCGATCCGAGGTTCGAGAACGATAGAATGGATGCTCTCCAGCCTTTCTCAGCCGGCCCGCGTAACTGCATCGGGAAGAAGTGAGTATCGTGTTATATCGACAAGGGACAATGAGCTAACCGTTCTGGCTACCTAGCCTGGCTTATGCCGAAATGCGGCTTATATTGTGTAGAACTCTCTGGAACTTTGATGTACATATTGCAGAGGAAAGCAAAAACTGGCTGGACGGGCAGAAGACATTCTTGATTTGGCAAAAGGGTCCTATGAACGTGTATCTGACTCCCCGGAAGATCGAATAGGGATGCTATTCAACATATAGACTCTTAATTCACGGGTGCTGAAAGGAATAACGAAGGAGTGGAAGGAAGATAACTAGCTTGGGTGTAGCGTGAGAGTGGGGTGGAGATGTATAAAAAATCCATAGTGTTCAGATCCCAAATTCACCACAAATTGAGGCGAAGCGTTCTGAGCTAATTCAACCTTGATCTGCCGGAAATACTTTGGAGTCTCAACGCGGAGACGATCCCGTGAACCTGCGAGGCATCATACTATCAAGGTAATCAAAGGGCCTTGCTACGGGCATATATTCATCAATAGAGAGTTGAGTGAAAGTCTGAAAAGTAGAACAAAAGCTACTTAAAACTGGAGCGAAATAACAGAACGAGAAGAATTGTCAGATAAATCCAAAAAGGTGGAAGTGCTACTTGCACAGGGGTATTTGCTGAGTTGACATGGGAGGGGTAGTCACGCTGCTCACTGGAGCGTCAGAAGCACCCCGTGGAGATACAGCCAATCCAAGCCACGAAGGCCGATTCGTGGATTGACAATGCAGACACCTGAACAGGCCCAGTTTTTGCGGCGACACATCACCAAGCGGCACGGCAAGCAGGCAATTTTGAAAAGGGGGTGGTCCTTCCAAGAGTGGGATGGAGAGAAAGTCACGGTTGCAAAGTATTTGAAGACACCATGTGCTTGAGTCAGATTCCAGCTAGGTAATCTCCGGCAGAAGGGGTCCCTGTGCTCAGAGATTTTCAGACTTCAGAAGTACATCTCCTTGGCAGCTAGGACCGTGACATGTACTCGCAGTGTCTTATCAACAAGAGACATCATAGGATACCATACCTCGTAACTTTCTCAACACGCAGTTGGGTCGCTAAGAGCGTTTAACCTGCTCCATTATTTAGCTTATCATAGCCATTCTTTGCGTAAGTGAGACTGAAACCGATGTCCATCACGGTTCTCATGCACGGCATTCTATCATCACCGACTTTTGAAGAGTATCTCTTCGTTGATGTCGGGACTGATTTTCAATACGAGCGGGGTGACGTGTCGTGGCTTCAGATCTGGTGCGGCGCGGATCGATGCCTCTGGTCTTGTTTCTTGAGGTACAATGACTCACTCGAGAGGCGAAAAAGGAGGTATCAGAGCGTATGGAATTTGGCATCGAAACTCTTTATCGGTGAAACCGTGGTGCGGAGGCGTGTTAGGAGGGAGTCTATTGTCGTGCCATTTATTTTTAAAAATGCTCGCTCCTGGCGCTGCAGCTTGAACGCGAGTTTCATTGTCGGTTGTCACCGACTTCGAATTGGGAGGAACTCTAGTCGGAGCTTTCTAACAGGTCGAACGGGTCGGGTCGCCTACAGTATGTAGGAAATTAGTCTACTATCTCCGCGGCAGAGGATGATGGGCGCCACTCACCTTGACTGCTGCCAATTCATCATGATGCTGACTTGTTATATTCGACAACCCCATCTCTATCCCCTGCAGCTACTCCTCAACCATTGTCCCGCTAGCTGATTCCCGTGCGGTCTCATGAACCTGCCTATAGTCCCTATGTTGCAAAGTAGAATTCCATGTGATAGTTCCATGATCAAGTTGGTGATATTGCTGTTTCTCCCGTCCCAATTTACGTCGCTGCAAGGCGGCAGCAGCTAAGGCAGCAAATAATCCAGAGCTTATGATGGCACCAATAGAGACGCCTATAGCAAGGGAAGAAGATGTAGGTTGCAGGACAAGATTGAGATCCGGCTGAAATGTACTACCGCTACAACAACTAGCGTTACCGAGACCCCCATTATCGTGCGCTGGTGCGCTGCAGCACCATTGTCCATTGTTGCAGGGTGTTATGACAAAATACTTTGTTCCTACACTTCGTTAGCACTGAAGACTCCACGCGACACGGCGATAATTGCGCGGATAATCTTTCCAGAAACCAACCATCGGCAAGTGGAGCACAAGGCAAACGGCAAGCCTCATCTTGAAGACTGGAATCGGTACAGCCGCCTTGAAATAAGAACCCCAGAGAGTTGGAAAGTTCCTGTGCGAAACACAACCCAGAATTTGTGCAGATGTCATTCTTGTTACCAATAGGTTGTCCCATCCTGCAGCATGTAGAGTGAGTCGTTGGTGAGCGATCTCTGGCGGGAATGCAAGGCGCGTGATCAGTGGCCGGACTGCCGTCGAGGAAGAAACATTGCGTTTGCGAGAGTAAGCTGCGGCAACAGAAACATCAATAGGACTAAAACACCAGATAGAGACAGGGAAAAACATTGCATTCTGGTAGCCCTATAGAAGACGTTTGGCTGAAGATGAAGGGACCACGATGTGGTTAATGCGCCAGTTTGAAAACCAAAGGAGAAGCTCGAACAGGGGAACTGAGAGATGGTGCACGGATGGAGTGGTACTTTAAGCAATGCAGAAACTCTAGTACCATTGATCTAATAGGAAGTAGGCAGAAAGTCTGAGTACCGCGCGTCGCAAAGGTGGAGAGTTGGGGATTGTTGGAACAAGGAAGCAGGAAAAGGAGCGGGGCGATGGATGACGTGACCTTCTTATCCGATCAAGCTGACTCCCTTGGTTAGAGGCGTTTCAGCGCTTCAGCGCTTAAGCTATCAAGAGTCAGTAGCTGGCGAAAGCAGGCGGTTGGAGCAAAGGTTGGGTGCAACAGGGTGTACGTAATGAAGCGAGAGAGGGATGGTTTCATTGTGGTTGCGAAGCCGCTGCCTGAGTCTACTCTCGGGTCTAACCTTATCTAGTGTTGTCGCCTCAGGCCATAACAGTTGGCAGGCCGTGCACGCGTAGGTATGTATATTTCAGAATGATGGCGAAATTGGTGTACCCGCCGTATTAGCAAGTCGTCCTTGAAACCATAAAAGGTTACCCCTGAAAAGCTCGGGCTCTCGGTTGTCTCAGCACCGGTGGAATTGTGGAACGTGCACGGTACCTACGGTAGGCTCTATTGTAATGTCAACGGTCATCCTTCGTTTTCTTGTTCTTTCAAACAACCTGTCTTCCAAGATTCCATACGCTATGATAAGTACAGTCGCGATTCTGGTGTTCGTTTGCTCCCTCGTTCGAGTTTTTGCAGAAAATGGGAAGTTCTCACTTCCTATCGCGAAGACGGAAAGAATCTTTCCAGGAACCTCTCCATCATTTCCAACTCAACATGAAGGGATTCAAAGGCTGTTAAACAAAAATCCCAAACCCACCCTCCACGTGCCCTTCACCAAAGAAAGTTCAGCATCACGTGGCTACCCAGTCGAAGTCCGTTCTCCCCTGGCACTCCACAGCATCTAACATAACCAGACCCATAACTTCCACTTCTACGCAACCAATATCTCCATTGGCACCCCACCACAGCCGTTCCGCACGATAATCGACCTCAATTGGTCTGATCTCTTCATTCCCTCCTCGACCTGCGGCTCTCCATCCTCAAGGTGGTGCAATCCCTCCAACGCGAGCTACAACGCTAGTGCATCTTCCACCTACCATGACAACGGAACCATTACGAAAATTGCCTACGGTCCTGTTTACGCGTCTGCTCGTTTGTCAGAAGACATCTTGACATTCGCCGATGGGCTGCAAGTCCCTGGACAAGTGTTCCATGAAATCAAGCATTATGAAAAGCCGTATGACGATTTTGGCATAGAGTTCTTCGACGGCGTCTTAGGACTTGCTCTTGATAAACCGTGGCTGCCTGGAGGTCAAGGAGAGCTAAATATTCTCCCCAGCCCATTCAGAAATATGATCGATCACAATATATTAGACACTAACCTGTTTTCCATCGTGTGGCCAACAGAACCACGAGAGCAGGGAAGCCTCATGTTCGGTGGCTATGACGAGGATCTACTCGCTGGAGAATTGGTTTCTCATCCTTTAATCCCAGAAAATACGACGAAATGGCAAATAGAAATAGAAGGCGTGTCCATGATTGGCTCCACGGACGGCGAGGGTAAAAAGGTCCTAATCGACAAGCCCATTCTAGACGGAAAAGCCTTCTTCATGTCTTCTATCCCATTTCTTGCATTTAACTACTACCTCGCCCAAAGCTTAATGCGCCATATACACAACTGGCCTAGCGCATGCTATCGCTTTCGCGTTGTGGACTGCGATGAGGTATCTTCTTTCCCTGAAATCATTTTCCGGTTCAAAGGGCAGAATGTGACGTTGAGAGGCGATGATTATGTGCGGAAACTTCCAACGCGGAGAAATTGCCCGAATTTTGGAGATGAGTGCTATTTGATGTTTGACTATCTTGGAGACATGGAGGATTTGGTGATTCTTGGGATGCCATTTCTAGAGAAGGTTATGGGCGTCTGGAATTGGGATGAAAAGACAGTTTCTTGTGAGTCTTTCCACTCTGTTAGAGAGGATTAGTCGTGTTAACTCTTGGGTATAGTTGGGGAGTTGAAGAAATGATAGAAATTTGGAGGGTTAGTATTGCCGGTGGGTGGTCAGGGTATACGCAGAATTAACAGTTGAGAATTCATAACTAAGCTTCACACTTGGCCTCGCCTGGTTGCGATTACATTGCTATGGGCTTGGAGGCTAGGAGGATCACGCGGAGCGAGTGGTTAGGAAACATCGAGATACCCAAATTGTTAAAAGTAACGTTTCTAAAGTCTAATCGAAGTCCCATATTGACTTAGAACAAACTCTCGAGCTCTGAGGTTTTAATGACCCTAGCCTGATTTGGGAACACCTTTTCACAGAGTACTCTGTGCACCTCAGCATCATGATCCACACAGCAATCCTCCAGGACGACAAGCTGAAAATCCAAATCGCAAAGCTGCCTCACAGCGCTCAGCACGGCCCCCGAAGTTACCACTCCACCGATGATGACAGTGTCGATTCCGTGGGCGGCGAAGTCATCTAGCATGGCGTTGGATGGACTTCTCATGAATGCGCCATATCTGATTTTCCTGTGAATAAAGTCGCCGTCTTTGGGCGCGAGTCGTGGGTGGATTTGAGTAGATGGAGCATCCGGGTGTATCGCAGCGCTCATCTCTTTATTTTTCTTGAAAGGAGCAAAGGAAATGCTGTGATCCGGGACAGTCTCGAGGTCGGCCTCGTCAAGTGCAGCTCTGATGTATGCGACATGAGCTCCGTGCTGCCTGGCAATGACAAGAGCCGATGCTGCATTGTCGACGAGCGAAATGTTTGGTGGAAGGCGCTGCAGAAGGCCGACTTGGAGGTCAAGGAGCAGAAGAGCAGTCTTCTTAGGATCGAGTTGTGTAGTCATGATAAAGAGATTTGTGCTTTTAGGAATTTCACAAACTGCTTGAGAGTGATTTGGACGATTGCTATTCTGCTTATATGCGGCTTTGAGAAGTTTAAATGCATACTCAAATCGGCCTGTCATCGCCGATAAATCCACTCGGCACCGGGGATACGTGGTTATCGCTTATCTCCGAGGGGACAAGACGACACTGCGAATTCTGGTATATCCGCAACCTCCAAAAGGGATTTCAGCTGCAGAGTGAACAATTTGATGCAGCAAAATTATTGCTTCAAAATTACCTCAATGCCCCGAAATATGCAGTTTCGCAAGTCAGAAATCCTCCAATCTGAAGACCTCAATTGAAGGCTCTTCGTATGGATGGGCCCTAGAAAGGTTGTCAGACTTCTGCACTCAGTATATAATTGATAACAGAATTGACATAAAACGACAGGAGGTTATTGATGTTGTATGAACTGACCTCTTTAGCGCCTCAACCGCCTTCCTCGCAACATTTTCACCCACGCACAGGGTTTCGACTCTAGCCTCCTCCACTTTCTCCAACATACCAACGCTTCCAATATTCGGATTCGCCGCATCTCCAGGGCGGAACTGGCCCGTGCCCATGGCAGTCCAGCAGCATTCCGTGTAGTTTCCTGGGCCTGGGTAGCGCCCTGCACCAGCAGCGAAGATAGCGGTCTTGCAAGCTTCGAGAGCGGTCGGTGGTACGAAGAAGACAAGCTTGAAGCGAGCGGCAGTGGAAGCAACGGTTGCCATATTTCCAGTTCAGTTTACCAATATTGATGTGTGATGTGGAGCGTTGATTTGAGGTTGGCTGTAGCTGGACTCGTGGTTGTCCTTTCTGGAGGTAGCGCATGATGGTGTGGTCAAGTCCGATAGCCCCGCACTTCGCTAGAATGACAAGGGTTGGCTGGTGGGGTCAAGAGCAAGTATCCAGAGTAGAAACCTCTATTCATATCCATGAATAAGGCAATTCAAGCTCAAAATAATGGTTCTCGTGTTCATTGTAGTCGTTCATAGATGGTAGAGGCTCAAGGGTCGAATTATTGAATTTCGAGCCTTTGGGAGATATTTTCTTATTCTGAAGCCTGTATTCGCGGGGAGCAAAGAGTTTAACCTCATTCTCATTACGTCCTCTTCGAAACCACCCCGGATGTGCAAGCTTCAACTTAGCGATATTCTGCTGTTCGAGTTCGGGGCTCCTGTACGCTTTTACCCCTCCTTTATTCGTATAATGTTTGAAATGAGGCAAGAGTTGAAGATTGCGAATAACACCTCCATACTCTTTGATGTGCTGTACGGTATAATCGTAGTCTTCCTTCAGACTCATTTCCTCGTTGAAGCGTAAATGGGTAGGCCTAATTATCATGAGATCGGCTAAGATGAAATGGATGGTTGTAAACCCTCTTCTGTCGGGATCTTTAACCTTCGCTGCAAATTGTGCCATTGTCGTTGGCATTCCGCCACCTAAATATAGATTCTCGCATTCCATCAATTTAAAAGTACGCGTAATGGCAGTTTGAATCGATACTCGAACCGTCTCATAGGCATTCCTTGTCCACCATAAGATATATGAAAGATCGTCAGACAATTGCACGCAGACGAGATTTTGATCGAAGGCGTATTGCAGAGCAGCATTTCGACTCCGACAAAGGCTTCCCCCAATAATAATAGTTGTAGCTCCAGCTGCTTTATACGCGCTTGTTTCTTCTTCAGCCACTACCCAGGCGACGCGTAGACCAGGGAGTTTTGATTGCATATTCTCCACGTTAGATGCTCTCCCTCTGGATATAATGCAAATAGCGAACTTGTTCATTAAAATATCTCTCTTTGTAGGCGGACTTGGGTCCGGGTTTTTCATGTATTACGATGCTTCGTTGTGCTGGAGCGCTCGAACTTGTCCAGATTGCAGTTTGATGAAGTTGGCTTGGGGAATCATAATTTTCTCGGGAATATATAAAAGGATAAAAACAGTCGAACAAAGAATTGTACTTGTAGAGTAAGCTAAGTACCTTTTGCATTCGGAGATTCGAACAAAGAATAGTGTCTGCAAAATGAACTTCTTTTGTTCATCTCGAATTTCTACAAAGGATTCGCAAATTTTCAACGTCTATAATGGATTTCCTGATTTATACTTAAATTTTGTTTAGAGGTATGTGATTTGCAACATGATAGGCGAGTCGTGTTTCAAAAGTATACGCTGCATGCCTTTCTTCTAGCCGTAAGCAGCAGCATTGCTGCCTGAGATCATAAGGCAGCCAAGCTGCAGATTCCCCCTTTAGATTAAGCGAAATAAGCGAGAGCTGAGAGAGATCTTCTCGCGCAATCTTCAACGCTCTGCAGGATCCGGCTGACAACTGATGGGAAGAATTACATGCGCTGAGACCATGTGAAATATACAAATTATTTGGTACTACTTTGCGATGTACTAACACCCTTATAGCGGACCTACTAGCGTTTGGCTACAAGTCTCAAAAGTCTCACACGATGATTGAGAATGCTAAAAAGCTATTCTGTTATCTTCTATGAAAGGGGCTTATTTCGATTTAGAAGGGTGTAGGAAGCTGCCTGGTCTCTCGTCTGATATTTTCCACGTGCTTCTGAACAATTCATCTACGACGCCACTATTTAAGTAACTTGTCCGGATACAAATCATTCATTAACCAACTCTTAGCCGACTTCCTTTACTTTCCGTTCTAAGCGAGACTCGGTCAACATATAAAGTTCACCTTTGCTACTCATAATCAAGAAACTCCTTACTTAACCCTCTCGATACCTTCTGCATGCAAGACAACTTGTTGCCTATCCTACAAGCCGATGGCATTCGCGATAGTAGAGACCCACAGCAAGGCAACCATAGCTAGAAACAAGCGCAGTGATCGCGATAGCATACTCAACCGGATCCAGGCGCCTTCGAGAACCAAGAAGTCCGCAAAGAACGTAAAGAAGGGATTGCCGAAGCGGGAAGGAGTTGGTGGTAAGCTCAAATATGCGCAGAACAACAGTCCAGCATTGTGTATGATAATCCTCTATTTGAGATATTTCTAACCTGCCGCGCAGTTGCCAGAGTCAAATCAACGATGGTTATTTTCGTAGACATGCCTTGCGACATCATATTTATGATCTTCGAGTGCTTGAGTCCTGGGCTATCGACCATCCTTGGCCTTACTTGCCGTCGATACTACAACTACCTGAAGACCTATCATCCAACACCAATTCCTTTGTAAGCGCGCATGTGCACTGGAAATCGGTGCTGCATAGGCTGTAGTCAATGCCTCGGACATCATGCAAAACTACCGACTCACACTCAGGGGAAGCGGACCATTTTATTTTCCCAATAAGTCTTTCTATGATGATTACCATGGTTAAATTTTGGAGGAGAACGATAGGGAATATAAGCTTCGTTAACGATATTGCGACTGGTTTCGAGCCCAAGCCGGAAAATCTTACACTCACGGCGACAGGTATTATAGAAGTAACCTTAATGATATCAAGTCTATATTACCGAAACCGTATAACTTGGGAATCGCTTGGGATCAGTAAGCGTTAGAGGTTATCAAAAATCATTTGTGGATCTGCCAAGAGTAGCAGACGTGGTATAATACTTGGAAAAATTCCTGGGTTGCAAACGAGTATGAGGATGAATTTAAGCTCGTTCTGAATGAGTACTCGTTGGTGAGATACAAGTGTGGCGGACGTAAAGGATCAGAAATCTGAGTTATTAGAATAAGAGGTTGGCTGGTAGCATATCCATAAATCAGAGAAGGTGGGGGGAAGGGGGAAAAAGTGACGACGTTAGACTTCATCTAGAATGTCAGAGACAAAAAGGGAGTAATCATTCATAGACTGCTGCGAATACCAATGAATCGGTATTGACTCAAGTTGTCGGAATATTTCGAAAATGTAGCAGGTCACAAAAAGTGTTTCCCCGATCCTTCAGACCGAGGCGAGGTGTGTCTAAATGAATTTTGTGGTTGCTTCGTTGGTTTAATAGGTGGTGACTCTCTAATCATTTATTGAGAACTGCAAGTCGCTACAAAGGCTAACCCGATGATCGCCAGCACCAGTAATTGAATGCTACATATCAGATGAAGAATTCTGTGTCTCGTAGCTATTATAGAAGTCCGTAGGAAGCAAGAAGCTTCTTTTCGCTTCAATTCTGAAATTAAGTGAACAGGGAGTCAGGGACATATCAGATTTTTATTGGCAGGTGAATGCAGAGTCCTTCAATGTTCTATCTAAAGGCTAAAGCGCTCACTTTTGACTTCCTCGCTAAAGCTTCGTCTACCGTAGCGAGGACGAGTCCAATATCCTCAACAGCAACGAAATTACGATAACGACAGCACCGATCTCCTCCAACAACATAAAAATCCCGGACTCAACTAATACGAGGGTATCCTCCATCAGCTATGGAGAGCAAGAAGTCACCCCGCGATGCGCTCCTGGCCGCCTTTTCAACCCCGCAACTACCAGACAGCAATGAGCGTGAGCCTGTCAAGCCGGCACCCATGGTCCACCAGCTCGGTCCAACCTGGGAAAGCCTACCCAAGGGTCAGTCCAACATCGCACTGAAGTCGTCGACAGTAACAGAAACGAAACTGACCGACTTGCCCTACGATATCATGGTCAAGATCTTCGAAAGCAACGGCAAATGCATGGCAACGTATTTGGGCCTTACCTGCCGCCAGCTCTACGCTTACCTCAAGATCTACCATCCGGAACCAATTGATCTGATGTACTCTAGCTGCCAGGGTACTCACCGCAAACCGTGGGATTGTAAACCATAGGGGTTCTGCTGGAAACCTCTTTATACCATTCTTGAACAATCTGAGATTATGCAAGGATACCGACTGGAACTCGTGGAACGCAAGTGGACATTTCTCAACGCAAAGGTATACGGCGAAACCTCGTACAGAGCTTGCTTTTGCAACGGCGGTTGTATGCATGGAGACCATTTGAGGGTACGCAGATTGATTGAGAGGTACAATGACTTCAGATCTAGCCGCGGAGGTTGGAATTTATCCCCGGAAAAGACGACATATCCACTTCATCCGCGTGGTATGGGTGAAGATTTGTATGAGAAAGCTTGGAGAGTCGTTGCGGAATCTGTGGGACACTTTAATATTTGCAAGGAATTCTGCAAGCATTGGAAGCGATTCTATTTTATTATGCAAGACGTTGGCAGCGGCAATGCCTGCAATAGGCTTGACAGCATTTTTGACGAGCATTTCTTGGAGATGTGTTCCGAGGGCCTCAAGCTATTAGAACTTTGATTCTTGATATAGCGATGGTAGCTGCATAGAAGGGAAGAGATCTTCATTTAGCGACAATAGCTGCTGATAAATATGAAGAATTGCAAATCCCTAAGCAAGAATATAGTTCCAGTGATACTATCACGTTACCAGTCAACACAAACCATTATCATCTGTGAAATTCTTCGCTGATACAGTCGTAGTAAATAACTTCAACTTCTTGTTATTCCGGTTCGGTAATGGAAGAGTTCTCACTTACATCTTAGTATCCATTCGGTGAATTTATATCAGAAAGGTATTATCGGATTTAAATACTCATTCTTGTCCTCTAAGTTCTCCACCATCTCAGTATAGCATATGTTATCGACTTCTAATTTGTTGAGAGGAATTAGCAATATGAAAACTCAACATCGATGCATAATTCAAGAATTCAAGAATCTCTAGTGATACAATCATAGACATAACCTAAGTTTACGAGTGATGATGGAATCTAGAAAGATAAACCGAGACACGCTCCTGACCTCTTCTTCAAATCCAAACTCTTCGCAGGGCGCGAGCAGCACCACGCGCAAGCTCGTTCTTGACCAAAAGAAAAGTAATCCAAGCCTCGTTTCGGACGGCGATTCAATGGACAAGTTGAAAATGATACCAAAAATTCCACCACCGAGCACGTCATTAACCAGCTTGCCCTATGATGTCATTGTCCTGGTTTTTGAAGGAATCGGCCTAGCAATGACCGCATGCCTTAGACTCACCTACCGTCAAATATACGCCTACCTAAAGAACTACCATCTAAGGCCCAGTAAACTCAGCTATACATGCTGCAACCCCCAATGCAATCTTCGAAGGAAGGAGCAGCAAAATACGAAGAACATTCATCCCATACTGGAAGCTGCAATGAAAAGCTGTGCGAAGTTTTGTGGTCGTACGAGCGTTATTGCGACAAATTCCTGTACACCTTGCTACTGGGCGAGAGGCTCGCAAAGGGATATCGTGTTGGGAAAGGCGATATATTTTGGCGGTTTGTCAATAAAGATGTCTATGGTAATGGAAACTATCTAAGGTGGCACAAAGATGGGCTCAAGGAAAGACGGTTGAATGAGAGGTATCATGACTGGACCCAGTCAGTTCGCAGCTCTACGTGGGCCAGCCCCCCTGGAGAGTGTAAGAGCTATGAACCTGTTCTTCCAAACCCTCATAATTTGGGAGATGAGTGGTACTCGTTAGCATGGAAATCGGTTGTGAGCAATTCCGATGATTTTTATCACAGAAGGGAGTGGGAGGAATACTGGAAGTACTTTGATTTTGTTAAGCAAGACACGAGGAAAGACATGGAAGCTTTGGGTCGCATCCTCGATGAGTATCTGCTGGATTTCGGGTTGGAAGGTCTAAAGCTGCTTGAGCGATGAAGGATATCATCCTAGACTTAAGCGGTGTGGGACATGACAGCATTTGATTGGAAGTCTTGCAGCTTCTGCTGGGATTTGAGAGCGAAGGCAAGGCACGTAAAGGGAAGCGACCATGCAGGCTTGGTTTAGTAATGAAGCAATTGAAGTCTTCATGAACTACCAGCCCTGATCACTATATGAAAACGAACATCTTCCTACAAAGCAACTACATTAGATAATCAGTAATGAGCTATCATAACACTACTCCTTACCTCCACCAGAGGTCCAACGTCTCATGCATTACTTATCTCAATCTCCTTCTCCCGATTTTTGAATCCCTGGCTCGACTGATGACCCTTATCCATACTCGCATCCTTGATCACAAGACTAGCAAGCAACCCCGCACCCGCAAGGCCAGTTGTAACGTACCAAACAGTCCTCAAAGCATCTGCATACACATACCTATACACATGCACTACAAAAGCTGGAAACGTCCCAATGACTCCATACGCGCCAACTGCTTGAGCACCAGTAACCACAAACTCATCTGCCAGCATTCCTCGTCGGACAGCTTGGGCAACATACTTATTGAATTCATTTTGGAAGACAGTGCCTCCGATAGCAACACCGAACGCTTGGCCACTGCTCCGGAAGAAAGTGATGACTGCTGTAGCCATCCCTAAATCTTCTTTGTTTTGCATATGTGACTGAACAGCAAATACAGGGACTTGGAATAGAAAACCGCCACCAACACCTGCTATTACTCGGAGGCCGTACAAAACACCAGGACCGGAGTTGGGTTTCATGAGCGCATTCAGCCCTGTGCCAAGGGTGATGAGGATCCAAGCTATCCAGGTAAGCTTTTGAAAACGGAGGGTCTTGGCGACAAATATCCCGGCGAACACTGCCGAGAGGGCGACTGGAGCACTGTGAAACGGTAAGCGAAAGGTATGTTAGGAAGAGGTGGGCGGCTTACCTCCCAGGTAGTGTCTCGGCGGAAGACTTGAAAAGAGCATCGCCACGAGCTCCTAGGAACTAATTTCTGTTAGTTTAGATAAGATATGCACGAATCAGGAGATACATACAAAGATGATCAGGTAATAAGTGAAAGACCATAAGACCAAGCCGTGAACAAAGGCACCAAAGTATGAAGCACTTGAAGATCTGTTCGAGAAGATCCTCAATGGAACCATAGGAGCTGCTACTTTCCATTCCACGATGACGAAGACACCCAACCCGGCAATGCCAAAAACTAAGGGTGCAATGACGCTTGCTGAGTTCCATGGACTTGCTGTACCTCCTGTTGTCAAGCCGTAAAGTAGTAACGTCGTAGCGGCGACGAAAACAGCCATGCCAAGATAGTCAATCCGTGCTAGCTTGGAGCGGAGAGAGGAGATCTCTTGATGCAGATGTAAAGCGAAGATAAGCCCTGCAATACCAATGACGCATATGGGAATATTGATCCAGAAAATCCATCTCCAGGAAGTGAACTCGCCAATGGCTCCACCAACAGGAACCTGTCCACCGTATGTCAGTCACTGAAAGGTTACTCGAAGACGTACCAACCCCGGTGTTTGTTCCAAATGCCCAGGCAAAGGCAATGAAAGACAGAAATTTTGGCCGTTCTCTAAGAGTGGTCATATCGCTGACGATGACACCAGAGAGTGTCAAGATACCACCTCCACCAAGGCCTTGTGCTACGCGCGCCCCAATCAACCACGCCATGTTTTGAGCACAGCCACAAAGTATGCTGCCGAGTAGGAACAAGCAAGTAGCAAATATGACCACCACTTTACGGCCACTGGAATTGTCAGTAAGTGTATACAGGAACATCTTCTGAGCTACTCACAAAATATCTGAGAACGTGCCATACAGAGGTACAACAACCTGTCTTGTTCAGCATGCTTCATCGCAAAGCTGTGAGATGAGGATATAACTTACAGTCTGAGCAAGTAAATATGACGTTCCAACCCAAAACACCTCAAGACTGCCACCTTTCAACGAAACAGCAATAGCGGGAAGACAAGCTGCAACAATAACTGAGTCCATCGCGACGATACTCGAGACGAGGCATAAAATGAATATGGTAACCTTGAACTTGAATGATTTCTTCGGTGCATCTGGTCCGTTTGGAAGCTCCACATCCTGCAATTCCTCGTCGTTGTTCGTTCCTGGTTGCACCACTTTTTCCTTCAGCTCGATCGCGGAACCGGTTGGCGGTGATTGTTCCGAAGTTTCTAAATCCATGAGGAGATGGAGAAGTGAAATACGTTATAGCAAACGAAAAGAAAAGGATCTTGCTGAAGAGACAAGTCAGATCCAAGGAAATTCTTGGATGAAAACTATCAGACACTATATAAAATTTTGGAGTGGTGAATCGATGACCTCGAGAATGCGCCCTTTATTGAGTATAGTAATCAGAGCGTGCATCCCATCAGTGTTAATTCTCGCACCATTTACACGGAGATGTGAATATTGAGTAATCAAGTCTTAAATGTCAGGTGGTCGGGCCAACGAATACATGCCAATCGGGGTAGTTGAGTAATCAAGAAGCATCCAAGTCGTTGTGAAACGGCAACTTATGCCGTAATTCTGAACCTCGTGTCTTTAGATTGAATGAAATACATCCGAGCATAGTACATCCCTCCAATGCATCAAGATGAATTCCTTAAAGAAGGCATACTCCCCAAACTTGGTATGCCGACAGGCCCTTAGTTTGATGGTTGTCGGACATTTAAAACTCCGCCTGAGGCACAATCAACATGAATGAAGAGTAGAGTTATGCAAGCCCTAAAACTCTTTCGATCGCTTCTGCTTTCTAGTGTTGCTACTTTGCTAGCAATTGCAAGACTAGACCCGAAATATTGATACATAAGAAAAAGTAAGTCCTAACAGTCCAATTATCCAACAAATGCTAGACGCACACTATGCAGACCGTCGGCCCTCCCAATCTAACCATCACCGAAGTCCTCGTACAATTAATGATAATATTACAAATCTATCACACTTTCAATAACCCCAAGCACGAGGCAACCGACTGCCAATAACCCAAACCCCGATACTGTTACAGCCAGCAGAAAATATATGCCACTTCGAGCGGCCGTTACCCAGCGACTGCGTCTTAGCCCTCGGCCTCCACCTTCATTTTCATGTCGCTGCAATGACAAAAAAAACAAATAACATACAAGTCTTTACACGATGAGAGGCCTAGCTTAAGAAGACTTGAGTCACTTGACGCAAAGTCCATATTTGCAAACCGACGGGGATTGGCAAGGGGTATGGCATCCGCAGTATGCTGGAAGAGATGTTGTTGGTATGTAACTTGAGCTGCTTCGCGATGGGGTGGTTGTAAATGTTGAACTGTCTCGTCGCCTCCAAGAAGAAAGAGGATATAAGTTGTGATGTGAGTGACTCGGGTCCCAAGAACTTGCAGTCAGACCAGCGAAAACTTAGAGCTCCTCTCACTCTGATGACGAGCTAAATGGCCGGTTCCAATGTGGAGCTTGTTAGACACTTGATTGCCGTGTGATTGATGCGAACTACTGGAATAGTAAGGTCGCTATATTGGAATGTACAAATGAAAGATGCGATGAGCTAGGCCAGAATGCAAGATTGTTTACTAGAAAAATGCGCATGCGCTTGCGACTGCTCAGCGAGGCCACCGACAGAATGGTGGTTGTGTAATTTTGCCGAGCCAACCTGAGAGTCACAGAACATCCACAAGGGGGGCATAGAGAAGCCCACCAAGCCCAACGTCAACGACATATATATAGAAGGATCAGGATTGGCACAGAAACTTTCAGAGTGCAAGGAAATGTTGGAGATAGTGGTAAAGTTTTGAAGATTAGGAATGTGTGCTCTGACATCAATGTAACTGGGAAGAACATCATTATTATCGGCGATATGGACGGTGATCCATTCAAAGCTGTAATGATTGCGTCGGCGCGGTGAAAGATCTCATTCGGCGGTTCTCATCTCCTCTCATGCTCATGGCTGAGGCCTCGGAGAGAATCGTGCCTTAGGGTGTTGGCTGCAAAGCTCGAATGCGGTGCATAGCGAAGCCCGGGAAGAGTAAAGCTATTTAGGGTATATTGTTTCTCTGTTTATCGATGTCAGACTGAGCGGGCACGACCTGTAAAGTATATACTCATATAGTGAAGATGTTGATGGAGGTCGTCCAAATGTAAGAAAATCCATGTGTTGCTATGTTGGTCTAGGCTGCTCACCGTAGGCCCGCCTCCCCTTTTTTCGTGGATGGTGGAGCCTTACGGAGTACACTTCCTAACCTATGTCTCAACCTCGATATTCTCTCGCCTAGAGGATTCGATGAGAACTCACTCTGCCTCGTGCCAAAGACAACAATCTCGCCACGGAAGTGGACAACGATAAAGCTCACTCAGGTGTACTGGGATACATGTCCAAGAATGTAATCTCGCACTCATCACCTGGGATGACGGCTAGAATCATCCGATCGAATTTGACCGCACAGCATGCTCTTTGCAGAGTCTTTGCACTGGACCCTTGCTCAAGTCATCTGCACCAATGCAGTCCATGATAGATGCAAGACCAGAGAACAAGACCAGAGAACAAAGATGTGTGCTGCCTGAGGTCCAAATCAATACGATTTGTGGCATATGCATTCGTTGCGATATTAAAACCAATACGGACTCAGACTAACGTTCATCACCTAACTAGGTGGATACACGGCAACCTCTCAAGCTGATTATGGCGACAAAGCTATGGTTCTGAACACGCTGAACACCAAGTTAGACCACTTTCATCACTGGAAGAAGAAATGTTGTCGCACCATTGGTCTACCAGGCCACTCGGTGTTGCACTGGCAGGCTAACTTTAGATCATTCCCAGCTGAGCGTCATGGAGCGCCCTGTTTCATTTTAGTATCACCGTTATTTTATTATTCGCATGTGCTCAGCCGCGTGCAGGCCGAGTAGTTACTGGCTAGCTCGTTGGTATCTGACGGCGATTAAGGGAGTTGTGGGAGCTGATCGACATCTGAGAATCTGCGGCACAGCCTTTCCTACAGTAGGTGTTAAAACATCCCCGTCTCCCGCCTCAACTTTCGGATGGTGTCTCGGGGCTTCTGGAATGGCGTATCGAGGTGGCTGCACAGACAAGACATGGAGTTCGCCTGCCTGCCAGACCCAATATTGCAACAGCAAGTCTCTTCAGTTCACAAGGGGTCTGGACAGTTTCTAATGACCGAGTACAGGTCTCAAAAATGATTATCAGTTTCTCATGAACTGCAATGCAGGAGTCTATACTCCTGGCGAAACTCTTCTATGGTGTTGTTCGGGCAGCAATGCTGGGCACAGCTGTTGCAATCTCAACTTCTCGATGCCATTCTCCGTGGATACAGGTCTCACAGGCCATGCTTTCATACCTGATACCGTGACTGCGGCTGTCACGTCGACTGTTACAGTCAGTACAGGAAGCCCAACAGCAAGCGCCCAATCTAGCAATACCTCGGCAGGAAGTCAGAGCGCAAGTGCCAGTGCTAGTACGGCGATGAGCAGCACATCTGGAGTCTCAATAGGAGCAATCGCTGGCGCATCTATTGGATGTGCTATTGGAGGCCTTTTGTTGGGTGCTGCCTTGTCTTTCCTGCTCTTGAGACGTAGGTGTTTCCCATGGAATGATACGACTGAGTGTTGACAACTGTGTAGGCCGAAATGGGCAAATAGGGAAGGGTAAGCTGCCTGCAGGAGGCAGTATCACCTATTTACACGATGCTCCAAAGAATCCTTACCCAGGTCCACCTGCTGGTGCTCCTTTCAGCCCTGAGCAAAACCATTATTCGCCTGCTGCGCACCAATATAGCACACCCGTGCAAGAAGTATCTGCAGTAACTCCAAGTCATGAACTTGACGGAGCCTACCATCGAGGTACGTGGAGAAATTTTGCATGTATTTGTGCCCGTGATGTACATTATAGAAAATACTTGTGCTAACTTGTTAGCATGATATATGTGTATCATAAGCAATGAATCGGAATAGGACGGAATTTAAAGTACCAAAATAGCAGCTTTTATGCTGACCGAGATGCCGTGGTGTACTTGTATTGCCAAAATTGCTGTCAACTGGGAGAGACCCTGTCTGACAGAGTCTCAAACGATAGGGAGGACAGAGCAAACCTCATCTGTGTACCAATGAACAGGACCTTGACTGTGCCGATAGGTATGGTATCTTTGATAGGATTCGTGAGCAGAAAAGAAAGCAGGAACGTAGTGTCAGGCAAATTTCTAATACCTCGTGCCAACTCGTAAGATACCAACGGAACAATGAGAACGCTATATAGCCAATGTAAAGAATTCCACCTGTTGCTACTCGATTTCCAGAAGGAAGACCTTGTGAACTTGTGACTAGATAAATATTGTGCGCTGTAAATTGAAATTAATGCAAAAATGAGAGGGACAAGCTGATGTTGGATTTCTATCCGTACTTTTGAGACCACACGAAAATCCACTTCGCGCAACCCTGACGCGTCTCTCCACAACCAAACATTCCATGCGCAACCATGCTCCGCCATGCCGCCTACTCTAGAAGACGACCACTTCTCTGCCACCCTACATAATGGATTCTCCCACAATACGCCCACCAACTTCACTCCTAATTCCTCCAATGTAGGGTGGTACGAGAGCTCTGCAGTCGATGCCCATTCAAACGCCAGAGCCAAGACGACACCTCAAGATGTAGAGAAATTGCGCATCCTCCCAGAAGTCAGACCGATACCATGGAAACCAGGAAAAGAATGCCCGCCTGCGAAATCAACTGAGAGCACTCGACCACAAACTCGGGGGGCTTTCCTGCTGGTTACGCGGGGCAAGATCAGAAATCCGCCATGCACCCATTGCGAGACGGGCTCAGGACGGTTTTCAATATGCGTCTCTCTCAATGATTGGTACTTTGGCGCTTGCGCTACGTGTGTTATGGCTACGAGGGGCAACAAGTGTAGTCTCAGGCAGGATGTAGAGGGTGGGGTTTCCTCTTTACTATACAAAGCTTATGCTGACTTGAACCAGAAGGATTTCCTCCTCCGAACACTACGCAAGAACAGGAGCTGATGCGGCTCATATCCCCTGACGATGACGATGATGGATACGAGCAGACATCCTCTCTAAAGCGCAAGCGCTCACCGACAAGAGCCTATGTTGCCGGGTATTCACAGGACAAGAAGCGTGGTCAAGAACTACAAATTCAATCGCAAACCGCAACAAATTCGAACAACTACCCACCCTACGCTACAGCCCAGCCAACCAATTTATATTCTACAATGACACCTCACACCACAACAGACATTAAATATACCAATCCTAACCCTCCGCCGCAAGGGCTTACCCACAGCGACAAGTCCGCATTACTAGACTACGTCTATCAGAAGCAATATCCTCCAAACGGCAAAAAACGCCATCAGATCATACATCAGGCCGAAAGAGAGCCGTCACAGGGCACGAATGGGTACATGATCCACAAGCGGGTTAGGATAGGGACAGAATATGATGAGAGAGGAGATGCATCAAATTCAATGTCGCCGCTGGCACAACCCGCAGAAAGCTATAGACCTGCCGGTAACGGTGCCGTGTCATACCCACAGGCCGAGCCCACGGCGTTGATAGACAGGCTGCCGAAGAAGAAGCAGAGGGAGATATTTGGCATTATTGGTACTCTACAAAGTGGGATCAGACTTGTGCGACAGCAGACGGACAGCCTGCAGAAGCAATTGAATTCATTGCAGACAGCTCTGGGCATTGATCTAGAGGACGATGATGAGGCGACCTGACGGTCTTGGGCCGAGTCAGAAGACACAACTCGGATTGTGCGTCGGGAGAGTGGAGAATGTGACGACGAAGACGATATACCCGATTCACAGCGAAGGCTGATGGATTTCCTCGCAGGAGTTTGCAATGAGATATCATTTCAGGACAAGGTTACCAAGTCAAAAGCCTAGGTTGCACCCTAAGAAGAGTTTACTGGCCACCCATTCCTTTTGAAGGTGACACAAGGTATGTATGATTAGAAACAGTGCATTTCCGCAGCCTAGACAAAACATGGCAGGTTCTTCAATTTTGGGAAGTGGCTATTTCATGACTCTCGTTGCCAATAAATACGAAGGCTGAATAGTTCTGTGTATTCGTGAAACATCGAGGCTCTGTCTGATAAGGCATGTCAGTGCATCACTAGATATTGTATCTCTTTCTACCATCATCTGACGAGACTGCTTTTCCGAAAACAGTGTCTTGGAACTGACGCCCAGACTCGAAACATCCGAAATGGTGGCGCACGTCGACCGGAAGTGAACCAATCACCAACAGTGGCAAACCTGCCCCTGCAGGACCGCCCGTCAATTGAGGAATCACCAACATCACTCCTCTCATAGGCCAGCCTTGCGCACAAGGCACCCAACATCTCACCTTCCTTCCATCCTTCCTTCTTCCCCCCATCCAAACAAACCAGCACCCACCAGACCTCTCATCAGACCTCTCACCACTCCTCTCACCAAGCTGAAGCGCATGCGTCTCCATCGCCATAGGGCTGCAGCCGCTGCGTCGTCTCGTACCTCGCAGCCAACACTGAGCAATCGGATCACAACCCCAAAAAAGAAGTCGTTCCGCTCACCACACCAGCCGTTTCTCGGTGAGCGAATCAGGGGGCCGTGTTGGTGGCTGCGAGGCTGAGGGCGGACGGGGATGCGTCCAACCTATCCGAGTGCTGATGTGAGAAGCTGAGCTCGAGCGCCCCAGTCGCCCCCACGAGGAGCGGGTAGCGGAGGAAACGCCCAGGGAGACATTCGCAATGTGACGCCAGAAACGTGGAGGGGGATGGGTGTTTGCTGCCTCCCTGTCTATCTATCTGTCTATCTTTCGGGGCGGAGGACCTTTTGGGATTGGGATGGAGGTGGGTTCGGACCGAGGAAGTCATTTTGTCTTGGAGGGTAAGGAGGGAGGTATAAGTCATACCTCTGTGCCCCTCGTCCCTGGTCTTTTCGTACCTTTCGCGTTCTCCTCTTTGAATTCAATTCCTGTTTATTTTTGAAGTTCTATAGCAATTGGTGCAATTATGTATCTTCGTTCGTACGTTGAGGTGGCTACGACCGCAGCCTTGTCATGGTCTCAATTCTTCATGGGTTATGGCGGTCATCATGGTCATCCAGGTCATGAAGTCGACTACTATGCCCGCAATCTGAAGACTATTAGCACGATTTATAACCTCACTGTTTACCCAAGTCCGTACTTTTCCAAGTCCCTTCCCCTTTCCAACCCTCGCTCTCCTACATCTCTATCCCAGTCCCCCTTACCATTCCTCACCCTACCCCTCTCTCAACCTCACTAACAGCCCACTCACGTCTGCCTCCTCATAGACAACCTCCCCATAATCCTCAACGGCAGCTCCGCTGTCCCACCCGAACTCTTCAGCGCCAATGCAACTGGCCGCGTCTCGCCCCTCGGAAACTTCACCACTTTCGAAGACAGCATTGAGTATTTCTTCGCCCTGGCACTCGTCCCTGCCCCTCCCGCATACAGCGTCTTCTCTAGCGCCAAGATCGTTGAGTTCAGTAGTGGATGTCCAGAAGTCGCTGCCAGCGTCGCTTATTTGTGAGTCCTCTCAAACCTAGCTAGAATGGTAATGGTGGTGGTGATGGTGATGGCGATGAGGTGTGAGACACATAAGAGAGATGTATGCTAACGGAAATTCCAACTATTAGGGAAACGAGAGTTTGGACCGGCAATGCTTCTGAACCCGGCCCATACTTAAGTACATTAAAACAAGTGCGTTCCTCCTCCCCATCCTCCTATCTTATTCAATCCACAACCAGATACAGCTGCGCTAACAGACATCCAGGTCGCATTTTGGAGATTCGACAAGAATGGCGCGGTCCAAGACTACGATGCCTGGATCCCGAACCTAAACGACTGGAATTTCCTCGCGGAAGGAAAACTAGACATCTCGAATCCGGAGATCCAAGCTGCTGAGATCCAGCAGTTGTGTCCTGCGATCCAGCAGCGATGCGTGGGGAAGAACCAGCAGTATTCTGAGTTCGTACACTCCCTTTCCCTCTTTCCCCCCTTTTCCCACAACCACAACCTCCCATCTCCCACCACCTCCACCACCACCACCCCCAGGTAACCCCAAATCTAACTCCTTCAGCATCCCCACCTGCATCACCTCCCTCTCCGCTAAGCCCTTCGGCAACTTCGACGAAGTATGGGGAAACAACGTCGTCTGTCGCTCCGTCCACGTCATCCTCGCGCTCGTGAACCCCGACACGCATTGCCCGCACGTAGGATCGACGGGTGGAGGGAAGTGCGTGGATGAGAGTTATAATGAGGGTTATTTTGATGATGTGGAGTTGTTTGGTAGGCCCCGAGGGAAGGTTTTTGTATGTGATGCGAAAGGAGGGAGAGGAGGGAGAGCAGGTGGGGGGTATTGAGGGCGAGGAGTGATGGATGGGTGGATGGGTGGAGGTTGGGTAAGGAAAAAGTCGAGATGTAACGGAAAGGAAAAGGAAGGAAAGGAAAGGTGTTAGGCGCGACACTGATTTTCGTTTCATTTCGTTTATTTCCGGTTTCCGTTTCCGTTTCGTCGATATACTGTACCGACTCGTCTTCAATTCGCTTCTATATTGTGTTAACACACTCTTTCACTCTCCTCAGTACCTACAGTACCACCTGAATATCAACCACTTCACTTCAACTCTCATTCCTCACTTCCCGTAACGTTTCTCTCGAACCAACTTAACTTTCTCCCTTCCCACCCACCACTCCTGCAGCTGACTTGCGAACCTTCTCTTGTGCGCGCTATCCTTGTCGCTCTCTTCTTTTCATTCCTATCTGGCTGTATCGATTCCTGACGCAAGTGCGAATTGTTCTCTTCTTCCAAGACATCTTTCTTTCTTTCTTTCTTAACACCCATCCACAATGTCATAAAATCAATCTAGCGTAGCGACTTTGCCTCGATCTTTGATTCCTCTTTCCTACCGGTAAGCTATGGCCAATGGGTAACTCACTTTTGCTTATGCTTTTGTCAGACGTTAGGTAGTCGTCAGCCGTCAGCCAGCAGTCGTCGTTCGTCAAGGACGAGGATGGAGTATGAGGTAGCGATGGAGTAGGATGTCGATGTCGATAGTTGTAGAATGCAACTTGGATCGGGATCTGGATCTGATTTCAAGGAGAGGGTTTGGAGGTGTTTGATTGTGTTGTGTGGTATTAAGAGGGCGTGGGTTAATGGATGGATGGATGGTGTGGTGTGGTGTTGTGGTGTTGTGCGGGAGGAAGGAGGAAGGTGTGTATGGCGTGGCGGTGGTTGGAGGTATGTGTGAGGTATGGTGGGAATTGACTTGATGGATTTAGATGTGCTTGACAGGGTGAGGGGGTGAGATGGCGTGGCAGTGGCTTGAAGTCGTAATATCTGTGGTAAACTGTGTTTGTGTTTTGGTTGCGAGACATTATCGGATGAGAGTCGTTGTAACTCTGTTTAATGCGTGTGTATGCTACGTAAGTGACACCTTGAGGGAAGTGAGCAGAGTTATTGATGATGAAAAGAAAAAGGGTATGTATGTATATGGCAACAAGACGTTATCGCAAGAGTGGAAGCAACAATGTTAAAGCTAGTGGATGGAAAGCACGGCAATGAATATGACAGGCCATGACGTTCACGACGATGAGGAACAAGACGATAGTTAAATCATGGGTTACCTTTGGTATGTTTCTGTACCAGGAACGTTTTTTTTTTTGGAATTGAACGAGGTAATGAAGCGCAACATACGCTAATGATCCATCAGATGTGTACCCATAATCTGCCAGCAATGCTGAAGTGCCGGTCAACCCAATCTCCCAAACGCCTGGGGAACCAATCCCATGTGTACTCCCATTGATACATGACCTGACCGCTGACCGACCTCGACCACGACTCGACTCGACCTCGACTCCGACCTATCACCGGCAATGTCGAGGAATCGAGTATATCGTTCATCAACTGCCATTCCTTTTATCGATAACGCTCATCGATGGTGATGATCCACTAGTGCGACTCCCGACTGTCGACACTGCTAATACTAGTCTCATGGCTATTTAACGTCCCATGCGTATTGGTGCCAGCTGCATTCGGACTTCGTCTCCTGGCTGCTAATCGCGTAGCGGCGTCCATTTGCTTCTTGGTGTGGATGAACATTTCGCGGGCGTAGCGGGCTTGTGTCCGTGTGAATTCCCCGTCGTATTCTTGTGGTGAGATGGCGGGGAGGGTTGAGTGTGGGTATTGTTGTGATGCAGACATTTTGATGATCTGTCTCTTGGACGATGCGGAGAAGGGAAAGTCGAAAGTGAAGTCAGAGGAAATGAAGAATGTGACGTTGATGGTGAAAGGTACCGGCACCTTTACCTTGCGTGAGAGTAAGACTTGGCTTTTATATCAACGATGAAATCGGGTATGGAAAACGATCGTAAAGAGGCAGCCGCGCGACGGGTATATATCCAAGACCGGACCGCACTCCTGCAGATAGCACCACACTCACACCAGCAACTCCACTAATGCACTTATCGAGACCCCTTCTCCACTCCCCTCTCCCTTTCCTGAGCGTAGGCCTTCCCGTAAGAACAGGCCTTCTCCTCACTGCTCGATTTTACACATCCTTGTAAATTTCGTCACGATCAGCCAATGGACATGGCCATTTCCCAGACAGACAGACAGAGGTCAACGGGCCAAAGAGCGACGACGTATGTTGAGTTGAGCGTCGAGCGATGATGAAGGAGGCAAGGCCCTGCTGATCATGACATGAAGCGGCGTCATAAGCGATGTCATGCGGTGGCGGCTGCTTTACACCTCTCCCGACAAATCAACACACAAGAACAAACTTGTATATGGAGATAGCCCGCAGCTAGTGAGATGAGGAATGGGATTGTGAGTCCCGGAGAGGGGATTGATAGACCTCAATCATGGGATTGTTTGGTCGGAGTGCCGGTGAGGTTCGCGGAGCCTCTTGGCCACAGACTCCTCCAGCCATGGTGGTTCACCAGAAACCTTATTCCGCGAGGAAATAGCCACGCCGGTTCCAACATCACTCAACTCACCCGGAGAAGATGTCTTGGTACTAAAATTTGAGGTACGGTACTGAGCCGGAAGTCACACTCCGCGTTGTGAGGTGCGAGGTGCGAGGTGCGAGGTGCGAGGTGAGAGCCACGGAGACAACAGTGGGACAAGGCGATCAGCAGTCCTATGCAAATCAGCAAGCACAATGAAGTCTGGCCGCAAGGATATCAATTGCCTGGCCCACAGGTTTCTCGATCTGCATCGCTGCCGCTCGGATGGGGTGCTGCAAGAATCCTCGAGGATCGTGGAGGATGGATGGCCCGACCCCAGACCCAGATGCAGATGCAGATGCAGGAGAGCGGGATGTTCTGTGTTGTGAGTTGTGTATTGTGTGTTCTATGTTCTGCGTTCCGTGTTCTGTGTTCTGTGTTCCGCCTACCTTAGATGCCGGTCGACTGTAGGCAAGATTTAGATATATGATGATATATGATGATATATTCTTCTAATACATATTTCCACATGGGGAAAGACCGAAGCGTGGGGAGCGTGTCGCCGCAATGACTGCACCAACATATACGATCATGCAGTCCAGCTTCAAGCTATTGATTTCGCTGTGGATCTAGCTATTGATCGAGGTCCCAAGGTTGCAGGTACCAGGCCAGGTCCGCCCCCAACGGCGTCCTCGTCGTCAAGTTATTTTCGATGTCGAAATAAACAGGCAGGGACGAAGGGAGCTCGGCTATGGGCCAATGGGGCCAAGTTCTGTCCCTCCACGTACGCCAAGACGACTGACATCATCAGACCCTTCCTGCATGCAAGCGAGCCCAACCAAGTTTCTGATTTGCCACGGGAAGAGAGGGACGTGAAATGCTACTACTGTACGGAACGGAATAGCCTGCAAGTGTGTTGTCTCCCGTTGGAAGTCGCAACATGTGTCGATCACCGCATCATAAAACATGAACATGCCACCAGGGACGAAATACGACGTCTGACGAGGGTAAGAGGAGAGGAGAGGAGGAGGAGGAGGAGGAGCGGGAGGAGGAGCGGATGGAAAAGCAGTAAGATGATGCGGTCAAGGCCCAAGGGGAGAAAACACCACGCTGATGACCACGCCGATGACCACGCAGAGGCTGGATGCAGATTCTGACAACGCTTCGGGTGAGCGACTGCTACCTCGTCGCCGTGCCATATGAAGGCCCCAGTTATCTTGACGTTGGCGGCGATGTCATGGACGATGTTCACAGGTGCGAGCTTTGGGTATGGTGAGATGCGCCGAGCTAGTTACTCCTGCAAGTGGCAGTTCGAAGAGAGGAGTCTAAATGAGCGCAATCGGATGGAGATCTTTGAAGGCGACAGCGTTGTTGAGGACAATAATTGAGATGGCGGAGAAGAGTCGCGCAACGGACTCTCAGAGATGAACAGGTCGCGAAGTGGACAATACTCGTATGAGGAGCTGCGTTCAATGGCAGGCAGCCTTACGAGTGGACGGCAATGTTTGTGCGACAGCAGCTGGGAGAATCCGTCCAGTCATGTCAGGGCTGCGAGGGCCGTTAAAATGAGACCCTGAGATCTGCATCCTCCCTCACTTTTCATTCTCAGATGCTTCAAGAGTGCCCAAGTGGGTAAATTGACCCTAGAAGCAGCTGCATTCGACCATTTCCTTGCTCATCAATCATATTTTCTCATCCTTGATCCTTCAAAGTCATCTATCATATGCAAAATACCTGCTGCACCTTTGCACTGGCTGGATGTCAGCTTCCGGAAGATATCTGAAGAGCAGCTGAGCGTCCGGTGGAGGGCGTGCCCGCGGTCTTTCTTTCTGGCACGATGCGCTGCGAGTGCTGTACATCGACCGATCGATGTGCAGCACTGCCAACTCGGCAGAGCTGCTGAGGCTGCGCGCAGCCCGCAACCTCGTCATGGTCCAGCTGCCCCTTTTCCATTTCTTCATTTTCTCCAAGCAGAGAATACTTAGTTTGGTTATGATGATCTTCTAGAACACTTCTTGATTGAAGCTAGAAACAAACTCTAATTTGACTCCCAAGAAATCCAGGATCGAGTCCGCCTCCGCGATGATGGAAGACCATTGTCCAGCCTGACATCTGAGGGGAGTCGGGTGGCGAGGATGAGGTCACTGCGCTAGCAAGGCTGATTCGCGAGGCTGGTCGATGATAGAAGCCTCTGACGCTCTGCTGGTTTGTTGAGGCGAATAGAGTTTGATCGATCCTCACTGGGATGTTTTGGTTGCAACCTCCGGTCGCCGACCTGTTGGGAAATTGGGAAATATCATCCACAGTGACATGATGCAGGACACGTGCCTCATTTTGTTCTTCGTGGCAAGATTGTCGCTGTTGTGCCTTTGACAACTACTTGTGTCATTCCTTCCTAAGGAGAAAATCGACGTCGGAATTTTCTCCAGAAAGCGACTTTCGTGATAGCAAACATCTTCAAATTGCTAGTAGGTCCTATGAAGTACCAAGCTTAGGACATACCAACCAACCATAGTCTTTATCTCAACAGATCTCAAATCTTTCCTACTTTTCCAGTTACACCGACTCCAGAGTCCAAAATGGTCCCATGAGTTCAATGGGTTACGCCAACATATCAACTATCCTCCTCTATCCTACAGAAAATCATAGCTGCCATGTGCCTCATCACCGAATTATTTTCACTCCGAGTCTGCCTCCGAATTCTATCTGTTAGTCCGCAAGCTTCAGCGTCTCAATTAAGCTTCTGTTTATCAATATTCCCTTCCCAACATCTCCTTCCCGCGTACATGAAAGGAACAAGAGACTGAAATAACTTTAAAAAGTGCGAGAAAGAACAAGCAGAATTGCGCTCCACAATGATCGATCAACACCAAAGTCCAACTCGTTCCCTCTTATATATACTTTCGATACGTTCAACTAACCCTTCACCCCATTCCCGATCACAAAACAGACGAGGCCACCCCAACGACTCGAAAATAATCTCTCGATGAGAACCTAGGATCATCATAGTCGGCAAATGCGTCGTCGCAGACGATGGTCCCGCTCATTGAACCTCGACGCACGGATCTGCGAACAGGAACCGTGTAGTCATATCCTCAATACGAATAGGCAGACCAATGTCCTCTACTTGGAAGCAACCAACAGAACGACTGTCATCTTCCTCATACCTCGCGGGAAATCACTTGGAGCAGGTGGAAGACGACCACTTATGCTGTACGATATCCTATGCGTCTTCCATCATCGTGCCAGAAAGCACCTCAACTACTACCATCATCCCATCCGAGATACCGTCCCAGGTTCCCATGGCTATCTCCATTCATGATCTTTTTCCTTCAAATGGTCATACGCGGCTAACACGCAGATGACCCCACGGAACAATTGCTCCAGTCCGCTCCTTCCTGGCCTTACCATCGCTAAATAGGTAGCTACTCTGCTAGCGATTCGAACACATGCTCATACCTATCCGCTCTGTACTGTACGCAGGAAATTCTCGCGAATAATCAAATGTCTATTGAGAAAAGTTCTCGAATCGCGGTCCCTTCAACACCAACGTCTCAACAATCCTTACAGCTTTCTCAATCACTGCGAATAACGGCTTGTTGAAAGCCGCCAAATATACCGCGTTAGCTAGCACAACTCTATACAAAGGCCTATAGAGATGATTATGCCAGCGGCCAGTTCCGTTCTCCGTAAGCGGAACACCGCCGTTAGGAAACCGTGATGGACGGATGGCTTCTGCCAGGAAGTTCGATTCAATTCACTCGATCAGTCGTCGAGTTTGCCGTGGAAAATTGTGTTTTTAACGCCGACATGCATCGTGTGCTGCAAGCCAAATACACAGTTTAGTCCTTGTGGGTTAGATTTCTGGATTATGCCGCCCAAGGAAGCGATTGGGACGGATTCTAAGGGCAGTTACTAAATTTGTGGCCACTTTGGAGGAGATCTGTTGTGCACATCTGAAGGGGATTAATAGTAAGTGGACAATTGGAAGAAAAGTGGAAAGTTTGTAGAGGCTTCAAGCTTGGATGAAGTATCACTTATAACTATCAATGAGTCGTTAAAATATAAAATTTTACGCTTTCAGACGTTCAGACTTTCCCAATAATTGTTCTAGAGATTTGTCATCCATATCGGATGTCAGCGCTTACATGTCGTGAAGGGGGAGAGAAGTTGCTGGAAGTCATCACAGCTACTAAGGATACGAATAGTGACTTCGACAGGAGCGTGGTGGGACATATCGTGGTGAGATGGCGCAGTTTTGCTTATAGTATCTTTAGTTAGATTTTTAATCGTTTAAGTAGAGTAAAATTGCCATGCGTGCTCATGGCTTGATGTTGCATTGAACGGCGAGGAAAACGGTACGGTCGTATGTTCGGTTTGGGGTGCCAAGCCTAGATAACCTCAGTTAAGGTCCACGGCTAGAAGACTGGAAGAGCAAAAACAGAAAGTAGTATGAAATAAAATAAATAATAAAAAGGGAAAAAAGAATAAAACGTCGAATCTCGATTATCAATATTATAGTTTATGTAATATAGTAAATATAATGGTATCTAATTTTCAATAACATCTAATATAATATTATATAAGTAATATTATCTTTCTTCAATGAGCACTATGCTAGTCTGTTGTAGTTCTCACACCTTTCGGCCAAGAGCTTTTGAAACTCTACCTAGTCTTGACATGCAAATTTCGGATGACGTTTGACCATCCCATCCAACATCTTCGTTATTACAAAGTATCAACGTGAACTGCACATTCATCGTGAGTCTGTGGTTCGCTGTTTCTATCCCAACTGCAAACCCGAAAGTCTACAACCTTCGTCATAGTCTTATGACTGTTGACTTCGAAATTCGCCACTCGCCCGTCTAGTAGCAGCGTAAAGAACTCCCTTCAAGACCAACTCACCAGTCAATCCAGTCTCGCCTTCGCTGGCACTGTTTCCGCCTGTCTAAGTAAATATGTCGAGGATATCTATGAATCTATTCTCAACTAGCTCGTCTATGCCATCGCCAAGCTCGTGGAGTGCCTCCTTGGCACCCTCTTCATTGCAGACTAAGAAGAACTGCACACCAAATTGGAGTCGCTCAGCATCGAGCTTATCGAGCCTCTTCGCAGCCGAAAGCAACACCGATTCGATATCATCAGATGATACGCCATCAGTAATCACAATAAAATTCAGAGGCTTCATCTTCTTTCCAGCCGCCATGACCCTCTCTAGCTTCGTCAAATACAGCTTCAGGATATGGTGCACTCTAGTACCAGAGGGCGTTCCGCCTCTTGGACTGACTCGCTCGAATATCTCAGTGACGGTGGCACCTCTTTTAATGCCTCTGTATCCACCAGCAGCTATACCCTCAGACGGTGCGCCCGAGTTGATCGATTTGTGGTTCATGAAGTAGATATTCAGACCATCGTCGTTGTGTTTGCACACGATGGGCGCGATGATCGAAAGTGTTTGCGAGACTTCGTGCCAGCTGCGGCCAGACATGGAGCCGGAATCATCTATAAGGAAAGTGGTGTCGACTGTACCTAGAAAGAAGTACAGATCTTCATTCTTGGTCCCTGCTATTTCGGTCTGCGGACCTATCTCTGATAAATATGAGGACTAGTCACTAGTCTTATTCGCTAAAACTATGTTGATACCAGATAGTACAGACTCAGCTACTGAAATAGCCTTGTCCTAAGGGTAGAGAGCATTTATCGCAAGGCAGATGCTAGGAAATGGAAAGGAATTCTCACCTAACGATAGACAGCCGGCCCCCGGGTCTCTCCAAAGGACGCGGAATTACTATTGAAGACCATTCCAGGTTAGCGATCTACGGTGCTTGTTAACCCAGTTGGGCTTATGATACGTACAAAGCGCTCACTTCCGGCATCGGTGGCTGTGGACTTGATGAGATGTTATGGAGCGGAGGAGGTGAATCTGCGGTAGCACTTCTAAGCCTTAATTGGCTTCGGCTTCGTGACCGAGATCTATGCAGGCGGCCCCTGATGTACAAGCAGATTCAATACTTAAAGATAGCTTTTTAGATGTGTCTGGAGTCTCATAAATGTACGCAGCCTTGCGGATAGTGCCGAATAGACTTCTACTTTGACTTCTTCCACGGTCGTCTTCAGGCTCGGCGCCGAGTGTCCCGGGAGAAGCCGCACTCGCCATGTCTGTGTGAGAGCAAACATGACAGTATAAAAGAGAGTTAACGCGTTCAGTACGGTTGCGCGCCGCTGGATCCTTTGTGGCGTATTAACTTTGCTGCATTGGAAATGAAACCCACGCTTCTGAGGCTTCTCACGGCGAGCGAAGTGCGAGCGAAGAAATTCTGCCGCCGTAAGGCAATAGGTTCTAGGGCTCGAAAATCGCTAGTGAATAGGCAAGATCACATCTTGCCAAAATGGCACAATCTTCGCACGAAAATCAATTTCAGGCTCAGGAGTGGCGCGCCGACTACTTACATGAGAAGACCTAAGAGGAGAGCAGCTCTTGACTCGTGATACGTGAGAGCAAGTAGGCAAATGAAAAATAAGAACTCCTGCTTTTGCGATATCGAGATGACGCCGGGAGGCATGTGAGGCTGGCCGTGAGGAGGCTTAGACGATGAGGTTAAAGCAGCTCCACTCAACGAGTCTCTTCAAGTTCTGAAAGCCCTGGAAGTGAGCTCGGGCAGATGGGGCTGGGGCTGTGGCTGTGGCTGTGTAATGAAGAGAGGGACTGCTGCTCTTCCATTATATTTCTTTTTGCCAGAATTTAACGACAATCTACTCTTGGGAGAGCACGAAGTCTTACAGCACGATAATATATCACCCCAACCAAGATAGGCTAACTAGACTCTATCTCATACGGAAAGTTTCTCCTTTATCGTGATACGAAAAGAGCAGAGATCAAAACTGGCCCATCATAGAACGTTGGGTGGCCTACCTTCTATGTAGAAGTGGTGTAGTGCAGTCTGCAGTCTACGTGTCGACCCCCAATTTTTTGTGGCTTGTTTGTTCCCCACACACCACTTTTCTTTTTCAGCCCCGGACATATCGTCGTTTCATTTCAGCGGGCTTCCTATTTAAGAAGTTGAACACATACTGAGCTTCACAAAATTTCAATGATCCCTCCTGGCAGACTTGGGCTTTTGAGTTAATGTCATTCTCTAGAGATTCGAGTGACATTTTAATAAATCAAAGTTCTGTAGAGAAAAGGTTGAGAGAGAGAAATCTCTTGGAAATCTCTTGGAGCAAAAGTTGGACTTTCAAACGGGACAGTTCTTAGGTCCTTATGGAGTACCCCTATCTAATAAAAACGTATTATTCGTAGCTTCACAAATACTAAACCACTACGCCCTATTATTTAAGGCCTATTTCATGTGCACGTAGGTAGAAAGTTAAGTTGTGTGATCGCAATTAATAAAAAATGTTAGAAATCTGCGACACTATAGCCTAAAAGAAGACTTGATATTTTTGCAGTGCAATGACGCCCTGTTTGCGAGAAAGAATAAATTAGCTTGCATATGCTCTAGGCAGTAGGAATAATGAGAAGTAGGATAACGAAGCCTAGGACGGCTAGATTGACGGCTATTGTCAGCCTTTGTGTACAATCTTGCACCACAACCCCGGACTTTCCCCTCATAAAATCCTTCCGAACTAAAGAACCAGACATCCAAAACAGGAAGCAACACTTTTCAAAACAGGAAATAGAATCTTGCAAAATAGGAAGTAATATATCTTGACATAGAAACGAGCAAAGGAGTTAATTGCAAGCTTGCAAGCCCGAAGGTTTATCATGAGTTCTCTCAAGATAATTTTCGACTGTTCCAAATTCCTGGTTCATTCACGCATCAAAATCAAGTCGAAATTACAACCCTTCCACTTGGAAATCCCGTCCGAATCAAGCAAGAAGTCACGTTTCCAAATCGGACCCAGCATCTTTATAATCAAAACTGCTTACCTAAATCAAGAAGTCACACCACCAAAAACGATAAATCGCACCCTTCACATATCACAAGACCCGCAAGTATATCGTACTTGAAGTTGAAAAATCATTTATTCAGTGTCCAAGCACTCTCCCAGAGAGTGCTATCTATACATGCATTCCTTCCATTTGTAGAGAGACGAAACACGCACCACGTGATCGTAAACCTCTTCATATCCAAACAAAGAACAATCCAACCAATCATAGTTCAAGAAACTATTCAAAAAGCATGACCACCTCGCTTATGTCCATGGATATGTCTCTTTCTGGCAGGAACGCTGACGGTCGCGGTTTCGGCTTGGGTGATTGTAACGACTTCCTCGATCCAGAGAATCTCCTCGACTTCATTGGGCGAGAGGGTCGAATAAGCGGTGCTGAAGAAGGAAGGAGCAGCACTCGTGGGAGTGGGAGTCGAGGAAGGAGCAATCGTAGTAGAGGTAGAGGCAGATGCGACGACATCGTTGTTGAAAGAAGCACCAGTAGAGACTGCGAAGATTCCGCCTGGGACGTACGAGTCTGACGATGCGAGGGAGATTCCGGCTGAGTAGCTCAAAGTCATTGCTGATTGCGTAGTGCCAGCGGTTCCTCCTACGGTGGCGGTTGCTGAGTTGCCTCCTGCTGCTGCACCGGATGCGTAACCTGGGCCATAGGCGATGACAGGGTTACCTGGCAAAGTGTTTACGGCGCCAACGACATTTTCTTGGACGATTGCATGTGGAAGTGTGATGTTGCAGTTCGAGTATGCGTCGGAGGATTGGATGGTGAAGAGGGAGCAGTCCTCGATCTGACCACTGGGGTTGGTGCACGTATTGACGGCAGATTGAAGGAAGGCTTCGTCCCAACCCATCATGAAGTCGCCGTGGTAACCGAAGCCTGCACATAATCAGTAACTGGTATGGTTGGGAAGATGAAGGTTAGGGAAGGAGATACATACCAGTTGGGTCACCGTTGGCGAGCATAAATGTACCGTCGATACCAGCGAACGCATATGTGTTCCAGATAGTCTCATAGAAGAGAGAGGGCAGACGTTCAGGAAAGTCGTCAGGGCAGTCGCCAGTCATGACCTCAGATGGATAGGCGACATGTGACTTCTTATCATGCGATGTTCTGTCTTTACCATTCCAGCAAGAGGGAAACATGAGCTCAAGACGGACGCCATCGGTGCAATGAGCATCGAGATATGCCTTGTCTGGGAGGAAATGTCGGTAGAGTGAACCCTCAGGAGTAATGGCATAGTTGAGGCAATTGAAACCAAGGGCAGCCTGGCGAAGAAAAGCCTGAGTGTTGTATGGTGCGGCATACCAATCAGACTTTTGGATGTCAGGGACTGGATAGGTGAAGTTGCGCTGATTAGTGTCGCCAGCAATCATCTCGAAGCCTGCAGGGAAGGCAGACAGGGTGTTGTTGTTCGCGTTAGGATACAGGAGGTAATAACTTGATTTCTGTCAGCGAATTTGTACTGCATAACAAAGCAAGAAAAGAATGAATTGTAAAGAGGAACATGTGGGATGCTAGCCAGAGCACCTTGGCTAGGTGCAGCTCCAACATACACCCATTGCTAAAGGGAAGCCTTCAAGGAGAAGCGAGATGAAATGAGGCACGTGACTTGATATGGATGTTGAAGGTGACGCGATGATGAGCAACAGAAAAGAGCGAGACTTACGCAAGCATGCCACCGACTTGTTCGACCAGAGTGTATTCGCCCGTAGCAGAGTTATGGAAGTAGAGAGCAGGAGTCCAGTACGCGCTCTTGTCTTGAGTAACTTCGCAGGAAGTGCAGTCGCCGCCAACCAAAGCCTCATAATCAGCACTGGTAGAGAATCCTGAAACAATGTAATTAGCATAGCACTGAGAAGTAATATGACGGGTAACAGTTGATGATAACTGGGAAAGAACACCCAGTTAAAGCTGACGGTAGGTCGGCTGTGGCGTGGCTATAAGAGGAGCGAGAAGATGGAGGCTTACCTGATGAACCATGAATCGCATGGGCATGCTCCGACAAGGTGCCATTAGATACAAGAGGGTCGATTCTGGCCAGTCCAGAGCGAGCACGACATGGCATACGCCAGAAGGCAGAGACGTTGGTAGCCAACAAGGCGAGGACAACGGCCTGGGCGCCGCTGGCAATGGAGACGCTGCGCATCTTGGCGAGAGATGTTTTGAATGAAAACCGGACGAGAAATGTGCGTAAACCGAAGAAACAGGAGCACTCAACCAAAGGCCGATTTTCTAAATAAACAAAAACTTGTTCTGCTGATATCCAAAGGAGTGTGTTGGGTTGATGGTTCGAGATCGAGAACCGAAAAACTCGCAATAATAAAAAATCCCCAACAGCGAGAGCCTTAAGCCTCGCCCTACGTCAGTCAGAAAGCTCTATTCCAAGGAACAACTAAGTTCCGGTCTCCGATAGTAATGGTTCCTAGATGCAAAAGTATGTCTTCCAATATCCTCGTAGCAGGTAGAAATTCCAAGCCACGACCCAATTGAGCCAGCGCCTTCCTAACGTCAATTCTTCCAAGTTAGGTTGCTTCCAAGGTTTCCCAATAATCTTTTGATATCCAAGAATGTTTTGCTAACGTGTAGCAGTGGTTTATGTCCGGCTAAGTCGTCACTTGATAATGATGTCTCGTTCTCGTCGTTGTCGTCCAAACCCCTGCAATTCTATGCAAAATGCTCGCAAAACCACACCGAAATCTAATGAGCGATAATTCGTGTCCTAGGCACGAGATGTTATAAAGAGCGTGTGCGTATGTCGAAGAAAAGAATGGAAGACGACCACACCGCAAGACCGAAAGGAATGTGTAATGTTAGAGACGACGAGACGTGAGGTTGGAAGGAGAGAGCAGAAGAGGAGAGGGAGAGAGAGAGAGGAAGGGATCGCGATAGGACATTGCGACAAACGCAGATAGGCTGGTCGTGCTGCACTGGCGGTACCTGCATGCCCATGTCATTCCCCTGGATCGTCTGCATGCACCAGTCGGGTCGCTGGACCGTGCAAACTCCAGTGCCTCACTAGAGTGGCTCGTTTGGATGGCAAAACTAGAGAGCGTAGTGAGATTGGTTGCCGGCGAAAGGGTGAAGGCATGATCCTGATCTTCCAGAAATAACGGGGTGTGTGGCCAAGTCCCTGGGGGCTGGAGCGCTGAGACGGCTGATCGCCAAGGTGGGTTGGTTGGCTGCGGTTGGATGTTCTTCAAGGGGTAAAGGAGTGTGTCGAAGGGTCAGCTCGTCGTTTCTCACGATAGTTGCACGGTTTCCTTCCTGGGTAAATCGTTTGGTTGCTCTGTCGCTCTGTCGCTCTGTCGCTGGGTCGTCGGGCATCACTCTATTCGACGATGGCAGCCCCCAATGCTGGTGTAAGCGCTCCAACTTCCCTTCTTCCTTGATGCCGGCAGGATGAGGATGTCGTAGCCGTCTGATCTTTTCCGTTTGCCTCGACGATGGCCATAGTTGACGGTCCAAGGATGCACGACACCACACCACAGGGTCGGGAGGAGCGACTAAGGCCTGCATGCTGGCGTCAATGTGAAACGACGTTTGGGGCCGCCAATCACAGGCCGAAGACCCCCGACGGCCTCCCCCACCTGCCGAAAATGGTTGGTGCGGGTGTCGCGAGAGGTTATTATCAGGGGCAGCCAAATATACTAAGGATGTTCATCCGTTTCATGCTTTTTGCGCACATGGCGGGCGAAAGAGGACGAGATCCCTGGGAAAAGATGAGATGATCTGATCCGATAACGAAGCCATCCTTCGATTCCTTCCAGATATTACTTCCTTCTGAATAGACCTGCCTGGCCCTAAGTAAGGAAGCCCATTTATCCAAGAAAACCGCCATTTATTTTTCCCTTCTGTCCATAACTGCATATCCAACACCCATGGCTGCTCTCAGCCTCAGGGCCCTTCTCATGCGTACCGGAAACTCGCAGGTGTAAATGTTCAGTGTCGTTTTGCACCCTGTTGAATCCTGTGGCTGAGCAAGCGAGTCTGTCCTCAGTACCTGTTCGTCACAAAGCCCACCATTGCACAAAAAAGCACACGATCCACAAAAGAATCTTTCTCCGCAATTTCTGAGATCTTTCAAACTTCCACTGTCTGATCCCCAGATCGTCAGGGGCTGCGCGCCCTAAGCGAAGGTTCGACCTCGGCTGCTGCCCGATTCTGCCTGTGGTTAAGCTTATGCTGATGTTTATGCAAAATTTATGCAATATGAATAGCTTCATGAGATGAATTGTGGAGAGGATTGTCATTTGAAGGGTTCGCAGTGGAGGAGAGTGGAGTGAGCTATTTTCTGTAGATGAGTGCCGCGCGAGCGGATCGACAGCCAAGCTTTCTTAATTTATTTGCGGAGATCTACAGAGGAGAGTGCTGACGAGGCTGGTATGTTTTTGTCGTTGCTATCGTGAGTATGATTCATTGCTTATCGCTATTTCGGACGATGTGCCGCTGATGGAAGATCCTCTCACATGCTCACGTGGGGGGCATACCATATCAGTTATATGGAGCTTGCTACATAGATTTGGAATTGAAGAGGCAGTGTTCGTCGAATACGAGAATTCGCATGATGCTATAAACGAGGCGAGAAGCGGCAGTTTAAACGGACTTTGCGATAACGACGGACGAATGCTACGGTTCCTATGAGAAAGGAACACGAACGGACGTCCATGATCGGTTGGCATCTCGCGCTTCGAAAGCACGAATGCTGAGAGAGTGCAGACATTTACATTCAACCCCTGAGAAGGTGAGGAAGCCTTTCCCATGAACCAAAACTTCATTATGTCTCCGTCACGGCTTCATTCATTATACCTCTACAAGACATCATTGGTTTCTCCCACAAATGCACTTCGGATTGACTGTAGCGTATTATCATTCTATATTTCTCCATCACCTTTGTCGCTCTCTTGATCTCAAGCACATATCTCGCGAACTTGACCAACACTTGGTTCCTTTCTATTTCATATTATAACCATTTATAAGACACTCTAACCCTTCTGTATATTCAGAATTGTCCTATTGTCTCTTTTCTTGTGGTCAGTTTGGAATATAAAGCTTCATCTTTCGCCGAAGATAGTCCCACTGGTCTCGAATTCAATGATCTGGAGCAGACCATCAGGTACCTGTAGAGACCACGTCTTGCCATCCAAGTATCCCTAATACAAGACGACCCTATCCGAAATAAGGGGTTACTTGGGCATTCTTAAAGACACAGAGGAGCTTGCTGTAAACTCTGAGCTCATATACTCCTTACGGTCATGTGACTCACTCCAAAGTCTCACTGACGCCCCACCCACATCTCTTGAGGCCAGGATATATGGCCGTACAACAAAGCTGTATTCGTATTCTAGATCTCTACAACTATCAAGACCATCCACTCAATCGACACTTGGTGGCATATGCTCTAGATCACGTGGATTTCTCTTAGCGCCTCATCCCCATGATCCGACTTAAATCCAGGTACATGCAATATAAACATCCTCAACTGTAGAGCTAGTTCAACATCTAGCAGAATCTAATTAGTCTGGAAGCTTAAGTCTTAAGCTCTGCGACGCTTTTACGCACAACTTCAACCAATCGGGAAGGCATGCAGGGATCATCACGTCAACCCCATTAATCAGCACTGTCAGCTCAACTTAATTCTATCTCCAAGCATCCCACATACGACATCTCAGACGTCAACCACCATGAACGGCACTCTTCGATCTAAGCAAGGCTGCTGGACATGTCGTCTACGGCGCAAGAAGTGTGACGAGCGACAACCCGTGTGCTCAACATGCGAGCTGTTGAAGATCACCTGCTACGGCTATGGCACGAAGCCAGACTGGATGGATGGTGGCCCAAAGGAGAAGGCAATGATTGAGCAGATCAAACAGATTGTTAAGCATACGTCCAGACGGAAAGGGAGGCTAAATGTGGCATTCAGTCGATTTCAGCGTAAAGAGGAGGTCCCCAAATTAGCGCCGAAACCAACAGCCGCGATAACTGCCCCGGCCCCGCTGTCAACTTCTGAATCGACCCCGAGTAGCGACAACAGTGCCGTGAATGCCACTGGCTCTTCTCCGGAACAATCGAATGAGTCCAATGACACCTCTCCCGTGTGTTTCTCCCAAATCAGGACTTCAATCCTCCAATGCTGACTTCAAATAGGGTTCAACGCACGAGAATGCAGACGGGGGAGGTGCGTCCTGGTTGCCTTCTGCGTTTTCAAGCGAAGAGGCTGTCCTGCTCATGCACTTCCTTGACAATGTCTTCCCATTACAGTATCCTGTCTACAAGCCAAGTGTTGCCGAAGGTGGTCGAGGCTGGGTCATCTCTTTACTGTTACGGACAAAGCCATTGTATCACGCATGTCTCGCTCTGGCCACGTACCACCGAGGAGCTGTCCTGCTGGAATTACATCGTGGGCCATGCACTACAGTGGTTGTTGTGGAGCAAGAGAAACATCTTGCGATCTGTCTGAAGGAGTTTCGAGAATCCATCGAGTCAGTTAATCATCTGGTTGGAGGATTTGATTGCCCGAACAACAGCCTGGGACTCATGGCTTGTATCGTGCAGTTGATATACTTCGAAGTGAGTCTCCTCTCCAAACATGTTCCATGTTTTCTATCTGACTTCCAACGCAGCTATTCGCAGGTCACGACACTTGGAAGATCCATCTCCAAGCGGCATCTACAACGTTCAATAGAGGCTACTACAGTCAAATTGACGAACTCGGTATGGTACGAGGACGAGATGCCATTTGGGATCCTGAACAGGAAATGAGACAGACTGGATGTGCGCCGAATGAAGAGAAAGCAATTTTTAGGTTCATGAGTGGTGTAGTCATCTGGCTCGACATGATCGCCAGTATCACGATGGGAACTTCACCGAACCTCCTTGAGTACTACTCTCATTCAATCTCGCCAGGATCCCACATCAAATTGGAGAACATTGTCGGTTGTCACAACTGGGTCGCGATGCAGATTGGCCGCATCGCTGCACTTCACGAATTCAAAGTCTCAACGCCTCAGAATAACTGTCCCAATACCACTGACTTCGAGACTAAGGTTGAGGATATCAGGGCAGAACTTCAGCGTGGATTGACCGAATTATGCCTTTCAGCTCTCGAAATCAATCAAGAAGACCCAGCGAAAGCCTTTGGTCCCATATCAAAGCCTCCAGCATTCATTACACGGATGTTCGCTCTTTCAGCTGGGATATACCTCCAACTCGTTGTCCATGGCTTCGAATCAAACTCGGAAGTGTTGACCATGCTGACAACAGAGGCCATGATGGTGCTTCGATCGCAAGTCCCTGTGGAGATGATGCACACCATTATTTGTCCTTTGTATATCGTCGGGTCTGTTGCGACCGCAAACGACCAGACTTTCTTTCGATGTGTATTCTCTGCTATGCCAGTATTAGATCCATCACTCGAGCATCGAAGCAAGATTTTGCCCCTCTTGGAGAAGATTTGGCACCAGAGACAGACATCGCAGACTCGATTGAGCTGGCAGGACAGCTTGAATCTCTCAGATCAGAACCTCCTCCTGATCTAAAATGATCGCGAGCTGCCATCGAATTGGTTGCCTTACAAACATTACTATGGTCGGTGGTACTGACAAAAGCTTAGTGTGCGTTGTGTTTCTGGATACAATGCTGCTTATCAACCTCGTTGCCTAGCACTGGAGGAAAAGCTTGCTTGATTCAGGAACCCCTTCACGCCCGGTTCGCCTGGGGTCGACGCCAAGCACGGACCCGGAGGTCCAATAACTGTCGCTGACAAATTAGCCCCTTGCATCAAGCGCAGTATGCATCAATCAGGGCTCGAAGCGCAGCGCCGTAGAAAGGAGCGGGGGAGCGAGGGACAATGCGCTGTGCTCTCTGAGTGGCTGCCTTTCGCGGCTAATCAATTGTCGGCGGTTGGTATTAAACTACCGGTGTCATAGAGCCTTATCAAGCAGAGGAGGAAATTAATATGTTCCGAATCGAATGTCTTAAGCTCGATGATAGAAATCGTCTGAAGCGGGGAGATAAAAGCTCTCAGCATTTATACTGCCCTCATTCCTCATTGCAACAAACATGTCCAGCCCAAACACGATTCTCACGAATTACTCAACAGCAATCTATTCAACAATCACCCTTACTTCGATCTTCCTCGCATATCGATTACTTTCTTCGCAGAGCTCTAAGCCTACTCCTATCCTTCCAGCATCAGAGATGAAGACCGTCGTCATCCTTGGCGGCTCGTTCGCCGGTATCACTACCGCGCACAAGTTACTGAAGCAATCCGCATCAACTGGCGATGTCAAAGTTATTCTCGTGTCTCCAAATACCCATTTGTACTGGAACCTAGCAACCGTTCGAGCTATCATTCCAGGACAATTTCCAGACGAGAAGCTGCTCCAACCGATAGCGCCTGGCTTCAAACAATACAGGGCAGATCAATTCGAGTTTGTTGTCGGAACAGCGGAAAGCCTCGACTTCGCGGGCAAGAAAGTCACAATCTCAAGCAAGACTGGCACCAGTAATCTCAGCTACGATATTCTGGTCCTTGCAACCGGTTCCTCGACCAAGTCCGAAGCACCATGGAAACCTCGTAGCACATATGAAGAGACCCGCGACGCCTTACACGATTACCAAGCCAAAGTCAAGAAAGCAAACTCCATCGTCGTTGTCGGTGCCGGATCCACAGGTGTTGAAACTGCCGGTGAACTTGGGTTCGAATACGGCAGGACGAAGAAAATCACCTTGATCGCAAGCGGCGATCATATCCTTGAAGGCACGCCCGCATCCGTCACCAAGACCGCGACCAAGCTTCTGCAATCATTGAACGTCACTCTTACGCTCAGCACCAAGGTCATCGGCGATGCAAAACTCCCTGACGGTCGCACGGAACTTACTCTCTCCTCCGGCCAAAAAATCGTCACTGATCTCTACCTCCCTTCCATGGGCTTAACTCCCAACTCTTCATACATTCCCGGTGAGCTCCTCAACGCCAACGGCTTCGTCCTCGTTGATGAGTACCTCCACGTTAAAGGCATGAAAGACGTCTGGGCTGCGGGAGATGTTTCCTCTGTCCAGCGTCCCCAACTCGTCAACGCGCTGAAGCAAAGTGAGCACATTGCGAAGAACATCGGTCTTGCGATCAAGGGTCAGAACCTGGTTGCGTTCAAGGCGGGAGGTGCTGACATGCTAGCTGTTCCGGTTGGGAGGAAGACAGGGACGGGACATATGGGTAATTGGAAACTGCCGGGTTTTATGATCAATATGGTGAAGGGGAAGACGTTCTTCACGGAGAAATTACCAAAGACTATTGATGGCACTGCTTAGAAAAGCGACGAACTGATTTGGGGTGTGCTTCTTCCGAGTCGGTCGTTGATGGAGGATGGATTAGTTGGGGAGATGTTATTCTGTATCTTTAGACAGTCTGTTCATGGCTTGATTAGCGTCGCATAGGAAGGTATTGGGGGGATTCATTTCTATAGCTTAATATTTATCATTATACCCATACCAATCATAGCAAGATCTAGCCACGAGTGAATTGAAATACATAGAATGCAGCCATCTAAACCATCAGAGGATCGCTTCAATTCCCGTCTCTGATTATATTCTGTCCAAGCACGAGAATGCAGTTCAATATGGAGGTCAGCACTAGACATCCGACTTCCGGACACGCATCACTAGGAGCAGTCACGCAATTTAAGGTTCTGACCAAGCTTGGCAGGCTGGAGAAGGAGGATGCGGCACGTGACCGGTACTTATTCAGGTAGATCGAAAGTGCATTTCGATCGCTGCGTTATGTAGATGTCAGAAGGTGACTTCTTCCAAATGTCGATGTCTCTAATTGCTATTATTTCACGAGAGAAATGAGCAGAAACAATTTAGATAGCTAGTATCCCCGCAGCGGCCATTCCCGAGCCGCTGCCCCATAGTCGATTCCACCTCCCCACACCACATCTAAGTATTGACCTTGAGAACACTTGCGTGCATCTTCCAGCACTATCTGCAATCAATTCCCCAACCATGTCCGACTCCTCAACTACACGTTCTGTATCGCCCTCCTCATCTTCATATTCATCCTTAGATGCACTCTCTTCCTCTTTTGAGGAGTATCGCTAGCATCATGTGACTGGGATCGAATAGGGAGCCAATACCTAGTGCGCGATTGAATTTTTTGAATGTCCATACTGACCAATATCGTCTAGAAAGTAATATTTATAGAAAATGCTACTGTAATAGGCACGGACATTTATCTGTTGATGTTCATTCTTAAGTCACGTGATTTGTCATAGTTTGGCCGCGCGGGCGTCGGAGCCGGATCATCTCTTGATTCGTTCGTCACCTTCACCGCCCTCTATTCTGCCACAACGCCTTACCATATTGAGCAACTCGCATCGAATCAAGATGGCTTACTGGTGCTGCTGTTTTCCTTTCTTTCCTTTCTCATCTTCCAAAGACAACGACGAACAATCACCTCTACTCAATCCCCGAGTAAGAATGGAACAACCACAAGAAGAGCCAGTCGCATCGCCGGCCTCCGAGCCGCGCAAGCAGAAGAAGAAGAAGGTCCTGCTGATGGGCAAGTCAGGCTCAGGCAAGAGCTCCATGAGATCGATTATCTTCAGCAACTATGTTGCGAAGGACACAAGACGCTTGGGTGCTACAATCGACGTCGACCTGAGCCATGTCAAGTTCTTGGGTAATTTGACACTCAATCTCTGGGACTGTGGAGGGTGAGTCTTATCTCATTTCCTGTCTTTCGAACCTTGGCGGGGCTGAGCGCGGGGAAGAGCTCGAAGAGCTTTCCTGTAATACCCGCGCAGCCTAGAACAGGAGGACAGTTTCTACGAATTGATCTCTGTTCAGTCTTTCTTTCCTTCTGTATAGTTGCATTTACGATGTCAAAAACTAACAACTTACAGACAAGATGCATTCATGGAGAACTACCTCTCTCAACAACGCCAACACGTCTTTTCCAACGTTGGTGTACTGATTTACGTCTTTGATATCGAATCCCGAGACTTCGACCGTGATCTCCTCACTTACCGCTCCATCATCACTGCTCTGAGCCAATTCTCTCCTACCGCAAGCGTCTACATCCTAATCCACAAGATGGACTTGGTCGTTCCCAGTCAGCGCGAAGATATCTACAACGACCGCGTTTCTCTCATCCGATCTAAATCCGATGCCTTCGATGCCACTCCCTTCGCTACCTCCATCTGGGACCAATCCCTCTACAAGGCGTGGGCCGAGATTATTCACGATTTGGTCCCCAACCTAGACAAGATCGAGAAGCACCTAGGCAAGCTCGGAGAGATCATCATGGCCGAAGAAATCCTGCTCTTCGAACGTTCTTCCTTCCTAGTCGTCTCATCCTGGGCTTCAGATGATGTCGGAAAGATCAATCCTACCACCGATCGATTCGAGCGCTTGTCCAACATCATCAAGAACTTCAAGCAAACGACCTCTCGTTATACCGGAACCCCGAAATCTGCCGAGCAGTTTGCACTCATGGAGCTGAAGTTACAAACTTTCAGCATGTTTCTCATCAAATTCACTACCAATACCTACTTGGCTGTCGTCCTTCCACCTGGTGAATGCACCTTCAACAGTGCTATGGAGAATTGCTACATTGCTAGGAAGGAGTTTGAGGATTTGGATTCACCTGCGAAGAAGAGTGCGGATAGAGGTGCCACTTCGGGCGAAGCTTAGATTTCTTGTTTAGGTGAATATTAGGGCGTTTATGGCCGGGATGTGACGGGATGGGATGGGATGGGATGGTGCATATTACTTGCGATGGTTTTCAAAAATGGTGAATTGAACGTAGCATAGCGGAAATACCCAGGCATGGCGTTGAGACGAAAACAATGAATGGATATGATCAGATGAGTCACCCTAATGTCCGACCTTGCGAAGTGAAAATTTGAAATAGAAATAATCTAGGAATGCTGGTGCTTGAACCGGACAATGATTTCAGCTTTTCTAAGAAGTTGTAGTTGGACATGGGTCGAACATTCAAATCGACATTCCCTACCCCGCATCGTATTAGAAATTACCCAACATTTTGAATATTATAATCTTGCCAAAGTAGATCGGATATTGAAAACCACATTCTCTAGTATAAAATGTCTGAGATAACAATCTGCTATCCTTACATTCACGGGTTTCAACCTTTGGAAAGACATTGCTACCATTATTGAAGATCTAAATGTTCTAACCACTTTCCAAGCCTTTGGGTTCATAATTCTATAATTTTATAATAGTGAGATCACAGACAATGAAATAACTTTCGTGAGGTTAAGTATTTTGTTTGAGAATATGGACATACTTTTGTAAATCATGGAACATTATCGTGGAGGAAATACTCAGATGTCAGAACTAGGCATAGAGCACAACTAATGATTTGAAACTCTGCCAGATCCGTGCTTTACATGGTGTACAGGGGAGGAGTATTCAAGCTAATCAATCATTAGACATCGAGGTGTTGCAAGCAGAAGGCTTTTTCACATTGAGCCGAAAAATAATATGAGCACGCGGTCAGGTCTCGGGTGAAGCACATTTCAGAAAAAGCAGAGGATCCATTTGTTGACCACTATCTACGAAGTACACGAGATACTGAATCCTCCTCCACTGCATAACTGCTAAGCAGAAGCTTCAGTCTCAGATTCGAATTCGCAACTTATGCATCCAATGTCAGCACCAGGTCCAGTCAAGGGGGTATCCATAAGTAGAGCTTACTTTTGTGCATATTGCCCTTTCCTCCCACGTAACCATTTTCCTGACGTGCTCATGCACGAAGTGCCTCTATCCTAGGCAATGCATAGTTTTCCTATCCCTCAACCCTCTATGCCAAGAGATCCGCAACATTCATTGGCATCTCGTCGATTTGAGTCGAGTAGTACACTATAGTGATTAGTATGTTTCATAAACATTTCCCCAGGCTGTGGAAGCTTACACTCAATATCTCTCAAAATCCTAACATCTTCGCTGGTCACAAAGTTGATAGCCACACCCTTGCGTCCAAATCGACCACTTCGACCAATGCGGTGGATGTAATTCTCACGGTTGCTTGGCAAATCATAATTGATGACAAGAGAAACCTGTTGAACGTCGATACCACGAGCCCAAACATCCGTAGAGATCAGAACTCTCGAGTTGCCTTGACGGAAGTCTTGCATAATGCTGTCTCTCTCCTTCTGAGGCATCTCTCCATGCATGGAAGACACTGTGAAGTTCGCCTCGCGCATTTTGTCCGTTAGCCAGTCCACCTTTCTGCGTGTGTTACAGAAGATGACTGCTTGTGTGATGGTAAGGGTATCGTAGAGATCACACAGGGTATCGAACTTCCATTCCTCTTTCTCGACCGCGATGAAGTATTGCTTGAGACCTTCCAACGTTAATTCATCACGCTTGACCAGAATGCGCACAGGGTCGGTCATGAACTTCGTAGTCATTTCGAGGACATCGTATGGGAGGGTAGCGGAAACAACGACAACCTGAGTCGCGGGAGGGAGATATCGATAGACGTCGTAGATTTGCTCCCTGAAACCACGGTTCAACAGCTCGTCAGCCTCGTCAAGAACCAGCATCTTGATATGGCGCGTGCGCAGATTCCGTCGACGGATCATATCAGCGACACGACCTGGTGTTCCGGAAACAATGTGCTGGCCGTAGTCGAGCTTGCGGATATCCTCGCCGACATTTGTTCCTCCAATACAAGCATGGCACTGTACGTTCATATAATCGCCAAGAGCCATAACAACGGATTGAATTTGGGTCGCAAGTTCTCTAGTAGGAGAAAGGACGAGGGCCTGAGTCTCGCGCACTGCTGTATCGATAACCTGGAGCATGCTGATGGAGAAAGTAGCTGTTTTACCAGTACCAGATTGCGCTTGGGCAATTGTGTCGCGACCTTTGCAGATTTGGACGATCGCGCGGGACTGAACAGCTGAAGGAGACTCATATCCATAGGCGTAGATACCACGGAGGAGGTTCTCTGCTATAATTTAGTTTAGTCCTTCAAATGGCGGATAACAGTTCATACCCTTCAAGTGCACTAGAAGTAGAAGTTAGCCTTTTCTTCTTATACAAAGATTTCCTTTCACTGAAATGGGCGAATACGGCAGGTGCTAACTACGCAATACTTGCATACATGTCCGCGGATACCTTGCGACAGATTGTGGGTGAAAGGATAGGAAAGAGGTGAACTTACTATCCTGGAAAGTAGGAGCGATTGTCACATCCTTGGAGGTCGTGAACTCCATTCGCTCATCGGCCTTTCTATCGATACCGTCTGCCATGATTGTGATTTAGATGCGTGTTCGTGATGCTTAGAGTTGTATTGCTTGTTCGTCGCGATGGTGTTTTCAGGTGGGATGAGGCGAAGCCCTTTGGAATTTTAGCGTCTTCTGGGGAAGCACGAGATGATTGGACGGCGCAAAATTCGAAGGCGAGCCTCGCATCGAAATAAATCAACAACACCTCACGAGCCATTAGACTCGCCTCTAGTTTGTCACATCTTCATACCTAAACTTCGCCAATCGATTGGTCGATACTATTTATTCTTCTTGTCAGATCATACCATAAATCAAGGATGATTTTGGAGGAGCAGAGATTCCTCCACGAGGATTTGGAAAGGCTCGAGCAGGGTATTAGTGACCGAGTTGGAGAAGAACCAAGACATGTACGCACGAAAATATTCTCTAGTATATTCATACACTGACGATGTTATCAGATTCGCGAGAGACTAAATAGAGACCATCAAATCGCAGGCTTCCTCGACCGCATTCAGGACCAGTCAAAGCGACTACTCGAGATCTACAAAGATGCAGATGACGTTCGACTGAAAGAAATTCAAGCCATATCTACTGGCGAACCATTGGAGGAGTTCTACAAGCAGTTGGGCGAGATCAAGTCGTTCCATCAGAGATATCCAAATGAGCCCGTGGAAAACCTCGAGAGGGCATACAAGAAAAAGACACTTGGGGAGGGAGAGACGCCAGTCTACGAGATCGATAATTTATTCACCGGAGAGGAGGCATTTGGCAAATTCCTAGACCTTACGACCATTCATGAACTTTACCTCAATCTGCCCAGCATCAAGCGACTTACCTACCTACAGTACCTGGATGCGTTCGACATCTTCACACCTCCACAATGTTCGGTCAAAAGGCCAGACAAGATGACCGACCAGTACTTCAACTACGTGGGAGATTTGGCGAATTACCTCGAGAGCTTCATGCGACGTACGAGACCCCTTGAGGATCTCGACAAGCTATTTAAGAGCTTCGACGAAGATTTTGACAAGGCGTGGAACGACGATGACATTCCTGCTTGGAAACTGGAGACGGCCACCTCAGCTAACGGTGCTGGTGCTGATGGCATTTGGTGCGCAGATTGCGAGAAGGAGTTCAAGAACGATAATGTCTACAAGGCACACTTGAGTGGCAAGAAGCACATTCGGGCTGCTGAAGCAAGAGCAGCGCGACAGGCTGAAGCTGGAGGGGACACAAATGGATCTGCCAACCGCGGCTCCAATACATTACGGCTGAAGGAGCGTGCTATTGCGGAAAGAGAGTACAGAGTCAAGCGCCTGGCTGCTGCTATGTCTCAAGAACGAAGCGACACCAAAGTGAACGTCGAGCGAAAGCAAGGGATGACTGAGCGCGAACGACAAATGGAGCTAGATGCTCTATTCGCAGAGTCCTCAACTACTGCCCCACAAGGCGGCGACTCGGATAGCGAGTCTGACGGAGACGAAAAAATCTATAACCCGTTGAAGTTGCCGTTAGCGTGGGATGGAAAGCCCATTCCATTCTGGCTCTATAAGCTGCACGGTCTTGGCGTGGAGTTTAAATGCGAGATTTGCGGCAATTACGTCTACATGGGCCGAAGAGCCTTCGACAAGCACTTCAACGAGGCTCGTCACATCCACGGTCTCAAGTGCTTGGGTATCACGAACACAACATTATTCCGGGAGATTACAGATATCGCCGATGCTGTCAAGCTTTGGGACAAGATCCAAAGAGACAAGACAAAGGCAAAGAAAGATGACGGAAGTGTGGTACAGATGGAGGATGCAGAGGGCAACGTTATGCCCGAAAAGGTTTACTATGATTTGCAAAAGCAAGGCTTGCTATAGACAGCTTGTTAAAGGGTCTATGGATGTAATATAATGTATGTATACCATCCAATTATGCTATAACATCGTGATTAATTTTTTTAATGTGTGGTTATCGAGACTAGTAGTTGGTCACTAAGGAGCCGTCGTAGTGGAAAGCCCCCTTTAACTCTGGTACGACTCCACATGGCGCCAAGTTCACCACCACACTTCCCACATTCAGCAAGGCTGGCTAGCATTATCTGACACGAAAAGATACAAGTGTTGAGTCATAGGTTAACATCTCGTTCTTCTTTAGCTACTCGATACCAAAATGTTATTGTATATAGTGCGCAGAGGCCGTTAAGTTAGTTCTCTCCCACCAACATGTTATAATTCTACCGGCAGTCTTCTTCTGCTTTTTCATTCTCCAGCAGCTATATATACAAAATGAAGTTCGATAATCTCATCGCCTCAGCCATCCTGGCTTCCTGCGCTGCAGCAGCCTCTTTCGCGCGACAATCCGATTCTGCATCACAATCTCAAATTGAGCATAAGCCCTCTAATGAAGCATGCTCATTAACTGGTTCTAGAGAGGACAAGGAGAAATTCACTGAAGAGCATTTCTTGAACGGTATTAAAGAATGCAACGCCTGGTTCTTCCGCAACTCTACGACCAGAGTCAAAGACCCTAAGAAGTCCTTTGATGCTTGTATCAATGATGTGGCCAGGAGCTATTCTTGGAATGTGCGATGTATCGACTGGATCCATGACTTCGTCGAAGTCTTTTCGGGCCCTCCCATTTCTCCTTTCCCGTCGGCCAAGGTAAGAGCTCAAGACCAGGCGTTTCGTCGCTTGCAGAAGGATTTTAAAGGCTGCCAAAAGCAATTTCTCGGCAACACCACTATCCTAACGGAATCTAAGCTCAGCCACTCGACCAGTGCTTTTGTGTCCTGTGCTCACGACGCCGCTGAGAGATATACAGAGATCATAGATGACATCAGCCATCTGAACACTTCTCTTCTTTCGGATACACTAAGACTCCAAGAGTTCAATAATGTCGAGCATGAGGATCGTACTGAGTCGGCAGAAGACACTTCCACCATCACACTTCGAAACGTCGAGCCGGAACTTGAGGGTGAGAAGATCCCAGGCGCAGCATTCAAGCAAACTTTCCACACCAAAGAGCTTTCCTCGATGGCATCTCTCGCCCATTCATATTGGATGAACACCTGCTACGACCGGGTCCCCTTCGCCTCAACCTACTACGACACCAATCTCAATTCCGAAGCTGATATGCCTGAAGAATTTAAAGTTTGCAAGGAAGACGTGGATCAAAAGCATCAGCAGCTGGAAGCCGAGATTGAAATATTTCTCGAACTCGGCATCGTGTTTGACGTCAAGCACGACAAAGAATTCTGGGCCGCGGTCAAGCAGTTGAGGAGGATGAACTATTCTTGTGGTGGTTCTGGAGATTGTTTCTCCTCCGCTATTCAAAATTTTGTTGATGCGGTCAACAAGATGCCTTTGCAATAACCATCTTCGTCCAACGACTATATGAAGCGTGGTCCAGAAGTCCCAGGACCAGCTCCAACAATTGTAACCTTCACTCCCGAATAATAAGCAGAGCTTGCACACTTCAATCTCAAGATCATGTTATTAGCGTGTTGAGCCCGATTTGCACCACACCAATTCACCGTTCCCACCACTCCATTTGCATTCGAAGATACAAAGATGCACGATATTCTGAGCTGCAATGATGATCCTTACCTAGCAGCAACTCTTCGTCACTTATTTATTGGCACAACTCATAGAATCCTTCAAGATCACTCGATTCATTCGTAGAGCGATGCTAGAGGTGTTTAGCTTTGTATATGGAATCGTGCTCAATGGAATATTTCAAGTCGATATTTCACATGATATGTGTCACGGATTCCCGGATATCCTTTGTTCAATTGCTTCCAACGTTACTCCCATCCATATGTTTTGCGAACCCTAATTTTCTCAATTGTTGAGACTGCATGTTCTTTCAAGGCCTTGTCAGTCTGATGCATTTCAAGTTGGCTTTCGGCATACCTTTTCATAAGTCCCATTGATAAAGTATCTTGTAACCTTCACATTTCTCTGCTGGCCGAGCCTTAAGACGCGAGCGATTGCTTGCTTTTCAACCATCGGGTTCCATTGAGGCTCGAGAAGATAGACACAGTTTGCAACGTTCAGATTAAGCCTAGATAGCCGTCAGTCTATGAGCGAAGGAGAAATTGATTTGGTCTCGGAAAGACATACCCGACAGCTCCAGTCCCCGTAGTCATCAACAAGTATCGGATTCGGTTGTCTTTTTGGTATTCACCGAGAATTTCCTATCGCTTGGATAAGGAGTAAGTGCCATCACTTCTAACATAGTTAATGTTTTGCAAGGATAGGTGATAGGCGACCAGGTCCAATGAACGAGTCCAGCACGAAAAGATAATGCTTGAGAGAGACATGCCTGTCACCAAAGCTCTCATTGAGTCTAATAGATCAAGCTCACCTTTTTCCTTCGCTAGCGTTGTTTTCAATATCCTTCATCAGCGCAGCAACTTTTGAAGATGCAGCGTTTTCTACAAAATTCGGTATTACAGAGGAGTGGCGACCAACATAGCTGTCACTAGATGTAGGCATTGCCAGAGTGACTTTCCTTGAGCATATCGAGCATTGCAGTTGAGCCCCCAGTCCAACCTTAAGTGAGGCGTCGTATGATGGATAGCACTTGATACAGAAGAGGTGGCCACAAGTACTAAATTTCCCCACCATGTCTCCTTCTCCAACATCTTCTAGCCCTGTTACCTTTAACTTGCAGTATGTGTATTTAGTCAACCTCTGCTTCTTAAGAAGCTCAAATGCTTGCCCGGGCTCGAACTGAATATTGTCACGGGAGTTGGAGAATCCTCTGTGATAAGTTCCGTGGTTGCAAATCCTTCGCAGTTGCAGGTGAAGCTGGAACATACCGAAGAAATCTTTAGATTTTCTTCCTTGACTATCAATCTTCTTGATTTAATTGATCATTTCAGTTTGTGTTTCTTCATAGTATGCCTTTTCTGCTGGCGAGAAGTCTATGTATCACTTTTCTTCGGTGATCTTTGGAAGATGTAAAAGTTTTCTTGTGCGACGCAAGCAGATAGAGTCTAGAAGAAGTCGCATATTCTCGAGACCTGGGTCACCTTCCTTGAGCACTGGTGAAATAATGTTCGTCCGAAATTCGGTCATCTTATCAAGCGGATAGCATCGTATGAAGGCAACGAGCGATGCAAGATCTTCCAGTCTATTTTGGATAGGAGTCCCCGTCAAGCACCAACAAAACTTGGCAGACAGCATCGGCACTGCTTGATAAAGCTTTGCTCCCATTCGTCTGAATCTCCCAAGGATCAAAAGGTTCCTTGAAGCTATGGTCCAATATGAAAAGATCATCGAGATTTTTCTTAACACTTCTGCAATTCTATGCTTCGTTTGGGGCCGAATGAAATTTTGCCTCCAGGTCAGAGCAGCTTTCATTCTCATCGCACGAGTAAAGACATGCTGACGGATGTTCTATCAGGTCGCATGTACTTGGGCAGAGTCATTTGATGACTTACTGGGTGCGTATGAACAGCTTGCTGAGAATATTCCTCTATTTGGAGACTATCAGCCAATTTTTGAATCCAATATGCAAATGCAAAGTATCCTAGCTGTTGTTTATGAGGACATTCTAGAATTCCATCAAATTGCGCTGAGATTCTTCAAAAGGCCTAGTATGTCGTGCAACCCTATCGGTTGTCATGAGTCGAGCTAAACTTGCTTAGCATGGAAAGAGAACTGAAGAAACACATGAATAAAGACCATCCTGGCCCGGCGAACTTGTTTCCGAAGGTCAAGAAGCCAGCTGCAACGCATACCTGCGATATTTGCTACAAGGATTTCACTAGAGCTCATAATTTGAAGGCTCATAAGAACTCACACGCTAATGAAAGGCCATATAAGTGCAGCTTTTGTGAGAAAGCATTCGTGCGGAAGCATGACCGGGAGTGGCATGTGGAGAAAAGACATCCAGAAAAGAACGATGGTGGAGAAGAAGCTTCGCAAGAATCGATGCTGGGACATGTAACATCGAGTCAAGATGGAGGAGTGTTAACTTGAGCTCCTCGCTGATAATGCACTGCCTGGTTCTGAGCTTCTGGGACGGGCAGAAAATAAAAGAAAATGCCCACCGTGTGTAAATGGGAAGATCGAGTTTGGCTCGACTCATCTATTCCATCATCGTTGTTCCATAGAGACCAGCAACTATTCACTCGAGAAGGCTGCAAGCCTACTTCATATGGGGCGCACACACTTGGCACTTTGACAACAGTGACAAGCACGTGACATGGTCATAGGATACCGAATTGCCACTTTGCCCCTAATTTTAACGCTTCGAGAAAGAAAGAAAGAAAGAAAAGATAGCTTTATCTCAATCATTTCTATTGGAATAAATAATCTGAATTTCGTTATATACTATGCTTGTATCATATTGAGGGTTTGCATTTTTCTTGCACGTGAATACTTTGATAAAGTGTAAAAGTGAAACTTGCTCCCTTCTAAAATTGCATTTTGGGGGGAAAGGTACGTATCTACTCGGTGATAGTTAGCTCCTACCAAAACCGCCACCATCCCGCGTGACCCACATCACCTTAAGCAAAATGCGGTGCAAAGAAAAGCTGCTCTCGAGCTAAGAGGTTGTCGAGAATCTGCTGCGCTTATGCCTGAGAACAAAATAAGGCCCTTAATTTTAATATCAAGCGGCGTGGGGGAGTAGGGATACCCCCCACGGCCTGAGTTGATGAATCGACATGTGATCTAGGAAGAAAAGAAAAGAAACGTGAGTAACATGGGTGTGACAGAGTGATACATATATCTACAATGATGGTTTGCGAGCTAGAAGTGGACGATATAAATTTAGGAGATCTTATGGAGTCGGTCTCCTAAAGGGGCTGCTACGTGACTATACTCTCTTCGCAGTACCTAGCAAAGTGTGTATAGCAGGAAAACAGGAACGAGATCGGGAAATGTGAAACAGTTCAACCTAGCAAACTAGATATATATAAACTGATTAGAGCTAGAAGTAGCGAACGATACTCGATTGCGATTGGCATTATTCGCTTTTATATCTACTCTCGTCTGTCTCATCCTAGCTTTTACGAACCAGCCTTTTCATGATCCCTTCTAAACTCGCCGAAAACTCCACTATCAACCCTAAAAGGTTGTGTTTCTATATGGCAAATACATAACCGCCGCAATTCATACAAGGACTCATCCCAACGAAAAGAACACCACGCCACGCTACATGTTCATAAACACAAGGCCTCCTCTCTTGCCATTTGAGACATCAAGTCATTACTCCTCTCAATTCACTCAAGAATCTCCCCCATCGGACCAACATCCTGCCTCGCGTTTGAAGACACCGTAAAAGTTCTCGCTCTCGAGAGTCCTCTCGCTGGCGGATTAACACCCTCTTGGTAAAATTGTCTTCTCCCTTCCACCTTCCTTTGCTGGACGCCATTACTAGTGTCATTGCCATTCGTGTCGAGCGCAAGACTGGTCCTATAAGCTCTCGGACTTAGACTCCTAGCATTCCTTCCACCCATCCCAGTAACGGCGATACTATGTCTCCTCTCAAAATTCGAATCACCTTTATGACTATTGCGATGACTGTTTGGGATCGTTGGTCCCGGATGTAGTAAAGTGCTTAGGAAATTCTGGGACTGGTGGTCTTGGCTCCTGCCTCTGGAGCGACTTCTATCGCTTCCATTCGCCTTTGCCCCTCCGGAATTGACCTGTACAACTGAAGCCATCGTGGCGATTGAAGAGCGACGACGAGCAGCGCGCGCTGAGGCTTCTGCTATTTCTTTCTTCTGCAAATGCTCGCTTGGAAGCAAGATCGCGCGATCTAGTTCGTAAGGAAGACCACGGTGCCGACCACGAATTTGCATTGCGATGATGACGAGTTTGGCAATGACGCCGAATTCGGCTGAGAACGAGGCATTGATGTTAGTGTAACCCAAACTCAACCCCACAGTTCCGTATGCAGAGACGACCTCGAAGAGGACGGCGAACATGGTGAATGCTGGATCCCCGCTTTGAAGTCGAGTCCCTTCCGAGATAGCAATGACGAAGAAGCCAAGGAATATATACCATAAGTCAAAGGACAATTGACGACGAAGATGGGCGCCAACATAGGATGGCTCTTCTTCGTCTTCGTTCTCTTCTGAAGGGTTACCATATATACCAAGCGATTTCTCTTCGTAGACGTTTGTTCGACGGACGGAAATGGCGATGGGGAGGACGGAGATATACATCATGATGAGATAGGAGACTTGGATTGCGGGATGGAGTTGTGCGAGGTTGACCACGCCAAATCCAGCCGTTCGTGTAGAGACAGCTTGGAACCAGCCGTCGAGAATCCGAATGTGGACTGGTAATTGGGTGACGACTGTATTCCCGAGCTAACGTAAATTAGCAAATGTAGCTGGCAAAGGGAATGGTCATACATCAAGGATGATAAAGAATAGCAAGTCCACCCCATTGAGTATCACCAGAATCCAGAACAACCACCAAGTAGCTTTGGCGGGAAACAGTAAGGTAAAACATCTGCGAGGATGGTCGAGCAAGAATTTCAACTCCTCCCATATCCCACTTTCCCTTGGCACGTATTTTGAAGTGACCCAAATAATGATACGCAACATGATTGGAAATCCCGTATTACCAATTATAATCAGGAAAGTCATTAATAGCAGCGGCCAGATGGCCGACTGAAAAGAAATCATGCTGTCAGGCGTGAGAGTGTAGCCCAGATCCGTGAAAGCGGAATTAGCAGTGAAGATGCCCCACCAAGGCCTCCCTTGGTCATCTTGCTCAACGATGGAGCCATACGTGTCGTCCGTACATATCCAAGGTGTAAGACAAATGATCCCGAAAATAGTGAAGCCCCAGAAATAGCATGTCAGAATCAAAGCTAGTGATTTCAAGGACCTGTACTCAATCCCTCCCAGTTCTTCTCTTTGTTCTTCTGTCAGGTCCACGAACATGGAGTTTCGTCCAACAGTTGCTTCCCAACTTAGATACGGCATCGTATCGTGTGTGTCTTTTGAAAGAGCAGATCGGATGGTCTGTAACGTGTTCGTCCTGGTACGTGGCGGATGATCCTCATGCAGTTTCTCGTTCTTGCGCCTGAATATTCTTGGTTTTCGAAACCTCAAAGCACTCAAAGTATTCTTCGCAGCCCCAGCGTCCACCGCTACATGCTCAGTAACAGGTGACCGCTGGGGTTCAGCAATCGTGATATTCCTTTTCGGAGGGTCCTGATGATCATCTTGATTAAGAGCAAAATCCTGACTCGGCCTCGAATTGAACGTGGAAGATCTTCTTGACATGGTCTGATGGACCGGATCCGACTCATCAAGAGTTTGAGGAGCAATACCAGCATCGGCATCTCTCGGTCCTGGAATCCTTAGCACGGCTCCGTCATCCGCATTCCTTTGCCTTTCCAAGATAGCAATATGCTCTTCCGTCCGTCTCGGTATAGGTAATCTATCATCTTCTAGTAGGGTCCTCCCATGGCTCGGCTTAACTTGATCCGCGAACTTAATCTGCGGTCTCTGTCCCTCCTCCCTATCATTCCTCCCTTCCTCTCCTTCCAACGCCGAATTCGAACTGTCCTTCTTACTTGTTCCCTCACTCCCACTCTCATTCGAACTTCTCGCTTTCTCTTGCTCAAGAACCCTGTCTTTCTCAGCACGAATCTGCTCATCAATATTTCCTGGCGTAGCCTTCTCATCCGTCATCCCATTCACTCTTGTCGTATCATGCATAACCACAATCCTCCTGCCATCCACACCTCTCTCCTCGCCCTCCAGATCCCGTTCTCCAGTCTTCGCTCTACTCAACGTCTTCGCAATGCTTCTTCGATTCCTGCTTGCTTCTTTTGCTATATGTTGGAACCTCTTCTCAAACCAGTACAATCGAAGGAAAACAACGAAGGAGTTTATTGTGATAGGATTGGCGGCCATGGGAACAAGGAAGACAACGATTTGTTGCCAGGTGTTGAGTTTATTGATATCGACTGTATTCAAACCGGATTGGGTGGCCGCGCCACTGGCCAGGAAGAGGGCATCGATGTATTTTAGTCCGCCACGAATATACAAGCATATTGAACCAAAGAGGGCCATGCCTATGATCCAGAAATCTGCAGAGCGTGAGCGGGTTAGCCGAAATAGGAATGGAGACTCACAATGGACGGTAATGAAGTTGAAATGGGGCTTTTTGGAGATGAAAGCTGGTTTGAGGGACTGGACCTGGTGCCACACGTCCTCCAGAATCGAATACATCCTGACAGTCTGCAATTGATCGTCCTGAACTATCTGCCGTCGCCGTGTGGTCTTCTAGGTGATCCCCGGGTGGAAGGTCGCGAGAGTTGCTATGAACTGCCGTGCGAATTGAATGAGCCGGGTTCGAATGGATGCATCTTCGAGATGTCCGTTACTAAGAGGACAATTGACCCGTCGAAGATGATGTCGAAGTCCAAGATGGAGATCTCGGCTCTTTCCTTTCAGAGTAGAATTGGAGGATCTCGTTGTTTGCTCGATGGCAAAGGTTCTAGAACGCTAGTCTTGGCACCAAAGCAGAAATGAGCTGCTTAGTGTGGAGTGGCGTTGGGCAAGACCACGAGATCTTGATTTCAAGTCTCAGCCCTCTTTACCTTCTCTGCTTCTTTATTTATCTTACACGTCAAAAAATAAGAACAAATCGAGGCAGAATTTCTCTGATACGAAAGATGAGATGGAACCGCGTTTCAATTGTTCCAAGCGGTCAAGCATTTATGGACTTTCAGGGCGATCTTCAACGAGTTTCTTTCTTGGCGATCAGTTGCGTCCGATCCCGGTCTGCTGCGTCACCAGCGGCCGCGTGCAGATGAGGTGACACCACATCGAGATAAGACAATATCTCCGCCTTTCTATCTTTGATATCTTACGTAGAGCGTCTGGCTCAAGTTTAGTACTTTGAAGATATATACGTCTTTTCTTCTTTGAAATGCGACATTGTTTGCTTTTAGTGTTGAGCAGAAAAGCCTTGCACAGGGTGATGATGACAAGGCTTCCTTGTTTTGGTTATCGACGAGGATCAATTGGCTTGACAAAAGATGTTCCCTTATTCATCCTTCGAAGCGAATGTATGACGCGACAGCTACACGACAGCTACACGACAGCTGCATAACCACTGGATATCGAGAATTATATCTGAGTTTCCGAATTATCAGATCTCAAGGAGTTATTTTCGAGCGAAATGCATCACCAATCATCCTTCCATTCACCATTTCCATATAGCTACTAGATTCACATACAAAAGAAAGACAAAACGCCAACGCATGCCCGCCCAACCTTTTCACCTGACCAGCCCCAATCATGTACTCAGTACAAGCAGCGACAAAGTTTGCACTCACATGCCAGACATCTCTACATCTGCATCGCTCAGCAATTCCGACATCAGGGAGTCCCTTCGTCCGATGATTGTACCTTCCTCCTCCTCTTCCTCGACCTTGACCAATTCGGTCCTGTCTCTCTCTACTACTTCAGCTCCATCAGCACTCAGAACAGTCTTCTCTTCGTCTATGACGCTTGGCGCCACGCTTCCTTTCCCGCTATTTACACTACTCTTCAAGCTTACGGTTCCATCTGCATCCTCTTTGAGAGAATTGGCAATCTTGCCAAGAGACACATGAATCTTGAACAGGGCGTTACGACCTGTTGCGTCGGCAACGAGCTTGTCCTCGATCGCGATGGAGACTTCGTTGTAGATTTCCTTGAGAAGCAGAGGTGTGGATGCAGGTGAGACGTGAAGTTTGGCAAGCATGGGTGCAAGGACTTTTTTCTCTTCTCCTATTGAATTGTCAATTATATCAACGCACAAAGGTACCGTGGTTAAGACTTACTACTGATGCCGGACGCCAACTTTTCAAGAATGTCACGAGCAAATTCGAGATGGACATCTCCATTAACGGCCTTCTTGACGGCTGATTCGTCCCCTGCTGTGACTTGTATTCCGTTTCCGTAGCATTTTCTCGGATCCGTCCAGTCTATCAGATGAGCGCCGATGGTCGTGATGCTCACCATCTCAGTCTCTGCATCTCCTTCATCGTCCATGGTCTCCTGGACCTCAAATAATTTGTGCATTGCATCGCACGCCACTTTCCTCGTTCTATCTTGATTTTCTTTTCTGCTGAAGCTGAACACTGGCAAGAAGTAGCTCAATGTCTGCCTCACGCCTTGATTATGCGCAGTGCTTGGATCAAAGTAGAGTACTACGAGTGTCTTGAGCAAGTCATCAATAGCAGTAGACGAATCTGCAATCACACGACCAAGCATAAGCTTTGCAATGGCGACTGTGGCTGCTGCTTGGACTTCGGGTGCTTTGACTCCAGATTTGAGTGCTTTGAGGTACACTTTCAGAAGTGTAGGGTTTGTGTCCAAGAGATGGGCGCCGTGTGTATTTAGGATATCGGTAAGAATCTGCAAAGCCGTGATCTGAAGTGCCGAATGACCCTTGCTGAAAAAGTGCATGAAGAGAGTCAAATTCTCCTCTGCTAAAGATTTATCGAGAAGAGAGCAGAGACCCAAACATAGCAAACCACGTTCTCGAACTGGTGCCTCGTGAGATCGAACGGCAGGGACGACAAGATTGTTGAGCATGGCCACGAGATCAACGTTTTGCTGTAGATTGCCCTCGACATTCTCGAGCATGCATTGCACTATATGGAGACATTTCATGTTGACCATGATTTCTCGAATAGCCTTTTCTTGATCTTCTTCTTCCGTGCGCTGCGAATTTTTGCTTGATTTGGTTGGTGTGCCATCCCTGCTCACTTCTGATCGCGCCGAGTGGAAACTCTCATCTGCTTCCTCCGACGATGGCTCATCCATGACCGTGTCGTGGACATCAGCAACTGCTTCGAGGACGACGCTACAGAACTCTCTCTCGCCGGCAGCATCAGGTGAACAGATTCCACGAAGGACTTCAACCGTGAGCTTCGTGACCTCTTCTGGAAGATCTGGAACCGATAATGACTGTCGTAGGAGAGCAAACATTTTTCTTCGTCCAGCTTCATCTGAGTAGTCTAGCGTTCCTGCGATGTGAAGGAGCTGCTCGACAATGAACTCCTGTTCAACAGTGTCTTCCTCCTCTTCATCTTCGCCAACCTCTTGCTGCACAACACGTTTCAGAGCCTCGACCAATACAGCGATATATCGTTGAAGGTAGAAAGCCAGCTTCGTCACCTCAGGTAATTTCTCTTCGATCAATGCTTCAAACTTGCCATTGCCTTCCTTCCTGCAGAAATCGTTAAAACTCCTCGCTATAAATACTGCTTCAGCCGTCAAAGTGTCCCAGAAGTTATCATCAAACGTGACGGCATCTCTGTAATCTGGACGACCTTCCCAAAAGCCTTTCATCGCCTCCAAGGCTACTCCATTCTCAACGCCAGAATTCACAACATCAATACGTTCCAAAAGCTCGAGAAGGCCATCAAAGCTTGGTAGCTTGGCTTCTCCGCTAGTTGCTTCAGCTGCATTGCCTTCCTGAGTGTCAGCAGTGCCGGCACAGTCCTCGATCCAACGTTCTCGGAACAACTTTCCAGCGGCCTTTCGAACATTCTCATCCCTATCTCGAAGACCCCATCGTAGAAGTTTCTCACGCATAGACAACGACAAATGTCGGAAATCACCCAGGGCTGGCAGTAGGCGGGAGTAGAGTGCTCGTCGCGTAGCAGGGTCCTGATCTCGGGCTCGTTCGAGGAGAAAAGGCAGTGTGTTTGGAAGAATAGGTAGGTTGACCAGCAACGATCTTCGGACATCGGCGCTCGGGTCATTCTGGAGAACATCGAGTAGTCGCTCGAGTAGGCCAGTCCCAGAGTCATCATCACTGTCCTCGGCCTCGCCATCTGCTTCATTTCCAGCAAGTCGTCCCAGTCCCAAAACAGCCTGTACTCTGACCATCGCTTCTTTATCGTGAATTCTCTTGAGGAGTCCATGTCGAAGAAGCTGGAACAAATCATCGTCGATAGCTTCCAGCGAATTGATAATGTGCGAAATCAGTTGCGTAGATCTATACCTCACGAACTTCTCTTTAGATGTGAGCAGAGGAAGCACTGTATTCATGACATGCGACGTCAATCGCGTACTTGGCGTCTCCATCATAACACCAGCATCATGTTCATTCTCCGGCAGCAATTCATTATCCTTCTCATTCACATGTCGCAGGAACAATCCAATAAACCTAATCGAACGCTCTCCCACACTCTCGCTCTTCTTTACTGGCATAACTCGCACCACACATCTCGTGAACTCGTACGTGAACTGTTCTTCATCGAAGTCTTCCGCACCGGTCTTGCTCTTCTTTTTACTTGTGGGCTCGTAGCAACATGCTTCCTGGATCTTGCGTAGATTGATCACAAGCTTCCTATGTCCAGCCGTCGTTCGTTGCGCATCGCGAAATATGGAGGAGACTTGTGTTCGGAGCTCATTTTCTGGCGTTTCTTCCGGTATTTCGATGTATGGGGCCGAAATTCTGGATGCTGTTGACGCGCGAGAGTTCAATGTTTGGAGAGATGATTTGTGTGATACAGCAGCTGAAGTCCTCGAGGACCGAGCTGTTGAGACCCGTCCTGGCATCTTGAATATTGGATGCGCCCCTTATGACTCTTGTATCTCGTTCGTATCGTGATTACCGTGCTTGCTATCGTCGTGAGTCGTGAATTCGTAATGCTAAACACCAAGAGTCGCCAACGCGTCGTAGACAACAAAACTCTCTCGTTGACCCGCCAACGATCTCCCGATTAGATAAGGCAAACTATTGCGACATCGCAAAACAAAATTCTGGTAGTTGCGATCTACGATCGACGAGCTGCAAAGCTTCAATTGGGAACAAAATGTTCAGACTTGGGGCACGGACATTTGCGACCACGGCACGACGGGCTGCAGAGACTGTAGTGCAAATGGAGGCCTCTAACCAGTACGGAATCGGAATCTCGAAAGCTCAGGGAATAGCCAAGGGTTTGACAGGAGGTATGCTACCCCTCTCGTGATTCATGAGCTGGTATTGATAAATTGCAGCAATTGGAAATACACCATTAATTCGTTTGAATCATATATCGGATGCGACTGGATGTGAGGTCTTGGGAAAGGCAGAATTCATGAACCCTGGAGGATCAATCAAGGACCGAGCTGCACTGTACGTCGTCAAGGATGCCGAGGAGAAGGGACTGTTGAAGCCAGGGGGAACTGTAGTCGAAGGGACAGCTGGAAATACGGGAATAGGACTCGCACATGTCTGCAGGTCCAAAGGCTACAAGCTTGTCATCTACATGCCGAACACACAATCCCAAGGAAAGATTGATCTTTTGAGATTGCTTGGTGCGGAAGTGTATCCCGTGCCAGCAGTAGCGTTCGACAATCCGGAAAATTACAACCACCAGGCAAAACGACACGCGGATAGGTTAGAGAATGCGGTTTGGACAAATCAATTCGATAATACTGCGAATCGGAAAGCACATATTGAGACCACTGGGCCGGAGATTTGGTACCAGACGAAAGGAAAGATTGATGCGTTTACCTGTGCTACGGGTACGGGTGGGACTTTGGCTGGTACGACAAGATATTTGAAGACGGTCTCGGACGGAAAAGTCAAATGTTTCCTGGCAGATCCTCCGGGAAGTGTTCTCCATTCCTATATTCAGTCAGGTGGAAAGCTCGTCGAGCGTTCTGGATCCAGTATTACAGAAGGTATTGGTCAAGGTCGAGTCACAGATAACTTGCAACCAGACCTCGACTTGCTAGATGGGTCAATGTATATCAGTGATGAGAAGAGTATTGAGATGGTATACCGATGTCTAGACGAGGAAGGATTATACCTTGGTGCCAGCTCCTGCTTAAACGTAGCTGCTGCTAGGGAAGTTGCAGAAAACTTGGGCAAAGGTCATACAGTGGTGACGGTTCTGTGTGACGGGGCATACAGATATGCGGACAGGTTATTCTCCAAGAAGTGGTTGACGGAGAAGAGTTTGATCGGCGCGGTACCGAAGCATCTTGAGAAATACATAGTACTTCCTTGATATGCTACATGTTCTTACATACTGTACAAAAAAATTACAGTTCTCTCGCCAACTTATGATGACCCTGTGCCCATCATCTTCTCGAACATCGTCACACCGTAGAGAGGTCTTTGTTCCCTCTTCCGGCTTTGACGTTCAGGTGGTGTTGGGTTCACCTTCTGATGCGCCTCCCACTGTTGCAATCGAGTCTTGCAATCCAATACCTGGTCTCTCAGAGCAGTGGCTCTTGTCTTCAGCTCATTTGTGTATTTCGATCCTGGCTCAAGAAGAGTCTGTGCAAGAGTCATGCCATGCAGGATCGGAACATAAGTCCACATCCATGGGTGGAGCACGTATCCATTGTCCGTCTCAGGTACTGGCTTGAAAGGCACCGGCGTGTTCAGAAGTTTTTCGATGTAATCAATAACTTTTTTCTCCTCATCTTTGCCTCCAAGATGCTTCGATGCGCGAACTGCAGCAAGCTCAAGGAGGATGCCAATAATCTCAGGGGATATTCTTGGATCGTTCTCTCCGGCCAGGGAAGTATTACCAGCATGTTCCGGGTTCTCCATCAAAACAATAGCCTGCTCGGCCCATGAAAGTGCCTTTTTGGTATCTTGAAGGTTGAAATCATTGTCGGCTGCTTTCCGTTCAAAGCACAGGAATATGCGTGTGGAGAGATCCCGGGCGCTCATCGTAAGGCCAGTATCTGATCCTCGTCTCAAGCATTCGAGTAGAACATCTTGACGTCCGGCGTTACCCAACTTTCTTACCACCGTCTCTAGCATCGAATTCCACCTTTCTTTCGAGAGCTTTCCGGCTATCTTCACACCTTGAAGCAAGTTGGGAAGATTGTCCCAGTCCTTCTTCTCCCGCATCAATGATATCGCCCTTTTCAAGCTCCTGCTGGCGTTCGGCCGAGCCCGAATTGGAAGTGGCTTTAGCGTAAATTCTTCTCCAGCAATTGTGGCGATATTTGTTTCTGTCTCTAGCTGTCTTCGGTATTTCTCTCTTTCAATAAGGAGCGTCTGTGAGTCTGAAAGGTGTGCTGGTAGAAACAACTTTTCGCGGATGGTTGAAAGAACGTCTTGAAGCTCTGGAGATGAAACAGCTGTAAAGGATGGAACCGCACCTATGATGATTAGCAATGATCTTCGAAAAGGTTTCCATATCATACGAACCATGCTTGAGTAGTACCGCAGATGTTGCGAATAATCTGTGCTGAGCTGATCCAGTCCTGACTGCGTTCCCAACTGCAGATTGGCTGCAACGCAGCAGCATTCCGGCACCTCTGCTGTTCATATTCACGCTTGAGCGAAGTTTGCTCTCAGGAAATGATCGAATTGGTGTGAAAGGTACACGTTTTGAAATCTGTCGCGTGCCGTGGATAGGTAGACTCGAGGCTCAGCAAGGGCCGGAAAAAATATTTGGGACAGGATTCCGCAACCAATCAGAGCGAGGCGAGGATTTTCAAGCTGGTCACCAAACTCGCTCTTGACCACAATGCTTTCAACTGACATCCATTATGACTACACTAGCGCCCACATTACGGCCCTTGAGCTGTTGGAAGTCATTATTACGACATGCTAGACAACATAAAGTCGTAACACGGCCATTGACCACGTATCACAAGTCTGTGACATTCTCGAAATATGAAATACCTCCTCCCAATTCCGTCAGTGGTAAGATTACACTCTCTCCGAAGCTTCAATGGAGCTACAATCTAACTTTTCTTTCTTAGCTTCGAAGAAGATCAAAACATACCCTCCGCCTTCTTCGCCTGCTCAGAAATTCAAAGAACCGCTGAAAGATTTCACGAACGACCAAATCTCCATCCTTGATCCGACTGGAGCCCGAACACACCTCTTCTCCAAGACAAACCCCGAAGCCGCGAAAGTCGGAGATATTCTACTTGTACGATTAAAGACAGGCGATCCATTTGCAGGAGTTTGCATCAACATTAGACGGCGTGGCGTTGACACCGGTATTCTGCTTCGAAATGAGCTGACACGGGTTGGTGTTGAAATGTGGTACAAGATCTACAGTCCGAATGTAGAGGGTATAGAGGTTGTACAGAGAAGAGAGAAGAGAGCTAGAAGAGCGAGGTTGACGTACATGCGGAAGCCTAAGCATGACATGGGCAGTGTTCAGAATATTGTGTTGGCTTACCAGAGGTCAAGAGGTGCAATGAGAGGAGGCTCGGCGCAAGAGAAAAATGGGGGTGGAAAGAAGGCGAAAGGCAAAAAGAAATAGATGTATTATATCAGGTACATGTTTGGCGCAAAGGTCATGGAAGAGAACCTGTACATCATCTTGTACAGTACAATATTGGGTTCATGTTCTGAGTTTGCAGTATTGATCTGATGACGCATACCCTTCCATAGCTATGGCGAGTGCCATTCCCCGTGTTATTTTTCTCCGAGGCAATAGGTATTCTCAATTTCTGGCTTGTTTGCTGCTCAACACCAGCGTAGAATTTCAAAGAATCCGGATCTTTCAGCGCTTACCTCGCCTTCTACGCCTCCGCGAAGTCTTTACGCTCCAAAGCCGTAGTCATCCAAGTTCTCTATATCCCTGACTTGGCGTAGGGCATCGTCTATTACCAGACCTTCGAAGCTAGATACAATCTAACCTGTTTTTGACTGCATCGAATCGTTGAGGAAGGGTAGTATTAAGATGGATAATGACTTGAACGTCAGGAATCAAACTGATGCCAGTAGCTTTCTGTTTGCAAATGATATCGAATTGGTCGCTCATGAAGTCGTCGATGTCCTCGTAATCCTCTGGTCGAGGTAGCTGAACTCGATATGGATCGAACGAAGGCACGAGTTCTTTTAAAAATCGTCCCAAAGCGTTTTAGATGACCGAAATGTAATTTTGATTCAGAATGGACAATATGGGACATCTTCGATCTCATCAAAGCTGACTAACGTCTTTTGAGAGCAAATCGTTTCATCAAGTTGGTGCTACATCTATCTTCCAAGGAGCTACCCAATTTTGGATGCTAAGGACGGGATTCATCCCTCGTGCCTAATAATGGTAACTGTCCAGGGTCAGCGTAGGCACGCCTGCGAGCTATCGAAGTAACAGCATCATCACGTGAATCTTCAATTTCTGGGCAACAAACTGATCAAACTTTCTACAGAGTGAAGAAGCCTTTCAACTTTCAGCTATCACCTTCACATTGTTTCAACCCCTGACAATAGGATGCTTTCGAAATACTCGACAAGCGTCGACAATGTCAGTAAGTAGTCTTCAAGCTATTTCACCCGTTCCAACACAATAGTTAGAAAGCGGGACGCGCTGGATTCAGACGAGCCTTAGAAATAGATATAAGCTTCCCTTGTTTCCCCATCTCTGAATTCTTTCTCGCATCGTGCAAGTTTCGTCTTATCAGTCAAGTCTGCTGTCAACAATTTCATTCCGTCACTCTGACTTCTTCGGCACACGTCTGATACTCCATACTTCTACTTCGACTCGATAACTCTCTCTTCAATACAACACCACCACCATCATGGTTTCTACACGTAATCGTACTTACGAGGACGCCGCTTCCGCTCTTCCTCCACCGGCACCAAAACGAGCAAGAAAGGCCGCCGCTGCACGCGTCCCTAAGTCCCCTCCTCCCGAGAAGAAGGCTCTGGCAAATTCTGTCAACAAATCCAAGAAGAAAGCTCCATCGAAGTCCGTCGTCAAAGCCGCTCCGAAAGGTCGCATCATCATTCTTCACCACACCGCTCACCCCCATTCTCTTGAGCGCCCAGCACCAAAGCAGATTCCTGTCGTTCCGGTTGCCGTTGCGGCTCCTCTCTTCACTCCCGCCATCCTGGCCCCTCCAGATGGAGGTCTCTACGGCGCTACTCCACCACCACCAGACCACCAACGACATGCCGAGACTCCGCCAGCACCATACCCATTCCAACTTCCAGCTTCCCCCGGCCTTCTTGCGAGGGGCGGCGACGACACCGTGACCCGCTACATCCACAAACCATTCCGCCAAAGAAAGATGATTCCGAGGTGCTAAGGGAAGGAAGAGGGAGGGCTTTGACGCCGTTGATTTGCTTTGTTTGTCTTCTTTTGGGAGGGAGATTGGGGTACTCGTCCAGTCCATGAGGAGAATATCAGATGCCCCTGTTCGTTCTGTTTTTAGCTTTGCTTGTGGGCACTAGCCCCTTAGTCGAATAAAACTATCTCTGCTTTGCTGTGCCGTCATATGCTGTTGCTGTTCTTAACTTTCTTCTCTTTTATGATCACGGGACGCATATTAACTTTTCAAACATCTTCTTTCGTTCAAATCCGCGAAGTCATCACCCGCAATATCACGCATCGATTTACTCCTATATAGCCTTCCTAATTGCAGGCGATCTTCTCGATCCAGTTGAGGTTAAAACTCGTTCTAATTAAGAATCTTATGTCCTCTACAAACTCTGAACTCCATCTTCGTCATTCTTTCCGTTGAGTTGTCTTGCTTTATCTCCATTATCATGTTCTTCATAATATAGGTATACACGTGAGTTATTTTTCTCGATGGACTATTTTCCTTCATTTCCAATTCTTTCCACCATAATTTATTTATCAATTTCAGACATAATTCTTTGCGAAAATCATGAGCAACGTCCCTTTTCGTTCCAGAGATGTCGCTTTCTAAAATTAGGCAAGCCTTTTTCAGACGACTCGGATGTTCTCCTCCACAAAAGTCATATACTGCATATTTGACATCCTCCGTCATTCTCGGCTTGATCTTCTGCATAATCTTCTTGACTATTCCAGACTTTCTCCCTCGCCAGACCTGTTCATAGTAAAACAGTTCGTTTCAGACCTTCCCTCCCAAATATCTGAGGAATATGAGCTTCGATTCTCTCTCCGCAGCCTCTTCTCCTCGACCTCATATGCACCTAGAAGGGACCTTCGACAAGTCGTTCTTTGAGCAGGAATTCAAAGTCTTCGCATGATTTCATCATCGATCTCGGTCCCAATAGTCATTTCGTTTATCCGTGTTCGCTCACAAAAGTTGTGTTGCTTTAGGACTAGCTTGCGAGGTTGGTCTAACAGTGCATATCATGATCTTGCTAATTAGCACATCATCGATCGAGCTGGTCGGCACATCATCGATTGCCACCAAAGCTACAAAACTTGCCAAATACTCCACGTATGAAGCACTTGACGTGCTGAGGGGTGGTAGAGTACTCTGCGACACCAAAGATGATGACGTGTTTGCAGTTGGTATGGTGGTCGGCGCTGACGGTGGTATTGGCGGTACTGAGAATGATACTGATGGTGACGATATTGAAGATGATGAATTTGAAGATGAGCATGCTGAGGTTGACGCAGAACTTGTTGAATCGAACGGGGCACCATATGCTTCTTGATGTCGTGAATTGGTGACAGAAGATGTTTTCTGGGTGCTAGTCGATGTGGCGGTTGTGCTGCTCGTTTGGGCGATTACAAAATCTGCAGCCGGTTCATTCAGACTAGAAGTCGACGTAGCTGTTATGCTGCTTGTCGAGAGGATATCCAGATGCCTGTTGTGAAGTTTGGCTAGAAGTCGTGGAGTTCGTGAGAGTCATCAACTCGGCTGCCTGTACGACGGCATATTAAAAATAAGTTGTTATGGCGTCGAATGCCCAGCCAAATGATCCGCTTTCTTAACAGCTGGTTGTTGCGATTGTACAGTTCTCTGCCCTGAGATATTCGGGGACTTTGGGGTACGAGGTGATAACTGGAGAGGAGGCTCCATCAAATGTAATTGATTTGGATGATGTCGAGTTTGCACCTTCACTGGCAAATGCATATACTGCAGCTGTAATCAAGAGTATCCACATTATGACGAGACACACTAATCCTCTTTCCTGGAGATGTAAGTTGGATAGTTTAGAGTAAACGGAAATTGCTGTATCGAAAATGAACAGTAATGAATGCTACGATATATTATTAATAGTCGAAAGTACCGTCTGGATTTCTAATTCTTCGAGAGAAATGGATACGGCTTGGTAGCATGGTGTGGTGCTTGCGCAATGTGCGAGGGCTCACTGCCTTGACTCAGGGGTGCAGTGCGTCGGATGAGAGCCCTTCCCATTGGTCAATCCGACTAAGCCTTGCGCAAAATCGCTCCCACGCATCTATTTTGCGCTCCCACAACAACCCTCCTGGAATATTATTCTTGCTGCTCTGCATTCACATGAGGCTTCTTCTCAGCTCCAGCCACGAGCGCATTATGCTTTCTTCAAGTCTCGCTCTAGCCCGGAATCCTCCACCGGACAACCGTAGGCAGATCACCACGAACGTTCGCCGCAAGTGTAGCCCAGATCTAAACTGAGTCAATGCCTAAGTGGGAGACTCTTGAGGAGGACTGATGGATTTTGATGCTTAATTTTCGTTAACAAACTTATCTCCTTTGTCTTTGCGAGTTTCCTCTCTAGTTTTCAGATTGATCTCAAGCGGCACATCGCTGATCACGATGAATCCAGACGAAGAACATGCATCTTTCCTCTCCACGATCGCATTTTCCCCACCCAGCCCCAATGAGTCCTAACTGACTCTCGTTGACCCCGAAAAGCGCCATAGCACATCAATTCAGTCTCCTGGCCGGGCGGACAAGTCCCCCAGCGTCTGGTCGTTCGCTGATTCTGATTCATATTCACGACGAAACCGTGCCAAATATGGTGCTATTGGCAATTCTACTCACTACACACAGCCTTTGCGCCAGAGCTGGATTGCAGATTCATGGCTGTTGGAACTCGGAAGTCTCGGCCTGGCACTCCTGTCTATGGGAACTCTCACCATCACCCTCCTCGTTTATCAAAACAAAGCGCTCCCTCATTGGAAATGGGGACTCACCCTCAATTCTCTATTATCTATCCTCTCACAAATCATCACTTGGAGCGTTACGAGTGCTGTGGCAGGTGCTCTGAGTCAACGGAAATGGCTTTGGTGTCGGGAAGCTGCAAGGCCGTTGAGGGATTTTGCCCGATTTGATGAAGCGAGCAATGGGCCCTGGGGAAGCTTGGTGTTTCTGAGTAGCAAGTCAGGTTTCTTGTAAGTATAGACAAGATCATTCGTTGCAGAGCGTAGCTAATAGTGGTCGGTCGCTTCGGTGCTCTCGGAGCCGTTGCGATGTTGCTTGTGCAGGCATTTCAACCCTTTATTCAGCAAGTCACGACATACCCGACTTGATGGGAGGATGTGCAACATTCGAACGCAACCATCCAGCGTACGACTTCTTTCCAAATAATGGATGGAAGTTCCGCAAATAGTAGGTTGCCTCTCTCCTCAGTGAATTAAGGGTTTAGCTTATTTATGATAGCTACAAAAACCTACGTCGCCAATCCGATAAAAGCAGGTGTCCTCTACTAGAACCAGTCTTCTCTATCTGATGTTCAGCCCTCTTGCTCAAGTGGGAGGTGTTCATGGCAAGCGCACTCCACCCTAGCAGTATGCTCATAAGTAGCGAATGTCTCTCCATTTATCCAGAAACACACGTACTCATCTTCCGACAACACAACAAAATTATACACCCTTCCCAGCGGTGGTGTTTTGGCCCAGTCCTATCAAAATATGAGCTTGGTGTCCACCGAAAATGCCAAATACGCCAGCCTCGCTTTCCGAAATAGCAGCCCCGCCGCTGTCCTCAGCGATTTTTACACCTTCCTCATCTCGAACCAAACCGGTGCGCCGACACTGCTCGAAATATCACTCGAGCTCTGTGTCCAAACGCTCAACACCACGGTTACTGATGGTCAGACCGACACAAAAGAACTTTCTCGCTCGACGACCGTCGTTGAAAATGGAGGCCATCGTGTCATTGTCCAAAATGACAGCAACAACTACATTATGGGCGACTATTCTTACAACACGTTACACGATTTCTTGGTAACAATATTCAATGGTACTTACACAGTTGCCGCAGATGAAACTATTACGTATGGTTCTGATGCCATTGAGGTTCTTGTTGACTCGCTGCTCCAGGAGCCATACGATCAAGCAGCCATGGCTATCTTCCTTAATGGCTTCGCAACTAGCGTTACGAATGCGTAAGTTCCCTCGAGAATATCCTCCTGTCTAAGCATCTCCTCTTATATTAATATTAATATTGGAGACTAACTCTACTACAGCCTCCGCTGCAATCCCTCCTGGTCGATGCCCTTCCCGGGCACGCTATACCAACCCCAGACCTACGTCTCTGTCTCTTGGACTTGGCTTATTTTTCCCATTTTCCTCATCCTACTGGCATCTATTTTTCTCCTGATCACGATCTTGCAGAACCGTGCACGTGGGTTCGAGGTCTGGAGGGGTTCGTAGTTAGCGACCATGCAAGCATTGGGGGATGAAGCGCGAGAAGAATTAGGAAAGGACCTAGGAAGGGTGTCGAGCATGGAGAAGAGGGCGGAAGGTATCAAAGTGAGGCTGAGGAGGGAGGAAGGGGGGCGGTGGGTGTTGCGATGATGAGAACCAGGGGCCTTGAGAGGATGTATGTAGGAGTAATGTCTAGTGAGTAACGACTGAAGTAATTAGTAGAGGGCCCGCGTTCGAAGAATATCAACTTTGCTATACTCTTCGTTATGAGCGGAGTTACGCAGGCTCGATTGCATCTCAGGGGGGTAGAAGAACACCCTCCAATCGCTAATTAAGGGGGCGGTTTGGGAGTCTTAAAGGGGCATCTTCGCTAAAGAAGTGCGCTATAGTCCTTTACGGACAGCTATAATGCCTCATGAAACACAACATCCACAACCGAATGACCCAAATGAACGTCTCATCAAGTCAAACACAGCCGCCGACTGCTGATTGCTCGAGGGCTGCTTTTTCAACATCAATGAGAACTCCGCAATGAACTCTTATCCGGTCTCAAACACATCTCATATTCTGTTGAGCGCCTCGAGGCGGAAGACCGTGGTCGCCGAGTGGTGCCGATCCTGCGCGGGGAGGTGCAGAAGAGTTCACAATGCAACTTGATGGTACGCAACCGCATATCAATCCACCCACATGCAAGCGCACCCACCTCGCCTCGGTCAATAAATTGCGCTCCCCGCATGTTCACACGGGCTTCACCTCTCGCAGCTCTCTCTGGGTCCGCGGGTGCAGCCACAAACCACCAAATCCGCAGCGCCAATTTCGCTTTGGGTGCATAATCAGCCCGTATCGCTGGGCGCCGTGGGCGAGGTGGGCGAGGTGGGGTCTCGGGCGGCCCACTCTTACTGCAAGTGATTAGCTTCGTTGGTTGTCTTGCCATCGCAATGTCTCACTCTGATCTCGCACTGCTTTTCGGCCAGTCGATCGTTTTCTTTCGCGGGCCACCGTCCTTCCTGTTCATGCTCGTTATCCTTCTTGATCTTTGATCGTACGAAGTGTTTGCGTTGTTGTTGTGAGAAGATATCAATCTGCGGAAACGCTTGCCCGTGGCGTGTAGCAATCGAAAGATGACAACAAGTCTTGTCCAAGCCGTATGTGTAGATTTCCTGCTGCCGGGGGTCGAAGTGCTGACATCGAGGGAAGGCCGAGCAAGTGGTTCTCGAGACGGCGACTAATGTTGCAACTGGAATTTTGAGTGATAAAACGGGAGATCTGAAGAAGCTTGAGAACAGTGTCGCCAAGGAGGCTGTCCACGCAACGGATGATGACAGTGCGACGTTTTTGAGCAAGGTCGAGGGCGCCGCTGAGATTGTAGCGAACGAGGTCGTGAAGGGTGCTCAAAATGTCGTTACAGCCGTGGAACAACATCCTGAATTGCTCGCCGAGTAAGTTTCTTTGGGACCCGACTCTGGGTCACGCTTCTGACACGTGCAGGGGAGGCTTGGCAATTGCTGTTGGAGCAATATCCTTGGTACAACCGGAATTCCTTGCGGGCGAAGTTGCTATCATTGGGAAGATGGCGGGCGACAGTGCAAAGAAAACACTTACAAAGATTGCTCAAGATGAGGGCACCAAGGTCGTTCAGGCCATCTCAAAAGACGCATCCGAAGACGCCGCCAAAGTCGAAAGTGAGGCTGCTAAGGTAAAAGAGGCAACTGACAAGGACCCCAGGGCGCCATCAGATGCTAAACCCGCGACTGAGATCTCAAAAGACGGCCTGTCAGCAGGAGAGACCGCAGCTTTGGGTGCTGCTATCGCAGCTAACGTCTCGCCAGATCAAACAGGAGACAAGGTTGTCACATTAGAACTGGATCAGCCTGGCCCTGCGGACGCCTCACAAGATGCTGCTACTCATCACCCCATAACATTGAAAGTTACCGTCGGAGCCGATGGACAGGTGAAGGGCGTTGCACAGACCGTTGTCGACCAACCTGAAGAATCACCAAAAGCCGAGGAAGTCAAGAGTGAGGATGTCAAGACTGTCGTTGTACCAGAAACAAAAGAAGAGAAGAAAGATGAGACACAAAAACCAGAGCCACTCGTCCCAAAAGATTTGACACCAAAGGGGTCCAAGATTCAGGAAACTAAAACCGAAGAGGCACCAAAAACCGAAGCAGCTACAGTCCAAGCGCCAGCAACACATGAGGAGAAGCCTGTTTCGTCGAATATCACCGTCAGTGCGGATGGCCAGATCCAAGCAGTTACACAAACGGTGGTAAATCCAACACCAGCGCTCGTGGAGGCCTCGAAGCCTGAAGAAGTCATTGTTAAAGAAATGAAGGAGAGCAAACCCCAAGATACCCAGCCAGAGGAGGCTAAACCACAGCCCGTTGAGATCTCGAGTACGGAAGCATCGACTCACGTGGAGATCACTGATAAAAAACCTTTAACGAAAGAGATCAGAAAGGAAGCAGAACCGGGAGCTAGCAAAGTGGTGGCCGATGAGCCAGCTGTAAGTCTCATTCTCATAACGGATATTCATTATTTACGTGACGGCCTTGCAACGTCATAGCTTCTGTTGTCAGGTCCAAGATTGAATAAAGATAGACCTAACATTCAAAGGCCGAAAAGGAAGCCTCACAAAATCCTGTCTCTATTGAAAGCGCCGCGCCTATCCACCAAGGAACAGTTGAGCACGTGTCAGAAAACCCGATCCAACAAGAAAGTCCTGCTCCAGCGAAATCCGACTCCATTGTCCCAGAATCGCACGCACAAGTTGAACCAATTATTAAGGTCAAATCATTAGCTATTCACCACGAACCGGAACCTGTACGCGAAGATAAGCCTGCTAGCAGCGAAGTGCCTTTGGAAGTAGCAGCGGCGGGTTCAAGCTTGGTCATACTCGAGCCGTTAGCAGAAATGAAGAGTGAGGAACCAGTACCTACAGAGGAGAAGAGTGTCCCCGCTATCCACGAGGAGAAGCCATCGCAACCCATAAAAGAGGAGCATATTGATTCGGACACTAATGCTCAAGTTGTCCCACAGCATGAAGAAGAGAAACCAGTCACTTTAGAACAATCAACACGCCTTGAGAGTGGGGAGAAGAAGGAAATTCATGCTTCCACTGTGGAAGAATCTAGTAAGCCGATTTCGAAGGAGAGCGAACTTGAAACTTCAGCCGTTGTGGAAGAAAGTGCCACCAAGGTGAAAATGCCACAAGAAGAGACTCAGGGGACACCAGTCGTTGAACAGCAAGAGGAAAACGTTGCAAGCGAGGAAGTCCATGTTCCAGCTGTAAGCCTTTTCCCAAAGGATTGTTCCAGGCAAGGAACAATATGCGATACTGACATTCGGTAGGCAAAACTAGAAGCCAGGGAAGAGAAAACCGAGGAGCCAGCCACTAGCGAGGAAGTACATTTATCTGTCGTAAGTCATCTTTTGAACTTGTCCCTTTTTCACAAGTCTTGCTTGGTCGAAAAGCTTGAGGAAAATCTCCAGCCTTCGTTGATTACGAACTTGCCACGTAAGATGGGTGTGAATATTCGTCCAGTGTCCTTGATTTTGCCTTGACAAATCCTGCACATTGGTTCACTAGATTGTCAGTTCGAAGATCACATTTGTAGGAGCATGCAAGATTACAAGCACTGCAACAAGTAATCATGGCCAGAATACTGACCAGAATACTGACTCTCAACAGGCTGAGCTACTCCAACCGAAGGAAATGATCCCGGAGACGAAAATAGAAAGCCCTCTCACCGACAACGAAGAAAAAAAGGAAGAACCAACCCAGGAGGCCTCGTCTCACGTGCAAACACAGGCACCACTCTCCCAGGAACCTGCTCTGAAGGGAGATGAGCCTCTCCCCAAGGAGATTGTTGAGACCGAGGGCAAGGATGTCAAAGTTGAATCAGTTTCAACTAGGACAGTCTCCAGCGAGCCCAAGGAAATCAAATATCAGCCAGTTCATTCAACAAGCATTCCCAAGGCAGAATCTACTCCAGTTATCCAGGAAACATCAAGACATTTGGAAAAGACAGTTGAACCCTCTACACCCCTCGCTGAACCCAGCCACGAAGAGAAGCCCATTATTGAACAGGCCATCCATGCCAGTGGCGTATCAATCGTGGCTGTCGAGCCCATCCATCAACAGCCACCACCGGAAGTCACTATCACAGCTCCAACAGTGAAACCGACTAGTGTGGCACAGGAACACGTTGATCCTGCTCCAGTTTTTAAGGAAATCGAGTCAGTGGTCGAAATTACCAAGGCTGAAAGTGTCCCACTCGAAGAAATTTCCCCATCCGTCGTTCCAAGTCCTGTTCCTATGACTAAAGACCAATCTAAGGTGCTAGCTCCCGAGCTTGTAATTGCTGGAGCGGCGGGAGAATTGCCAAAGGAACCTGTATCGAAGGATCTCCCACTTCAACTCACCGTCGAGCATGTCCATGGAACAGCTGCTCCACCCCAAGCAAAACTAGCTGGCCAAGAACCTACTCCAATTCCATCCACCTCTACCAAAATAAAGACGTCCGAAATCGCCATCCCGGCAGCGGTAGTCAGCGCTGTCGCAACAACTAGCATTGCTAAAGCCGTCTCTTCTGAATCAAAGCCAACTCCGGCACCCCCAGCGGTAGTTTTCTCACAAGAAAGCCTAGAGAATTTACACACAAGTACGCTTTATCTCCCACCTTCTTCCAACTCCACCATAAGTACAGCTTCTTACCAAGAATCAGAAATCGATATTATGAACGAGGCTCTTCAACAGCTTACGAGAACGCTTGCCGCTCAAGGAGCAACGCCGCTCATCCAACCTGCTGTCCAGGCAAAACCCGAACCCGTTGTCGCGAAAGAAATTGAGCCTGTTATTCCAAAGGTACCGGAGCATGTTGTTGCCCCAGTCATCGAGCCAATCACTGCGAAAAGCCTGGAACCCGTGGTTGCGAAGCAAGTCGTGCCCATCGCCACCAAGTCACCAGAACCAGTCATTCCCACGCCCTTAGAACCGGCCACTCCTCAAATACCAAAGCCCCAGGCTCCTGTTGAGGTCCAACGCCCTATAACAGTAACCGTCAAGTCCGTGGAGAACGTCCAGCCCTCTACTCCTGCCCCAAAGACGATTGATGAGTCCGCCAGCGAATCGTCCAAACCGACAGACACAAGCAAACCAGTGGAAACCGAATCTCCAGCTCCAGCTACTCCTACAACGCCAACGACTCCAAGCACATCAACGGCTGCCAAACGTTCAAGCGTATGGAAATACCTTTGGCCATTTGGTGGCTCCTCGTCGAAGACTGCTGAGCCGGGCGAAGGCGATAAGACAGCTCCCGAGACGTCAGAATTACCTTCGGCAGAAGACCCTTCTATCCCACAGATGGCTGCATAGATCTGGTCGTTCTATCAGTCACAAAGATCGGGAATGATGGAAGTGAGATGAGTGGAAAGAGAAGGGATGGAATGAATGCATGAGTTGTCTTCTTTTAGTGTCTGATTTTGCCTTCAACTTTCTCATCTTCACTGAGCGAGGAGTTAGCATTCGCATTGCTTTGATCGTTTATATTGCTGCGAGCGAAGTTGATGAGATACCAGATTTGTGTTCTTCGCGTTCTGCGTTCCTGCTTTCCACTACCTAGTTGAAGTGATTTGAAGAGAGTATTTAATAGCATAATGTAGTGTTTGTACTGCGTTTATGTGTGTTTGTTTGCTGTGTATGTTCGTTGTATCTTGTTTTGATATGAGATGAGCTGAGATGAGATGGGATGATGGAGGGAATGAGGGTCAGGACGAATCGTACAGGGAGGAAACAGGGAGAGGGAAGGAAGATACCATATCGTTGTTATTATCTGTTTATTCTCACTATCACCTGGTCTGATGATAAAATATTAGAATGTCCCCCCCCCCCATTTCACCATTTCACCTCAACCTTCACTTTCTCCTTCCCAATGCCCCTCTTCGCAGCTTCATCAAGAATGACTCCCGTCGCTGTAGCACCCACCCTGGTGACACCTAGTGCTCTCATTCTCAAAAGATCGTCCAACGTCCTCACTCCTCCTGCAGCCTTGATCTGAACATTCGGGCTAACATGCTTCTTCATCAACTCCAGCTGTGGAATAGTAGCTCCCTTGTAATTATAATCTCCACTCGACTGCTTCACGAACCCATATCCCGTCGACGTTTTCACAAACGCGACTCCAACCTCAGTACAAATCTCACACAACTTGATGATTTCCTCATCACCAAGATCTAATTCAATTAGCCATTTCCTCATCCAATCTCATAGTCTCTCTTCACTCTCAAACCATACCAAATATTCTAACGAGAAGAACATGATTTTTTAGATTTTTTTTTTAAAAAAGAATTGTCAAACTCACAATCATTCTCAAAAATAACCTTCAAAACACTCCCCCGACTCGTAACCGCCTGATTCACCAACCTGATCTCATGCGCCACATACTCCCACTTCCCACTCAACACGCGTCCAATATTAACCACCATATCGATCTCTTTGCCTCCTTCCTCCACTGCTCGAACCGCTTCAAAAACCTTGACTTCAGCGGTGGAGTTCCCGTGCGGAAAACCGATTACGGGACACACCAGGACGGAGGTACCTTCAAGCAGCTTCCGCGCGAAGGGAATGTGGTAGGGTTTTATGCAGGCGGTTGCTACGTTGTACTTTTTTGATATTGAGAGACCGGCTGCGACGTCGTCGTCGGTCATGGTGGGGTGGAGGAGGGAGTGATCGATCATTTTTGATAGATCGTTGAGGGAGACGGTGAGGGTTGTTGGACGTGCCATCTTGAAACCCCTGGTTATAAAGGTCTGGGAGAGGATAGGTATGGTTCTTAAAGGGTCTTTTTGAGGGTTTGTAGCACGTTTTCAGGTGAGAAAGGTGGTGTTGTTGGAGTGGAGCAGCTACCCCGCTTACCCCGCCATTTACCGTTTAAGCGCGGGAGGAGTAACTACGAATGCTTCATTCAAGTATCCCTATGTCTTCATCCTTCGTAAGACGTTCGTTGATTAGGGCATATTAGTTTATGCTTTAGGCAATCCTGGAGTCTCCCGCATGGAGTCCTAGTCTGCAAGATAAGGCGGCGATCTTAAGCTTTCCTCACATTCGTTACTACCACTATTTGAGATGCTCCCTTGGGTGGTTCCTGCCTCAGCAACTCAGATATCCGTCCTTATGCTGTCATACAAACTTCAACTATCAGCTCTGCCGCAATTCCGAATACGAAAGTAAGAATAGGTCTCCGACACACCAGCGTAGAAATCGGACAAGCTTCCTTGGTTGGCCACTCCCAACTGCGAATATACATACTGTGTTCAAGGATATCAACGAGGAATTATGCAGGGAAGTTCTAACTTTGATTTCGCATGCACTCCAGAAACTTGTGCTAACACTTGATATTAGAAAACCCCATGCTCTCGGGGACTTCTTCAACCTACTGTTAGTCCTCCTTGCTCCAACAGAAAGCCAGCCAAGCCGGCACCCGCCCGGGCAACAAATACGAACTTTCTCTTCAAACGAAGTTATGACCATACATGCACTGGTCATCTTCGCATTTGCCTCGTCTCGCAAGTTCGCGGCACGGCCCCGTACGCGCAATGCACCACTGCGCATCATAATTCTTAGGAGTCAACGGTCTCTTGAAGTCATGATTCATCTTGCATCCTTTCAAAGTGCAATCTGCACGCAGATAGTGCCAATTGCACAACTTCAGCTTCTTGATCTCATTTACACAATCCCCATGAACACTCAGAGGTTTGTCAATACGCCGGCCCGAAGAATTGATAAGAATAGGTCTCAGCCGATCACAGTTCTTGACAGGATTGTCGGAAGAGGCTAAGATGTGAAGAGGCACCATGGCTTTTGTCTTAGGCGAAGAAACAGAAGACGTAGCACTCGCATCTGCGTAAGACTTCGTAGGAAGGGTTGGGCCAACCCGGCTGAACAATTCCTCGAATATCTTAGACGTTCGTAAACCAAGTCGACTGATATCAGTTCGTACTTCCCCAGACGCGACCAAAGTGATTCGCTTCGAGAAGCTCTCTTGAGCTGCATACTTTCTCAGAACAGGAATATATCCAGCGTCATGACAGCAAGCGAGCAGCACATGCTCGCATAAGGGACTAGCAACGTGGTGAGCGAGCACTTCTACACATTTGAGTCAGCCAAATTCGGAATGAAGGGTACGGATTGATTCGCCTCTCAACTTGTTGTCCGTCTCCTCCTTCCCAGGACCAACATCCATAAAATCAACCATTGGAAATCGTCTAGTGAAACCACACCAGAAGTCTACCATGGTCACCACAGAAGCAACCTTATTACCTCGAACGCAAGCTTGCGCCAATCCACGAAGATTTGCATAGGCTTTCACCATAATTGGAATCTTGTCAGCGTCGCTGAACGATTCCAAAGATGCGAGATGCTCTCGGACCTTATCCATGAACTGTTCGGCGGCAGCCTGGCCACCTTGCACCCCACGGGCTAAGAGATCCTCCCGAAACTGCCACAAGCCATTAGCTGGGGATCCTCCCTAAGGTAGATACATGTCATGTTACCGTGTAAATATCAGCATCAGAATCAATCAACACAAGCACAAACCGCGCTTGTTCCTGCGAGGGAATATCAACACAGGAACTGCATACTTCGACAATGGATCAGAGAAAAGCTTACCATGGATGAAAGCTGTTGACGAAGAGTGACAGCCTTATCCTGCCAACCACGTCGAGCTTCCCTCTCGCTCTCAAAGTCAGCCCTGAGGATCGAGACTTCCTTGACTCGCTCCTTGCTGACCACGTCTAACTCCGTTGTGACTGCATCTAGCCTCGCTAGAATTTCCTGTTTACCGAGGTGAGCTCGCAAGGCTGAACTCACTAGAGACACAATAATACCTCAACAAATTCTCGGCGCTGGGCCTCTACGATCTCGAAGTCTTTGAATCGATTTCGATAGCTGCCGCCATCTGCCACGGCTTCCATTGGTGATGTTCTCTATCGGAAACTAAAGATAAAATGAGGTGGAAGGAAGACGAGCGGGCGGTCGCTAGAATATAAGAGCTTCTTGGACATGGTCACACAACATGCGGCCGAACCAAACGACACGGAGCCAGCCATCGAAACGACTACTGCAGAAACCAACAGAATGAAATAGCCGACTTTGTGGCGCCACGAAGCCTCAAGCCAAGATGCAAATCGCCAAGAATAGATATCGTGCAGGATACAACGAATTGAAAACGGCGAATTCGCAGGGTATCTACACCAGTCCCCTTGCTCTCATTTTGTTTCAAGATCGTAACCGTACTTTCCGGGGAGAGCTCATCACGGGAATGAAATATTCAATGAAAGGCAAGATTATATGCCAAGTCGAATTTTCGATAATGTTCATAAAAATATTCGTCGGCCTAGAAGATATCCGTTTTATTACGGAAAATTTTCAACTTCGACATCAACTACATAATGATTCATAAACCAACTCTTCAAGACCGCTGGACAGCTGTGCGCAATACATCGGATAACTATGGAAGGCACAGCAAGAACTGAAGGTTAAGGAAAAATATATGTTACTATCACACAGGGATATCTACTACGTAGAGCTGCTCCTTTGCAACAGCGAGCACTTGCTCACATCAAAGTACTTCTTGACGTCTTTCTGTCCGAACGGGGCCGGCACCTTTGCAAACCACTCACTCGCCTTTACACACCTCTCAACCTACTCCACCAACCAAGCAGGCACTTCCCTCTTCTCAATACTCATCCACCAACCTTTCTTCCCAGCACCCCTAGCACTCCCCGCAGCCGCCTCCTCGCTTCCCATCCCATACCCCTAATACCCACCTTGATATTGTCGTGCAAGGATACATCTTCTAGTAGAATCAAGATAGCCGTCTTCTAGATCGTCGTGATTTGTGACCGAACGAGACCACTCGGATGACTTGAACCACTTCAGATGAGCAGGTTTGGGAAATACTCGCTTCGTCCGGAAAATAATTGTTGAGAAGATACGATCCGCTCGTGACGTTGAGAAACCATCATCCAGCATTATATGAGGCATGGAGAGCCCAGCAAAGCCCGAAATGTATGCGGAGTATAGCAATATTTCGACGGAGGCTGATTCTGGGAAATGATAACGCAAATAACAGCGATATGCTCGAACTTTCGAGCCCTTAACAGTCCACGGCTCACTCATAAAGATTCTAGACAAGGAGAAATCATCGCAAGATCGGAAATCAAGAGACTTTTATATCTGTCTATCAGTGATCTAAGCAAACTCTTCCAAACGAGGTTGCTGCATGCAGATGCGGAGTATGACCATCCATCCCAAACGCCATCTTGAATTTGTCACGAACCATGTGTATATCTGCCCATCTATGCATCCATCATCATCACATCCGCTGAAAGTTGCAGGTTGTCAAGTCCACTTCTGCACAGCCGTTCCACCTCGCTTGAATTCTGCAACATCACCCAAAGCCAGCGACTTGTCCGTGTGGTCCTTGTTAGGGAATGTCGTAGCCAAGACCCAAGGTCTGGTATTACTGCCTGGATATGCTCTCTCAATGAAACCATACACATCGCCAATTGTGTGGGTGATGTTGAATCTAGCTGGCAATCTCTGGCCATTTGCTAGCTGGAGACGAAGAGAAACAGTTGGTTGAGAGGGGTCAACTTCTTGCTCTGGTACTGCGGAAGAAGATGAGGCTGCAGGCGCAGCGGCGGCCGGAGGAGCGGAAGTTGAGCTCGACCCACCAGGCGTAGGGCTTCCTAATCTTTGGCCGGAACCAGAAAATGGCTTGTAGACTTTGGGAGGAGCTTTGTACTTGTCGTCGTGCTTGATGAGCTGGACATCCACTGGTTGATCAGGTCGAACGCCCATGAGGTGGAGAGGAGCACGGCCTTGGCGGATCATTTGAAGGTCAGCAGCATTCTGAGGATCATCGAATCTGCGAAGCGGCCCATCTTCGATACTGAAACCATCCTCCCAAAGATGTAAGATACGGGTCTGGGTTGGTCCTGGATCTGCAGCTTGTGGATGAGGATCGGGAATAACTTGGGATGGGGCATCGTCGCCGCCAAGAGTCTGGCCACTTCCGCGAAATCGAGTTGGTGGGGCTGAAGATGAGGATTCTCCGCCTGGTCTCTGAGCATTTCTACACATAATTAACAAGTGTCATACATCAAAATTAGATTCTACGTACGCTCTAGCCTTCTTGAGAATGTCGTTCACAACCTTTCGTGGGTCGTTGCGGTTCGATGGGTCTTGAACTGCTAAGCCTGACTTCTCCCCTCCAGCAAATAAATCTCTCGGCTGCTCCTCTGGTTCGAAGTCGTCGTCGTCAGAGTCATCGTCATCATCGTGTGCATGACCATGACCGCCAGCAGGGCCAGCAGCACTTTGACCCAGAGATCCGAGTGTAGCAATGCCTCCTCTCTTCTTGGGAGGTGCGCGCGAGCTTGATGCAACCGAAGGAATCGATTGAGGAGCAGGTCTGCCATCTAGGGTTCGTGGTCCAGTGTATGCTTCTGTTTCCTGTGGATCATTATCGTCGCCATGAGCCTCATCTGTTCCTTCCTCTAATGTGGTGAAGTACTCAGCAGCAGCCCCACCCAAGTCCCATCGGTTCGCTGACAGGTATTGCTGGGCCTATTACTTTGTCAGCTTCAATATCGCGCTACAAACTTCTGATCGAGAGCAAAAATTTACATCTGCTGGTGAGGCGCCAGTGAGCTCGACGAACTGGCTGATGAGCTCGTCGTGGCTTAATTCATCGGCCATGATGTTGTGTTGTCTCTGCTGGAGTGGCCGGACCTTTGAAAGTCTGATAAGATTTGCGAAAGGTAGTTCCACCCAGAAATGGTGAAAAGGAAAAATGCGATTTGTTTGTCAGTTTCTAAAGCTCAGGGAGCTCGAGGCAGCTTTGGAACGTCACCCCGCCTCGCCTAGCTCGCGAAGCCTCGCCACGGAACTTGCCGCCCCCAATATCAAAAGCCTCAACCTTGGTTTATTTTTATACAACCCATAACAAGTGCAACAAGAATTACCTGGCCTGCGAGCTGCGGGCTTTAACCATCTAAACATACCGAGTACTTCATCATGTCTTCCGACGCTGAGATGGTCCCCCTATCCGAATCTTCGATGACAATTCCTTCCGATTCGGAGCAGTATTCTGGCAACGATGACATCTCCCCGTCACCAATTTCCTCGTCAGACTCTCCTCGAATGATCCTTTACTCGCCACCTACATTATGGGGTCTGGTTCGAGGAGCTGCTATCAATCTGCTATTGCCATTTATCAATGGACTCATGTTGGGGTTTGGAGAGCTCTTCGCGCATGAAGCTGCATTTCGGTTAGGCTGGGGAGGCACAAAGGTATAGGTTACCACTTTTGTATCATCATGATCAGGCCCACGGTGTCACGAAACGTTATGTTGCTTCTGTGATGTCAGGTTCAGGGCTAGAAATGACGCCGGCATTTTGTAGGCCAGTAAGCTAATGTCAATCCAGGTATTCCCAACTGAAAGAAGTCGACACTCGGTAGGACCTGGCATCGAAATGCAAAATCTTCCGACGGAGCGAAGGAGGAGGGGCGGGCAGTTGGACGATCTGACGAGCATGGAATGAGCAGAGACATCGAAATTGCACATATCAAGGCGTTGGGGAGTTGTATAATAAGCTGCTTGTGTTTTAGCTGGACTTAAGCCGCAATGACAGGCTTGTATTCAGTATGTTCATAGTTCAAAGAACGTGTCGAAGAGACAGAAGGCTTGTTGGAATACTAGCTGCATGTTTGGGGAGGTGTATAAAACTATTTGAAAAGCAATATACGAATCTCTATAACTACAAATCTAAATACTCATTTTAAAGTCTACCTTTGGATGGTTATGATTTGCTCGTGTGGTGTTGATGTTGACTTACTGATGACGCTAGTACAATTTATGCCTTGATGCAAGGATTCGCGATTGCATCGGCCCAAAATATTTTGCGCCGCCGAGTATCTTCAGCAGCGCAACATGATCCCCAGCAGAGGCGTTCGTTGGTCCGGCCAGGCCATTGGCATTGGTCGACGGCGTCTTGATGCCTTTTCTGCTCGACAAGTAGGAATTCCAGCCCTCGTAGTCCTCCAGAAATAACTGACCTCTCTAGTTTTCTTCTTCTGTACAAAATGAGCCTATTCGAGGCAGTCCTCTCCTTTCCAAACAAGTTACTTCTCGTCTCAGGGCGCATATATCATCTAGACCAAACGGTATCTTGCGAAATGGTATTGCAATACGCTTTGCCTCCACCACGCCTCCACCAATACCACCTCCTGCGACATCGCCAGTACCTATTCCATCCGAAGCCGTGAGCTCTTCAGCATCCTCGACCCCCTTAGCAGCAGACTATACCACCTCGCTCGACAGCGCGACAGACTTTGGCTCTGAGTCTCTCCACAATATACCTGAGGGCATTGGATATTTGAAGGCGCTCGGTCTGGATTATGGCTGGGGACCAACCGCTTTGATGGAATGGACGCTCGAACATATTCACATCTTTGCAGGCACACCATGGTGGATCTCCATATCTCTTACAGCGATTGCTGCTCGAGCTGTACTCTTCAAGCCATACATCGATGCAGCCGAGAACTCCGCCCGAATGGCCACCATTCAGCCACTTTCTCAGCCAATTACTGCCAAAATGCAAGCTGCTTCAAAGGAGGGCGACGTCGACACAGCTTTGCAGTTACGAGGCGAGCTCCAGAGGCTTCATAAAAGAGCTGGAATCAAAGTATGGAAGAGCTTTGTACCATTCCTGCAGGTATTTGCTGGCTACGGAACATTTGTCATTCTGAGAGCCATGTCGAAGTTACCAGTGCCAGGACTGGAGACCGGTGGTGCCTTTTGGTTCTACAACCTGACTATACCTGACCCTTACTTATTAATCCCTCTAGCTACAGCTGGAGTTCTACACTGGGTCTTAAGGGTTAGTCTGGTATCTTGCTGTACTATGTACGACTACTAACAGATCTATGAACAGAAAGGCGGCGAAACGGGCGTATCAAACCTTTCGCCTCAGGTCTTTAAGGGCATGATGTGGGGCCTACCTGCAATCAGTCTTCTTTTCACCTGGTGGCTACCTGCTTCACTGCAGTTGTCATTCTTCGTGGCTGGTTTATGCTCCTTCATCCAGGCCACTCTTCTTCGACAACCTTGGTTCCGCAGTTATTTTAACATGACCCCCTTGCCTCAGCCAAAGGGCCCCACCGAGCCGTCTCCCTATAAGGGCAATCTCAAGGTTGCTGCGAAACCAGTCCTCTCGCAAGCCGAGCTGAACTCGCGGTTCCAAGGCGCCCAAGCCGGCGCGTCCCAACAACGGACCGTTGAGGAGATCAGGAAGATGAGCCCTCCAAAGAACGTGATTGGCAAAGTCTTAGGCAGCATCAAGGGAACGGTAGCCGAGATTCGAGACGCAGGGAAGGGAATTGTCGAGAAAGGGAAAGAGAATCTCGAAACCAGAAAAGGGAAGAGCGATGTGAAAGAGAAGAGAAGATATGAGGAGAAGAGGCAAGAGGAACTGAGGAAGGAGAGATGGGAGCTTGAAAATCAGAAGAGGGCTGAGAGAGCTGCGAGGAAACGCAACAAACTGTAGAATATTGTAGCATTGCATGGGTAGGCTGAGCACGGCTGTATGTATGAAAACCAATGTGTACACTTCCTCACTCAGGCTGACGGCAACCTCTTTGAGATCTAGGCGGCGTGTTCTCCCTACAGTCTGCTTGTCATAGCCCCCAGATTATTTCTCGGACCTCCCGGATTTTTGACACGTTTGGCAAGGTGCTGACTGCAAACATCATTTTTGAGAGATGATTGCGCTCAAAGCCATCAGCACCAGCGCCATACCAACTGATCTATCATTTCTAGAAAGCCACTTTACTTTGCGAACTTCGATATCGGTAAAGGGGTCCGCTGCGTGGTCCTGCTCATCACGCTCTGCCGCACTTTTCTCACTATTCGTCGTACTTTTCAAAATGGTACATTCTCGCACCTCACCACGTTCCCACTTAAAATCCCCTTCCATTTCCAAATCTCTTCTCCCTTTCTTCCTCAACACTCATCACCTACAGCCAGTCGTCCACCCAACTTCATCTCAATTCTCCAGACTCCTGCGCGAATGTCAAGGGCTCTTCTTCGGGGCATTACCATTGCAGCGCACTCTGAACAATTAATGCACGATTAAGCCTGGGATAGTATCTCTGCAACCGGGCGAAGATGCTGCCTCACTATTTTCTTATGACGGTGAGGATGGGTCTAGTGAGATGTTTCGCAAGTTCGAGATGCGCTCGAAAGTTGTCGTAAAGTGAAGGGTGATCCCGACATTCCAATTTCCTGCTAGAATGAGTGCAGGATGCTAACGTGAAGACAAGAGCACCACGAACGAGAAGATTAAGAAAGGAAAAAGAACCGTGGACGGACAATACACAAGCTACGAAGTGAGTGACAATCTTGTATTATAGTTCCTGGTGGGAGCTGAGAGGAAGACACTAGCCACATCAACGAACGTCACTTTGAGGTTGGTGCCAGTTTAGTCGCTCTGGATTTCAACATCTGCCGGCCCACGCCAACGTAGAGTCCGTATAATCTACCAATTGCATCTTGCGACATCAGTACTGATAATCCACAGAAGCACTGTACCTTACTTAGCTGAAAGAATCTTACGCACACCAACAGCCTTACGACATAAAGCTGCCGGTCCGACGCATGTTAATAGGTGTATGCGGATTCTTTTGGATGAGTGCTTCAGTAGTGTACGTAGGGGCTCATCCATCCCTGCCCCAATATGGCCTCGCTCACGCTTACTCGCTTGGACCTCGCATTATCTCACCTGATATAGGTATCTGTCTGATAATGTTACCCTGCTCATCTTTCCGAACAAGAACGGGTTTCCTCCTCGTCAAGATTAACGTGTGAAACTTATCTGTTACTTGCACAACAAATTAAATATCCCAGTCGAAGGCGCAGCTTTCCTATATGCGAATTCATTCCATAGCGATGAGTTCTACTTCGGCTCTGAGCACAGCATGAAGGCACAAGGAGATGCAACCAGGATAGTGTCAGCCCCACCAGGTTCCGCTGACAAAACGGTATCGACTTCTTCAACATCAACCTCAAGCGACGTTCCTTTTTCGCATCGATACAAGGTCGGGAGTACTGGGCAAAGGAAGAGAAAGTCCGCTAGCAAAGTAAAAACTGGGTGTCTCACGTGCAAGTATGGCTCCCTCTATGCAGAACATTTTTACGTACATTGTTTCCCCGAGAATAATCGCTAATACCAGTATAGGACACGTCGAGTTAAGTGTGATGAAGGGAAACCTGAATGCGAGAGGTGCATCAAGTTTGGCATCACTTGTGATGGCTACGAAACTCCTTCTGTACTCCACAAAAAAAGGGCAGAGAGGCAACTCATTTTGCCCAAGGAGACACAAAGTACCTCAAGCGTCTTTCCGATGGCGCAGATATCCCGTCTCTGTAGCGGATCCAGGTATCTAAATGAAGCGGATGGCCAATGTTTCCGACTTTACCTTGAGGAGACGGCGACGCAGATTCATAGCGTCTTTCCAAGCTCACTCTGGGAACGGCTCATTCCGCAGATCAGCGATGCAGAGCCTTTTGTCCGGTACGCTATCATTGCTATCGGCGCTCTAGCAAAGCAGAGCAAGACTGAAGCGCGGCGAAAACAATCAGATCAAGGCTATCAAGCTTCGGATTATCATCATGCTTTGAAGCAGTATGACAGGTCAGTTCGAGGTATGAGAGACGCCATCGCTAGTGGACATCGTGATCTGCGCAAAGCTCTTGTTGCGTGCTTGTTGGTGTTCTGCTTCGAAAACATGCTAGGCAATCAATTGTCTGCAGCAAAGCATGCAGAGAGCGGATTGATGTTACTTTACCAATGGATGACAGGGAAGAACATCTCTGGAGAAGCCTGGGAGACGCAAATGGTTTGGGAAGATCATTTGTTTGAAGAAGATCTGCTAGAAGCGTTCAACGCCCTCGACCTTCAGGTTCTACTCTTTATCGACAACCGAAGCAAAACGGTCCACGAACGAATGAAAGACAGCCAAAATCGAATCATATCCACGATGCCACAACAATTATATTCTCTAACTCAAGCGCGACAATACTGGAACCTAATAATGACTCGCAATTACCACTTCACCAAATCCATCCAAGGAATAGACATGGAACAGATCCAAGAACAACGCACAGACACCCCTTGGGAGGATTCTGCCAACCTCCAAACAGGCGAACTCCTTCTCAGTGATCCCAAAGATGCCCCCTCATCTCTGAAAGAAGAACATCTGCACTATCGAATCGACATCGACCGATGGACACTCGCCTCAACACAACTCTTTGCTAAACTTGCTGTAGGTTTCGACGAGCGCGAAAAAGTCGGCTCAGAAATTCTCCAAGTCCAGGCAAAGGTAAACCACATCATGCTAGCTGGCGCCTTCTTTACAACAGAAACAGCATACGATAACTTCTTCCGGGATTTCAAGGCCATTGTCACTCTTTCCGAAAGCATTCTCCCTTATATCCTATCCTCGTACGAAGGTACAGCACCCCGCTTCCATTTCGACATCGGAATTGTCGCTGCTTTATATCTCGTTGGGTCACGCTGTAGGGATTATGCTATCAGAACGAGAGCTATCGAATTGTTGTTCTCGGCGAACGTAAGAGAAGGTGTTTGGGATGCGTTGAGTGTGGCGCATATGGCGAAGTGGATTCGAGACATCGAGGTGGAGGAGGTGGAAGAAGGGGATTTGATCCCGGAAGAGAAAAGGGCGTTTTTGAGTGCAGTGAATATTGATCTTTATCATAGGAGAGCTATTGTTGGGGCAACTCAGAGGATGAAGGATGGTTTAAAGCAGAGGAAGACTTTGCTGACTTGGTAGCATGTTACAGGGGTTTGGCTCGGCAGACGACCCTGTCCTGCCATGCTCCGACAAGAATACTGCTCCTTCACTTTCTCTGCCTATGTCCTCAACAAAAGTTTCATGGCGAGTGCCAATACACAACCTCATAATATCAAAGCCCCATGCATCCTCTCATTTCAGTATCTAGTAACTTCTTCACAGAATTCCCAAAGCTCTCCTATTCAAGCTTGTTCTCTCAAAAGTTCAAAATAAGTTTCAAGCCGGATCGAAGTGAAAAGTCTAGACACAAGCACAGAGATCTAGAAGGCAATTATATCTGCAAATCATACCTTAAGCTGAAATATTTAGAACCATTTCCAGAAGCAGAAGACTTCCTATGGCTCATTCTAGCACATATTATGTAGCAGGACACAACGCGCATGAACTTGCGAGGTAAGTAGGGAAGGGGATAAGGGGTATTTAAGCGAGAATCCCAGTCGCATTTGCTCCATGCATCGTTGAGGCGCTGAAGTGAGAGAGGCTAGAAACATAATCAGAATATTTTATCCGATACCTTTGGAGGTTGGTCCCTGGGAAAATGCTTGATGATAGTGCTACAATGCTTTACTTTACAATGTCCCCTTTAAAACCTCGTGGTTCCGTTCTTGCTCGGCATGCGAAGCTGCGAATACGTCGAATTTTCTCCAATGCCAATCTATACTCCTCCAAACATGTCCATTCTTCATCTTAAGCTCAGATGCTTCGTTTGGCCGCATGAAATATGCGAATGAGTATCTCCCATGCCCCATGGCATCAGCATGCGGCACGACTCGGTGAAGGCCAGAGGTAAATTTGTTATTCGACAAAATACTTAGTGAATCTCCCACGTTTACCACAAGATGTCCAGCCTTGGGCTTCACGAATGCCCACTTTTTCAGCTTGGGATGCATCACTTGCAATCCTGTGGTCAGCGAATATAACATGGTCAAGGAACCAACGTCTGTGTGCGCAACGTGGCCAACGTTCGGGCTATCTTCTGTGCTTGCAATATATCTGAGAAAGCTGATACTTGAAGTTGATGGCTGGTCTGCTTGATGCGCCTTTTCAAGGGGAGACTCTGTTTCAGAAGGTTGCTGCGCCTTCGATAATCGCTTCAAAATCAGCAGACCGATTCGATGGTATGCCTCAACTGATCGCCGCAAGAGTTCGAGGTTTGAGATGATAAGATTTGGACATTCTAGTTTTTGAGGATAGTCTGGGAGCATCAATTCATTATATGGTAGCTATTTTATAAACATGTTCAGCAAATTTTTCTTTTTAATTGAGCGCGTATGTTTACCATGAATAATTCAAATCCATCTTGTCGTCCTGCGAAAGCTCCCGTTTCTATCCCAACTGGTTTAAACCTGTTTCAGGAGTCAGATCTAGGTAGCAAGATCTTTTTCGAATCAAGCTCAATACCCTATCGTTCTTGGTCTGCCTGTCTTTGTGAAGTCATATCGTCTTTTCTCCTCTGTTGCAGCTTCGAAAAGCTCCTGGGCAAACGATAAAAGAGCAACTAAGGATTCCGATACTACTTCCGGGGGATGATCAAGATGGAGATAGAAAAACCCATCCTGTGCGGCGCTCTGAAGTTTCTGTAAAGTTTCTGGTTCACCCACTTCGATTTTAGAAAGAGATAATGTTAGTAGCGGGGCGTATAAATCACCCCAATCGCTTTCCTCGGCATCCATTGGAAAGAGATTCTAGAGCCTTGGACGCCAAAAACAAAGGGTCGAATAATGGTAGTTCCAAGTAATAGGATGGTGCGTACGTCATTGCGGCTCTTTGAATCTTAAAAGCAGATTTTGTATTTTGAGTACCCAAAGCGGGGTAGAATTGTTGCCTAAATAAGAAAAGAAGGTAAGCGAGATCGCAATGGGATTGGGTATGAACGAGCCGCATTCTATGTATGAGCTTCCCATTTCTGCTGCGTGCATGCTTGGCATTGCGGCGAGGCGAGCTCTCGGTGAGTCGGCCAACCATTGTTTGAGGCGGAGTAGGCCCTGACACATGAAGGTTACGTGACTCGCCCATCTCGTCCAGCGCCAAGTGAAAGTGTTATATTTCTCTGGTGGATTTTGATAAATAGACACGTCGTACTAGACAACACGGCTAGATTAAGCCGCGCGAAGCTTAAGTATGAGGCTCACCAACTTTAAACCGCAGCCTGACTGGAAAGCCACTTGGATCTTGTCCATGGCAAGTCGTTATGGGATCAGTCATACGGTCGTCGCTGTTATCAACTAGATACTCGTGCCACAACTCAGGTTTCGCTCAACGCTATGAGATGTGAACTTGCCATCTTGCTTGTTATTATCTTTCAACCCATGGTAGATTCAGTTGGTGTTGGAAAGTGAGATGTTATCAGATGAAAAAGACTTCTTGTAGATCTGGGACACGGAAAAGAAACTCTAATGATCTTGTCTCCGACGTGAAATGGAGACCGAGACACGTTGAGGATTGAAGGGCAGTGGAACGGTGTGGAGAAAGAGGGATAAGATGAAGAGCTTTTGCGCAATCGATATGGATAAGCAAAAGTCGGTGCAAACTGCCATGGAGAGTCTCGCACTCAAAATCACTCCCCTTGGTAACCATTCGGGTACTTCTCCACTAGAGTTTTGATTTCATTGATCAAACTATGAGTTGCATTAGCGAGGCTCACGTCGTTTAGCACAACTTACAGATCACGGAAATGGGTGTTGTCGGGATACAGTGTAGAAGCGCAAAAGTGTCCATATCTATGGACTCGTTAGTAAATAGAACTATTTGAGCGCATGAAGGTGGCTTACATGGCATAGAGACTGTTGCGATCATCATAATCATCTTCAGGAGCAGAAATAGGGAAGTACTTGTGATACTCCCGCATCCAATGTCGTCCCATCCGGTAACGAGGAACACTCATGTTCTTGACGTCGCCTAGATATTTGTGTCAATTAAATGAAGACCTGGGACGCGTATGTAGACCAACATTCGTTATGACCCCAGAAAACACACGGGTCGAACATAATCGGCGCTCCAGTCTCAGCTATGGTGGCAATGTTTCCATACCAGAGATCGCCGTGCACCAGGCATGGTTTGATGGATCTTCCATGACTCTCAAGTGGTCGAAGGAGCCTGGGAATGACCTTCTCATGTAATCGAGGTAGTAAGGTCTGGAGGCTTTCGTTGGGTCCATGCACTTTGTATTCTTGCTCTTCAAAGGCTCTCATCTGACGATGGAACATCTCCTCCCAAGTATCACTCCAGGTGACATCTTGGTACATACTTCCTGCATAGGTGACTTCGTGAAAGCCGAATTTGCCATTCGGGGAGTGTCCCATGCTCTGACGATGAAGCTTCGCTAGCACGGAGCAAAATTGGGGTATGTCTGGAAGCTCCTCCAGCATGTCTACAAAGTCGCAAAGGTAGAAATGCATATTTGGATCTGAAATGTAAGTACCCCACGCAATCGGCCGTGGGACGCCTTCCGGCACGAATCGATAAAGCGCGGACACGCCTTCGAACTCCCCTCTCAACATCGCTCCACCGCCATCGTTGGTCGAAACCTTGAGGAAGTAAGCGTGTTGGCTTCCATCAGGGAGTTCAACATCGATTCGCGCAGTTCTGGTCCAAAAACTGGCTCCGTGGGGGGCAGCGGAGACTACTCGAGACCCTGCCGGAAACTCTAGTGCAGCACGTTATAGTTAGCCCCCGAGGTTATTCACGCATTTTCGTCTCAAAGAAGACCACTTCACATACGTACTTGCGACGACAGCATCATCCACGACCACTTTCTCAAACATGTCCTGCTTTTTGGGAGGAGGCATTCCAGTGACCGTAGACATGTTGGTGGCCGTCGTCGTAGCAAGTTAACCTTAGGCTTTTGTCCGTGCTTGTGAACAAGTATTATTCTAAGTTAGTAGACAGGATATTTGTGGACAGAGAAGCCTCGTGTTGTACGGTTCCTACTATTAATGAAGAATCTCAGCAGGAGAAGTGGGAAGTGAGAGGGAGCGGGCAGCCTCTCCCAAGACCGTGGGGTTGGCGCAGTGATCTTCTGCCGAACTTTATCCTCTGCCTACTCGGCGTACGGCTACAGGATCAGAGTATGCAGCCAACACTGTACAGTACATTACAGTACGGTCAACAGCGCATGGACATGTCCAGGTTCACGACACGATTACCAATGTCAACACGATTGGCTCCAGTTCGAAGATTCCCGCATGGCACACCGTCGAGGCGACACCGATGGCGGACTGGCCTGGCTTGGACTGGATTGAGAGCTGCCAGCAGGACACGACGCGATCAGCTCCTCCACCTGACATGTATAGCGCAGGCCACACCCTCGAAATTCCACACATACAGGGACAAGCTCGTCAAATTCCTTACCATACAGAGCATCCCGCTCCCAGACAGGACTAGGCAACTCTCTTGGTAGGCAATGACACAGCCACAGCCTGGTATCACGTGGTCCACCTGCATACCTACCTACCTACAGAGGGGTGACGGAGTATGTAGAGCACCTATTCCCAGGTCTTTTTGCTAGCCTTGCATACTATCACCGTCGTAGGCAAATGCTGTGGAACCACCCCCTTCCCAGTAAATCGTCACGATTACGGCTGATGCCAGCATTGGAGACAAGCTATAGCGATGTACCAGAACTATGGACTCGGTATGTTGCGCAATACCCAGCGCTTCAACTTGTGATATCTAACTGAAGGCAGTGGGGCTCAGACAAACGGCGCGGCACGAAAAGCTCCGAGGTGTCGAGTTCAAGTTCGTCACTTCTACAACGGAGCATCAAGAGTCTTTCCTTCAGAAAAGATCCGTCCTCACCTTTACCTGCGCGCCTCGATGACCCTCTAGGCTTGAATCCGCTCTCAGAACCCACACATACCACTGCGGATCTGATATTTGTTCATGGCCTCGGGGGCGGATCCAGTACAACATGGAGCCTCAAGCACGAACCGTCCGACTTCTGGCCAAAGGCATGGCTCCCGCACGACTCTGCTTTCAAAGGAGCACGAATTCACAGCTTTGGTTACGACTCGAACTGGAAGAAGCGGAGGAAGACTTCTCTCGATGTCCGCGCATTTGGCCAATCTCTCGTCGAAGAGCTTCGAAGCCATCCCAAAATCTCTGGCGACCGCACACCTCTTGTCTTTATAGGGCACAGCATGGGAGGCCTAGTCATTAAGGAAGCCCTCATCATCACCAAGGAAAATCCAATATATCGTGGTTTGGGAGAGCGCATACATTCAATCTACTTCCTAGGTACTCCACACAGGGGCGCCAATCTTGCCTTAGTACTCAACAACTTGTTGAGGATATCGACAAGTGGAAATCGCAACTATGTGACGAACATTGAACGCCTATCGGAAACAACACGAAGATTGAACGATCAGTTCAAGCTGCACTATGGTGGAGTACAACTTCATACCTTCTACGAGGCTGAGCCTATGAACCTTGGAATCACCTCTCAGGTCATTGTCGACTCCGATTCGGCCACCTTAGGTATGTGCAGAGTGCTCATTAGGAGTCGACGAAGCTAACTTTGTAAGGCTACCCAGACGAACGTCCCCAGGTTCTCAATGCCAACCACCGCGACCTCTGCAGATTTTCTCATGCTACAAGCTCCAATTATCGCTCGTTAAGGAATCGACTTGCATCTACAATGGAGGAGATAACTGGTCTAATGTTGCAAACTGAAAGTGGAGCAACAAATCAAAAACGTCTCCACCAGCATCAGGAAGAAATGCGCAGAATACAAGACTATCTCAAGATCGAACAGAATGCCGAGGATCAGCTCTCTTCTCTTGACGAGCGCAGACTTGAGGGATCTTGCCAGTGGATAACACGAAAAGGCTCCTTCCAAGACTGGCAGCGCTCACCATCACCCCGTTACTTCTGGCTCAGAGGAAAACCGGCCACCGGCAAGTCCATCATAGCAACCCATGTGGTCGAATACCTGAAGCACTTTCCAACTTGTTACTTTTTCTTCAAAAGCGGCGGAAGTACAACTTCAAGTCTCAGTGAATTCTTGCGATCGATGGCATATCAAATGGCAAACATTAATGAAGATATTCGCAATGCTATATTAAGCTTGTCTACCGAGGATTCCAGTCTGAATATCAAGGATCCGCGGGTGGTTTGGAGAAAAGTACTGCTTGGATGTGTTTTCAAACCGTCATATGATCGAACGTACGTGAAATCCTCATGGTGCTTCTGGGAAATGCAAGAAACATCTCCCATGTACCGCGCATTCCCTTTGATTAACATTCTTGCGTGTACAGACACTTCTGGATCATTGACGCCTTGGATGAAGCAGTGGATGGAACTGCTTCAGGTGACTACTTTTCTCTTCTCAGCAGAATTGACAAAGCTTTACCACTGAAAGTGTTCATTACGAGTCGACCTTCGAGTGACTTGGATGGGATGTTCGCATCGCTACCGACCATCACCGAAAACATCGCGTTAGAAGACACGTTAGTAGATATTCGACAATATGTTCAAACTTGGTCAGCCAACCTTCCGGTCTCTGATAGGACTACGCGCGAAGACCTCATCAGCAGGATTGTCTCAAAGTCCGCTGGGAACTTTCTCTGGACGGTCCTAGTCACAAAACAACTCCAAAAAGTTAACACTCTCGAAGAGATACAAGTGGTTCTGGACGAAGTTCCTCCTGATATGGGTGCCTTGTACCTACGTAGTGTGGAGAAAATAGAGGCTTCACCTTCCAAAGTCCTCGCAAAGGAGATCTTGACGTGGGCAGTTTGTGCGTTGCGACCCCTGACCGTTGACGAGATGAAAGACGCTATCAAGCTAAGCCACGACTTCTCTCTTGCTCGAGACCTGAACATAAGCATCGCGACAATCTGCAGCCAGCTTCTCTATGTGGACAAACAATCACGTGTCCAAGTTGTCCATGAGACAGCAAGGGCTTTTCTATTGAGCGACGGCCTAAGCCCGAATCTCAGAATTGATCCTGGCACTGGAAACCTCCGCCTGGCCTTAGCTTGTCTAAAGTATCTTATCAATGCACAAAAGAATACCAAGCGACGAAGAAGCAGCCTGTTCGATACAGAGCAGTCCGACAGATCCGCGCTTGCGGATTATGTGTATTTGTTCTGCTTCGATCACGTGTCTCGGTCGACATCCGCGTCCGACGAGTTATTCAGCCTTCTGTGCAAGTTCTTTGACACCAGTGTTCTGTTGTGGATTGAGAACGTTGCTCGACTTCGTGGACTTGAGTGCCTTGTACGAACTTCGCGGCAGCTGTCAAATTATCTTTTGCGAAGAGCAAAACATGCTCCGCATATATCTGGAGATCTGGAATCATGGGCCACGGATCTGCCACGAATAGTTACACAATTTGGTGTGAATCTACTGAGCACTCCAAGCGCCATCCATACCCTTGTTCCGCCATTTTGCCCTCGGTCCACTGCAATACATCGGAAGTTTTCCAATTCTTCCGACGGGATATGTCTCAAAGGATCACCGCACACGACCTGGAGTGATCGGATCTCCTGTCTCATCTTTAAAGATACATATACGACTGCGGTAGCTTGCATAGACCAACGATTCGCTATCGGGTTAGCAGATGGAACTATCAACATATATCAGACATCAACTTGTGAAATGCTCCTATCCGTTTCCCATGAAGAATCCGTTAGGATTCTGGAGTTTGATCCCTTAGCCAAATTCATTGCCTCCTCCGGGCTGAAGTCTATAAAGCTATGGGATGTTGCGACTGGCGATCTGCTTTTCAATATCCCAACAAAATCACAGACCCTCGCAATGGCTTTCGACGAAGATCGCAAAATGATCGCGGCATCAAGAACGAGAGAGATATTTCAATTGACGATTCCCAATGGTTCAACAGCCGGTCACCTATTTTGGAGTGACGCTTCGATTGCTGCAAGAGGACCAGTAATTCCCCGGACACCAAATGCCGTAACGATTTCAATCGAGCAAGGCATCATGGCGGTGGTATACCGGAGCCTTCCCGTTCAGCTGTGGTCCATTGTTCATCGTCGGCCTATTGGCCCTTGTATTCGACCCTCTGCTCGACATGCAAATGCGGGTCATATAGTCAACTCTGCAGTCCTCAATCCGAATCCAGAGTTGACCCTGCTAGCCGTATCCTATTGGGACGAAGTGTTGATATTATTTGACATCAGAACCCTCAAAGTTCTTGTCACAATCAAAGCTGGACTGGATAGATTGGCTGCATCGCCAAACGGAAGAACCCTGGCTGCGAGTGACAGCAAAGGAGGTATTCAGCTTTTCGATTTCGAATCTCTTCAATTACTCTATCATATTTCCATGCGAGATGATCCTGTATGTGCTTTGGCATTCACCAGCGATAGTCTTAGAGTCATCGAGATTCGAGGAACGCATGCGAACGTATGGGAGTCTTCCGTACTTGTCAGTCAAGATGTCGACAACATCAGCGACCATCCGAGTTCTACGATACAAAGCATTGAAGAGAATAGCATGGTTCCTATTGAGGAGGTCCCCCTCATTACTACACTTCTGTGTTGCGATTCGACTGGCCTTGGATTTTGTGGCCGAACTAATGGCCGCATCGACTTATTTGATCTAAACGATGAAAAGCACCACATGCAGCAGATATATCGGCACAAGGGCTTATCCACAAGTATAATAATGATGGATTGGGCACCAGATCCCGGTATATTGGTCAGCGCCGATGCAGCATGTGGTTTTCGTGTTATGTGTATTGTGCGAGCTGAGGATGAGCAATGGCGGACCGAAAGTATGTTGGATGGTCACTTAGACCAAACCTCGCCCATCACACAAATTTTGATTAGTCCTGATGGGAAACGACTCTTGGTGTCCTCGCTAGGAGCAGATTATCTTTGGTCTATTGCTGATCGAAAAGTCACCATACGATCGGTTGACCCGGCACGGATCGCGTGGCGATGGTTCAAGAGTCCTCTCCATCCCCAGAATCTGGTTTTGTACAAAGACAACGTTATGTCTACTTACCGCTGGGATGATCTCAGTAGGGTTTCTGGCCCAGACGGAATTCCAATATCGACAGAAAGAGATGATCCTCTTGAACTTGACAGCACGGTCCTTGCTGCAGAGCAAAATCTCCTCATCTTTGGCCAGAAAGCCCAACCGAGCCGGCAAAGTTTAATTGCCGATATTCCCAGATCTGTTATGAGGTTCCTGATCTTTGATCTTTCTCTCATCGACGCCAAGGGGAAGAGATCTGCATATGAGCCCGATTCGCCAGTTGAAGTTCTAGCAGATGCCCCCAATGTGGACACTATCATCGGCGCAGTATCCGTGAATAATACCTATTCATTGCTATTCATTTCAAGTAGTGGCTGGGTATGTTCTATTGAACTTCTAAGGAAGTGGCCTCCTAAATCCTATCAGCGTCATTTCTTTATTCCTTCTATCTGGCTTAGTAGCACTACCAGAGTCCTTGTATCTGTTAGAAACAACCAGGATATTGTTTTTGTGCACAATGATGAGATAATCACTGTGCAGAACGGGTTGAACATTACGGAGTATATTGCTTTAGATGAATGATATATATATAGTCTTGATACCCACTGTGGATGAATAGCATTCTTGTACTGTACCAAATAATCAAATCAAATTAGAATCTATCAAATAATGAATTTCAAAACGCCTGTCCATCAATGGTCTCCTTTGCGTCAAATTCAACTATTTTCTTAAGTACAAATGTTAAAATGCAGTATATCGCACGAACTTGCTTCCTTTGCTACTTGTAGACTTCGGAAAGGATATCAACAAGAGCCTTCAGGAACATATTTACTTCAGCTCTCGTCCCAATTGTGACTCTAAGACAGCCCCTGCAACCGTAATCGTCACCTTTATATCTTACTACAATACCCTTCTCTCTTGCCAATTTCCTGGAGACATTCAAAGCTGTTTCGCTACACGGCCTCCCAGATGCTCCATTCGAGTCTAGAACTTCGAATAGCAAGAAATTAGCATGAAAACCTCCTTTCAAACTACCTATTCCATCGATCTTCGGCAGCTCAAATGTTAGCCTTTCTCTTTCCAATCGAACAGCCTCGATGTTGTTTCGTACGAATGCCAGGTTCCTTTCCGTCAGTGCCTCCATTGCTATCTGGCTAGTCAAGTTGCCAATATTGTACGGTTTCTTGACTGTGTTCAAGAGCTTTGCAATGTCTGAGCTAGCCCAGGCGATGCCCAGGCGGAGTCCCGCAAGCCCAAATCCTTTCGAAAGAGTTTGGACGACAACAAGGTTAGGATAGGAGAGAATGTACCGGGCCAGAGAAGAACTGCTCAGAGCAAAGTCGATATATGCTTCGTCTACAACCAGCACACCATTCCAGCTGGTATGGCTCAGTATCTCTTGAATATCACAGAAAGGAATAATCTTTCCAGACGGATTGCCTGGTGAGCATATATAGATTAATTTGATCCTAGAATCCACAGTCAATCTTTCTTTGACAATGGCGAGCAGTGACTGGAAATCGTGGTCAAGCTCCAGAGGTACTTCAACGACTGCAACGTCGTTTATGCGTGCCAAGACGGCATACATACTGTAGACCGGTGGAAATATCAGAATGCAATCTTGGCCTGGAATGCAGAACGTTCGTATCAGTGTGTCGATAACTTCATCCGAGCCAGCGGCCAGAAATAGGTTCTCTGGAGTCAGTCGGCTGCCATGGGTATCGTTTCGAAAATTGCAGAATCGTTGTTTTAATGGAATCTGATCACTTTGTGGAGGTAGAGGACAATTAGTACTCAACTCTATTATGTATCTCATAGATTCGGGAATAAACGTACGGGTCCGGATATCTGTTAAGACCGAACAGATTGAGGCTCAGTGCTGAGAAATCCCTCGCGACATCTTCGTCGATGCGTTTGTTCAGTTCCGGTTCCTGAGTTTCCCCGAGGCTCAGAAAAGATCCATGAGATTGTTCATTTGCGTCGAGAAGGACCTTGCGACCGTCATCTTGGAAGTCGCTTTTATAGTTAGCGATTGATAAGGAAGCCAGATAACCTCGACAACGGTCGATGTATATACACGTGATGTTGGAGAGCCTTACTGCCGAGAAGAATGGTAAGGTTCCAAGGATAGGATATTTGGACGCGCACAGGTACTCAGGTCAAAGCCTGTCGTCTTTGTCATTTTAACATCAGTACTGTGTAACTGTGAGGATAGACTGATTAGTCCGCTAACTTCCAATGACCTCTGATTCTTCTCACCTCCATTGCATTAGTCGTGTCAGTAAAACGCATGTCGGTAGATGGCACCAGGTAGAGATGCGTTTTCGGATCTCGTGCTCACTCTCGTTCACACCGAAAATGAACCTGCATGAAGTACTCGCTAGGATGCCGGCATTTAACCGGTAGATGGTGTGGCCAGTACCACTCATCGCCCTTTTCCGCTTTTCATTTTTCGATCTGGTCATACAGTTTTTGGTTCTTATTGGAGCGTTCTTCCATGCTGTGAGACCGATCTAGCAGCGACCACCCGAGACTAGAAATTCTCGAGGTGTATGTTTATACGTATAAAAATCCGCATTTTCCATTCAAGTCTCCGCAGCTTCAGTAAGACGGCAACTTCAATGTCCACTTCTATGCTTGCTCTGCAAACATTACATACACTATTCTCTATCAATTTTTTGTACGTTAATCTCTGCGATTCCTCGACGGCCGACAGATACGATTCTGGCAAAAGACATGGAGCAAGAGCAACACAAAACACTCAGCTCCTTGGAGACATCTACTGTTATTGGGAATGGGACCGTTGATCTAGAGAAGCTTGACATTCTCAGCTTAGCCACCGAGAAAGTAGATTTCAAGGAGATGGACACCCACGCAGATGGTACCGCTTCATCCCTTGAAAACTCCCCACTAGACGCGGCTGCTGAAGCCAGATTTTTGAAGAAGATGGACTGCAAGCTATTACCTCTTCTTTTCTTGTTGTGTAAAGAGAGAACTTCATCTCAACAGCAAGAGAGCCACCCTAACACCCTCTAGACATGATGAGTTACCTCGATCGCTCTAATATCGGGTACGTTTCTCGCAGATACCCGACGTGAATTTATGAAATTCGTCTGTAATGGCGTGGGGTTAGCGAAGATATAACTAACGTTGCTTCCCTAGAAATGCGAAAATAGCAGGAATGTCCAAAGATCTGCACCTCTCCGCCAATGGCAATGAATACAGCTGGCTCCTTACAATTTTCTACATAGCGTATATTGTTTCCGAGCCGCTCATTCTCATGTGGCGAGTTCTTCCACCTCATATCTGGGTAGCTACTATGGTTTTTGGCTGGGGTCTCTTCGCCTCTCTTCAATCTGCAACTACCTCTTGGCCAGGAATGATGGCGTTACGTTTTCTTCTTGGAGTAGTCGAGGCTGGTGTTGGACCCGGGCTTCCACTCTATCTTTCCTTCTTCTATCAGAGACGCGAACTTGGTCTCAGGCTCGGGTATGTATTATCAGCAGCGCCTGTAGCTACTTGCTTTGCTGGCGCGTTGGCATATGGAATCACGAGTGGACACCCAAGTATCGCGAATTGGAGGTTACTGTTATTGGTTGAAGGACTTCCTTGCTTTATACTGGCTGTTGTGGCTTTCTTTCACTTGCCTGACTCACCTGCAACAGCTAAGTTCTTCAACGAAGAAGATCAAGCTATCGTTAAGGTAAGGGATATTCGTCAAGTGGGTAGAACTGAGTTTGGAACAAGAGGAAGTGTTGGTCGCATCGTGTGGTCCGAAATTGGTGCTGGTCTTCTCGACCCGAAGGTATTAACTCTTCCTTCGTCTGAGTCTGTGATAGCGTACTGACTGGCCTTAAAAAGAATTATATCACGGCAATGATGTATTTCTCCTGCAACGTTTCCTTCTCCTCTCTTCCAGTTTTCCTCCCAACGATCATCACCGAAATGGGTTTCTCCGCCATCCACGCCCAAGGTCTCTCCGCACCGCCATACTTTTTAGCCGCCATCTTCGTCGTTATCGCCACCTACCTCGCGGATAGGTACAGTCAACGAGGAATTGTCATCTCTACTTGCTCTCTCCTTGGTGCCATCGGTTACATTATCCTCGCATCAACAAGCCGTACAGCCATTCGCTATTTTGGCATCTATCTCGCAGCTCCTGGAATTTTCGGCGCAATCATCAACGTCATACCTTGGGTACCGAACAATCAAGGAACAGACACAAAGAGAGGTGCCGGACTCATAATTATGGGGTTGGTGGGACAATGCGGACCATTACTTGGGACGAGGATTTATCCTGCGACTGATAGTCCGTATTATAGGATGGGGATGTGGACTTGTGCTGCGTTTATGATTCTAGTTGCGGTGCTGGCGATGGGTTTGAGGTTTGTGCTGAAGTTGGAGAATAATAAGTTGGATGAGAAGTATGGAAAATTGGAGAAAGGGGGGAATAAAGATGGATTGGAGAATGATGGGCCAAATTTTAGATATATCCTGTGAGATTCAAGGTGTTACATAGGATAGCTTCTAGAGGGAATGACTAAAATTGTCTGTGCGGGGTGATAACAGATATATCCCAAGAGATAGAGACGCCGTGTTGGGGCTTCAGTTGAGAAGATTCAATGAAACTTCAACTCGAAAATGTCAGTAAAATGATTTGTATTTGACAACAAAACAATGAAAGGCGTGCAGTGTGTGTAGAAGCTGGTTTTGTGGCGCACTAGCGCTAGAGAGCAGGGTGAGCGGTGTAGTCGCGAGACAATTCACTACCAAGCTTGGCGAAATTGACCCCTTTTTCTCTCGCCAACCTTGGCGTTTCCCCCTATTTTATCTCGCTACTGAAAATCCGCATCACTCGAACTTTGCATTACAATTGAGTATCAGGTTTTGTATGTTCCTGCACATTGCCGACAGATTTCCTTCTATCTGATCGCATCAAGTGGCCGTCACCCACGTTCCTGATCGATTGGCTACCAAGGCACGCCTCGCTTCTCAATGGACAGCTCTATCTCTTTACTAAAAACCACCACCTTCTGCATCCAGTATCTGCAGTGGTGCGAGATAGCGAATGTAGCCATACCTGTCGGAGCTGACGGCGTGTCGTGTGCTGTGCTGTGCCCCTCATGGAACTGTTCTTCCGAGCTTCCATGAACCATGTGCCAAGGCCTGCATCGCAATTGGAGCAAGCACGGTGAATAGCTTATTGATGAACCAGCTGGCTGGTACCTTGCATTGGAGAGCTCTAGGCTGCTGGAAGACATGTGCCAGGGATCGTACCGCAATTGGGGAAGAATGGACAGGATAATCAGGGCCAGCTCGAGATGGGATGACGATGGCGGGGTAGCTTTCCCTGGGAGTATAAGAGGGGCAGCTTGCTCCTGCCTAGATCTCTAGCTCTTATGAGATTCGATTGCTAAACCCATAAAATATCAAAATGAGGGCCGCTACTCTTGCGACATTTTTCTCGGCTCTCTCTGTAGTCCAGGCAGCTCAATTGAAGCAGAAACCTCTGGCAGAATACATCTCATACACCAGCGTGCCAGGCTACTTTCTCCAAGACAACAATGCTACGAACGCATCCACGTTTAATTTCGTTCGTTCGCCCTGCTTTAGCCCTTTCTATTTATGAAACGTTTGCTGATGAGATGGCGACTGGGTAGGTCACGACCAACTTCGGACTGATCAATCAGACCTACCCCGCCGACTCTCAATTCGATCCTAAGAACCAAAAGTCCCAATGGCAGCGATTCGCAAACCAAGTCTTCCGCCTCAATCTTGAGGCACCGAGCAACGTTCAATACAAGGTCCTCTTTATCGGACGACATGGCGAGGGGTTTCATAATGCTGCTGAGTCGTACTTCGGAACTCCTGCTTGGAATGTAAGCTGGGTGAAAACCAAGCGTGAATCGAGACTGATTTGCACCTAGTGCTATTATGCGCAGTTAGATGGCAATGCAACAGCCTTCTGGTATGACGCTCATCTGACAGCCAACGGCATTGTCCAAGCCCAAACCGTCAACAACCTCTGGTCCCGACTCATCGCCACTCAGAACATCACAACCCCGCAATCTTACTACGTCTCTCCCCTCACTCGATGTCTCCAAACCGCCAATATCTCTTTCTCTGGTCTCGACCTCCCAGCTTCTCATCCTTTCGTCCCAGAAGTGAAAGAGCTGCTTAGAGAGGGGATCGATATCCATACCTGCGACGCCCGCTCAAACCTCACATATATCAAGGCCAGCTTCCCAGAGTATACCATTGAACCTGGATTCACGGAATATGATCTTCTTTTCCGCCAATCTACATCCGAGACTCCTACAGCTCAGAACCTCCGCTCCAAGACCCTACTTGACCAGATCTTCTCGACTGACGGAGAAACATATATTTCTTTCACTACTCATTCAGGAGAGGCATCGAGCCTGCTATCAGTGCTTGGGCATAGAAGTTTTAGTCTGAGTACGGGAGCTGTGATCCCGATTTTGGTGCAGGCCGAGACGTTGAGTGGAAGTCCGCCTGTTACGACGGTGTTACCGTATACGAGTCAAATTGTTTGTAATGCACCACCGATAACGAGTCAGGCTACCGGAAGTTGTGTGTGTTCGAGTGGGAGTACGATTCCGACTGGAGAGGCGAAGTTGAGATGAGGCTGATGTCTTGGTAAAGGAGATTCGTTTATTAATGAAGGATGGATAATGTTAATAAGAATCTAGTTTCAGAACTGCTTCGAGAAAAGGGACAGCTGCTCCTACTCTACTCTGACCGAACATTGCCTATCTAAATAGCCGCTAACTGAATGACTGAATAGGAAATAGACTCCATGTAGATCTTCTCATCATTGCTTTTGAAAGAATGGGCTAGGCCGGATGCTTGATGCATGGCTGCCTGAAATCGTAGTTTTGTCTGCGTGTATTCCTCATTTGTTACCGGTCATGGTTTGAGGCTTCAACCAGCCAACGATTGCTGCACAATTGTGCAGTCTTCGGTAAGCGCATCTGGAATAGTTTTCCGAGAACACCGCTTTCAAACGTCTGAGGATGCTCAGTCTCTTTACATCCAACATAAACCTAATTCACGATCTTTCAGACTCGACATCTTGTCGCCCATAATTCACGAGGCGTATTATTTGGCTGACGCTTCATAAATATTCCGGACTCGGCCAAAACACAATTGTCGCTTTCCATTGTGCCCTGCCGTGTTTTCTGAGCTTCTGCTATGGCATCTCCAGCCTTCTTCACATTATCAGAGAAGGCAATTGGAGAACTAGAAGCATATGACCTTGTAAAGAAGTTATTCTATGAAAGATATGAGCCTTGCTAACCCAGCACTTACTTACTCAGAGTCCTTCAATGTCGGCTCCGAAGACGCATGATACCTCGAGAATAGGATGGCATATGAAGGATCTGGAATGCCTGGCGAAGAGCGTTGAGACAGTAAGTTGCGTTACTGTCATAGAATCGTACTAAGGCATGCTAGGCCGTTAGCTCATCCTTTCCAAACCATGGCGGCTCTCGATACCGTTCTGTAAACGTGAGTATGATTCGCTGGGCACAGGACGATCTAGGTGTCGCCCGAGAACTTAATACGCTCGCAAGCGTATTCGATGATCAATACGGATTCAATGTAGAGACTTGGCAAATCCCAGCGAATGAAAAGTCGCAAAACAATCTTATGCAAAAATCTCTAGATTTTCTGGAGGAATACGACTCTAGGGAGAATCTTTTCATCATATATTATGCTGGCCATGGATATATCAATCAAGACCGTCAATCTACGTGGGCATGGTAAGTGCCTAGGAAATTTCACGTCGACATAGTCTCGCTGATAAATCTAGCTCGCCAGATGCAAATAGTCCCACAGTTGATTGGTCTCACATTCAAGGCTTATTCGAGAGAGCAAAGTCTGATGTGCTTGTTCTTCTAGATTGCTGTGCTGCGGCAAGCTCCGCGCCCAGACGTACAGATGCTCTCATGGAAACTATTGCAGCTTGCGGGTTCGAGGGCAGAGCCCCGCCACCTGGAGAGCATTCTTTCACCACCTCCCTTATCGAAGTTCTTGAGGACTGGATAAATGTTCCTTCTTTCTCCATCACTATGCTTCATAGTGAGGTCCTGAGGGTCTTGATGCGAAGAAGAAAGGAGAGGTGTGGGAACGGCCAGAAACTAGAATGGCGAAGCACTCCAGTTCACATCAATAATTATACTCATCCTAGGACCATTGGAATCGAGCTCTGCAAACGACCCCTTATTGATACAGGGAGAATTCAATCACCCCAACCAATCACTGAGCTACTTGAGATGTCCACACATGGAACGTCTACCACCTATCTCGACTTGATGAGTCTGAGCTGTGACGCCTTGGAAGCAAGCTTGAGAGCCGGCGATGATTCTAGAGAGCCGGGCCTGGCATTTTCTTCCAATTCGGCTTCAAAAGATACCATCTCAATCGAAGTCACTCCAGAATTGAAAGTGCCACACATGCTCGTTTCCATTGCGCTGGATGAGGACCAATCACTCCCAAATGCTGAGGCATGCCGGCGCTGGATTTGTGCTTTTCCTAGCTTGGCAAAGTATGTCAAGGTCGAAGGTATCTTTTCGAGTTACTCTACGGTTCTCATTCTATCCATTCCAGTAGTTATCTGGAATATGTTGCCCGACAATCCCGCTTGCCAACCAATAACATATGTTACTTCACGGAATCTTGTCCAAGAGCTATCCGAGCGAAATTCTGATATCGAGCTTGAGCTTCCAACACCACCGATATCATCATTCCCGCACACTTTGGGGCACTCGGAAAAACAGCAGAGCTGTGGTTCAAACCTACATGTGCTCGATGGTCTCCATAAGTCCGCGAAGACCAACTCCTTCCGAATGGACGCCTCCTCCAAGGTTGCATCGAAGCCCACAGCATCTGCTGACACCTCGCGTCAGCCCAGCGAGGATTTCTCATATTCTTGGGAAGATGGGAAGACTTCCCAGACTTCAATACATGAAGCACTGGAGCCAATGGATCATAATACAAGCTACTCTGAGCCCCAATTTGACAAAAGTTCAATTGACGATTTGATGAAGAAAAGGTTCTCTTATCAACAACTTATAGAAGGTTCAAGCAATGAGTCTCCTTCGCCTTTGTCGTCTTTACTACCTAGATTTCGCCGTTCTAGACAGACAACCATCAGCTTCGATAACTCTTATAAAGAGTTAAAGACTTCAACCATACCTATATTCTGTAGCATATTCCCCTGACTCTTTCTTCTCCAGCTGCTAACTCTTTTCTAGATTCGTTTGCAAATTGGTTCAGTATAATCCAGGCGCGATGCAAAAAGCTTGTTGCACAGAGGAGGCCGTATACTGATTCCAAGAATGAATTGGGTAAGCTCGGGTCAATTTGCCACGTCAACATTTAATTATCCTAACTAAATTCGTAGTTGAGGGCTATCCACAAAGCTGGCCTCGAATATCAGGTTTTTCAAATAGCGACGACGATTTTGGCATCTACAGGGGCTTTAGGCACACACACAGCCGGCTCCTTCTCCAACATATGACTAACATTACAGAAATTGAGAGCAAATTACACGATTTAGACCGTTCTGATATCGTGGCTGCAACTGAATCATCACAATATAGACCTCAGACGACAGAGAAAGATGGATCAGATAATGTTCAAAAACGCCACCTATTAGAGGAACTCGAGAAGGAAATAATGGCATATGGTAAGCAGCACTGAATACCCCTTCTTCTGACTTAAGTAAATGTTTTGGTATTTAGACACCTTGCTGCTTCACCATCAAAAACTGCTCTATATGAATCCCGCGTCAAAGAGGGAGTATCAAACCCTCTACACTAACCAGAAAGCTCTTGATGAGGATGACTACTCATGGATCTTTGGCTACGACGACTTTCTTTCTCTTTCTACCATTACTTCACTTGAGTATCGTTGTAGGAAATTCCTCGAGGTATATTATTTTCCAGGAGATGTTTATTCTTCACATACTGAATGATATTTAGAAGTTATATAGAGCCGTCAGTCCTCGCTCTAATAGAACGGATGATTTTTATTCTGCGACACGAGTCGCAGCTACAGCAAAACTGATCGCAGTACTACTTACTATGAGCGTCTTGATTATTCCTGTCATTCTGATCTCCTTTTGGGTTCCGGGGGCAAAAGCTTCGTTTTTCATAATCTTCATTGCTCTTCTCGCCTTTTGCATAGTTATGTCCCTCTTCACTACAGCCAAAGTTCAAGAAGTGATCATAGGAACTGCTACGTAGGTCCTAGCGTGCTTGGCTAATCCCTAGCTAACATAGTCAGGTATTGTGCTGTCCTTGTAAGCTTTCTGGGAAACACGCAAGGAAATATACCTGGAAAGGTCGGACTATAAATAGTTTGAAGAGTATCTTATGTGCGGTGGATTTGCGTAAGTCAAGCGTCGAGAATGGATCCCGAAGGTGTATCTTATGAGAGAGTTACTTGATAAATGTATCGAGCAAAAAGAAGAGCAATGCACAAGGTTGAATTGCCCGAAATTGCTATCAAGATGCGGGGTACTATCATCCGACTCAATGAAATTCCTCGTCTCCTGATTTTGAAAACGTTTTGAGGTAGGCTCAGCAGGTCAAATAACTCAATCAAGTTCAGAGAATCCCCTGTATTCTGGATGAAGAAGTACTTCCAGGGCTGGTGCCTACCTTCTCTATGAGGGACATCATGCTACTATAATCTTTGCTTAAATGTCTAATTTGCCTACCTAGTTCTCTTTGCATACATGTTCTTTGGAGTACATATCACAGGAACAGACATTAGCAAAATTTAACCGATGGCCTTATTCAGGATGTCCCCATACTTACCCGGCAATTCTAGGATAATAATATTCGAGACTGCTTTGCAGCTTCGCGGCTCACAATTTCGTTCTCGGGTGTTTGGGCAGTCTACCCAACAATTTCAAGATAATAATCTTCAAGATTTCTTTGCAGGTTCGTAGCTCACAATTTCATTCTCGAGTGTTTGGGTAGTTTACGAACAATATTAGCATCATAACCATCAAAATCGACTTATAGCTACTAAACTTTTAAACTCTCTCTAAATGTTGAAGCTGGTTACCCCACAATTTTCGTATCAAAATTGTTGAGCTTGCTTTGCAGCCAACAAACCCATGAACTAGATCTAAATGTTCATTTGCTTCCCTAACAATTTTGACATAATAATCTTCAAAATCGCTTTGGTAGTTGCTAAGGTCATAAATTGAGTTTCAAATGTCTGACTTAACTTGCCCAAAAAAATTGGTTACCAAAATCCATTTAAACTGCAGCTAGAAAACCAGACAGTGGACAAGAATTTTACAATAATTTCAAATAAGAAGTGAATTCAATTTCTCATCACTTAATGATATCACTACCTCCTCACAAAGCCAGATGCAGCAAGAAGTGAAAGACTCAGAAAGAGGCCAGTTCTTCACTAAGGCAGGCCAGCCGAGGGGTATATATATTTCGCCTCGCCCTCACTTCCTTTCTCTTCTCTCACAAATAAACGATATCCCAGATACTGACTATATGGAGGAAGGGCAGGGAAGGTTTCCATATCGGACCTTGTTTGTGGCTAAGGAAGCTAGGTAATGTATTCAAGACAAGCTATAGACTTAAAGCAAGTGTACAGTAGTGATTGAGAGTGAACGTAAGTAAACAATTAACAATAAAATTCATGTTGCCAACTTGTATCGATTGTTATTCCAACATTGGCTGCGAATAATGCCAAACAGATTTGGATTCTACCCTTGGATAATAGTACAAGAAGATCATTTTTGCAGCTTTGGCCTACGTTATATCATGTTCTAAGTACAGACGAGCTCAACTTCACTCTATAGATTGAGGAAGAAGAGAAATATACATGATCGTAGAAATCTTAGGAACAAAGGTTCACAGCTTCTGAACTTCTATTCTTGGAGTAAGGTAGGTATTGTTTCTAGCTCTGATTGCTACTGGCTAGGCTTTGTAAATAGTTGGGCGAAGAAAACTTACTTACAGAGAGTGTGATGTCTTTGTTTGCTAGCAGACTAAGCATTGTGTTGAGGTCCATTCAGGGTTGGCTAATAGACTTGGAGAATGATACTAAAGCGAAGAGAAGATAATGGATCTTTTCTAAAGCTGAGAGGATAGTATCCTGCTTAGTGGGTGGGTAGGTATTGAACTGCCATATAATTCCAGTATGGAGGTTCTGGCTCTTTGGCATGCCGCATGTACATATCCGTCTCGAGTTAATAACGGTATCAGGCATCGCCATTTTGCACTGTAAGGATATAGTGAACGTTACAAATATTGTCTTTACTGAGTGAATCAGTGGCTGTAGGAGAGTGAAGTACTACTGAAGTCTGAATAGGATTAAGCAAGAGTCAAGACAGAAGGCTCGGAGCCCAGAAGTATAAAAGACTGCGCTTCTTCTCTTCTTGATTCTTCAAAGATATTATATTCCAAGCCAAGAGTCAGTCCAAACGATGCGTGGGAAGACTGCTGCTGCAGTGGCTCGTAGAATGAAAGCTGATACTTGGGCAGACTTCGAGCTTCAAACCAACAGATTCACAGAGAATGGAAGGAAAGATTCCACGAGGCACTCGCCGTGACAAATTGCTACCAAGATATAGGAGATTGTCAACCTGGCCACCTAGTATTTCCTCTCATCAGTTTCGATAAGAGCTTAAATCCAATGAAAAGTAGTAGACGGAGCCGGTGGGGACAATCAGATGGGAGGATCGAATCTCCAGGGTAAGAGCAATTAGGAATCAGCAGGCACAGGAAAGATAGTTTAGATCATCATCAGTTGCTTGTTGATTGCGCAATCTAATGATCACGCAAGACAGGGTATCTAAGGTGCGTACTACCTACAGGACGAAATAGATGTTAGGCGAGTCTAAAGCTGTGAATAATCCGAGTGGTCTGACCAATCACCTGGCCAAGATAGCTCATGTTGGTCTCTGAGTGACTAAGTTCCATGGCGTCACTTAACATTTATTTGCCCCTGTACGTAGTAAGCTAGGTAATTCTCCTCCCATTCATGAGGAAAAGTTTTCGGTATCCTTTCTGCATGTTAAGCAGAACTTTTGATTTGCAAATGTTGAAAATTGCAGCATTGTAGTAGCTAGCAGGCGTTCACGAGCCAGAAGAAATCCGTAAATGCAATTCGTACTTAGACAAGCAAGAATGAATGCGCTCTCCACAATTTCAAGCGAGAATTGATCAAGCTTCAAGCTGGAGGTGGTAGAGCAGGGGTCGAGGTTGTTGTGAGAAATGTGTGTGAAGATGTAGGGGAAAGGCACGGTTAGAACACTGTTCCATCGCTAAGGATGGCGATCGGTGGGCATTGGGTATTTGGACGAGAGATTTCGGCCATTTCTCGTCCTCCCTGTACATAATGTTAGCATTTCTATGATCATGACACCAGGATATAAGAGTAGAACCCACCTTCCAGCTTCCTGCCTCCAACATCTGCGGCAGACTCAGCTTGTCAAGGCCTTGCAGACCCAGAACAGAGTTCACCTGCTCAAGCAGCAGATCCAGGAACCCAACTGTAACAGCCCGCCACTCAACAATCACATCGTCATCCGGTGTAAACATCGGCACGACCTCCATGCTACCCTTTCCGCTCAACTCTCCTTCCTTCCTGAATCTTGCTAATCCTCTCCTCTCATCATCCTGCTTCAAAGTCAAGACACCAGTATCGATAAACAGTCCCCCATTTCTGTATTCAGGAAGACCAGTCATGAGTTCTGCGCCTGCAAAGTGGATGTGAATGAGCCTGGACATTGGTTGCATGAGAGAGTAGCAGAGCCACTGCGAGAGTTTGTGGAAGGGTACGATGGTTTCCCATGGTGGGGTGGTTGCGTCTGCGGGCATGGTCGAGAGGGGCCAGGCATCGCCGATCGATGTGCCATCGATGGCTGTCCGAGAGGGAGGCCAGATGGGGGCGAGACCATCAATTAAGACCGACCAAAGAGTGGGCAGGAGGACGACAGGGACGGAGGAGGCTTGTGTGGTGGGGTGGGAGATGAGGTAGTCTATAAAGTCAGTATGGACAGTCGGACAGGAGGAATTTCCATACCAAGCATGTTTCCGGGTCTTGCATCAGCGCCAAACAAAGTCTGATTGTTGAGTGCATCTGCGAGTCTGATCAGGAGTCCCGTTCGTCCTTCTAATCCTGCGATTGGATTGCTCTCCGAGACCTGCAAGCCCCTTGCCATCTTCCCAACAGTTAATGATCTCAAACCCTCTCCGTCGACTTGGTGTGGTTGACTAGAATTGCTGCTGAACAAGCCGCTCTGGAACATCTCCAAGCTTGCAATGGCCAGTCCTTCACTCCGCCTGAACACTCGACCACTGTTCTTGCTCTTGTATGTCCATGCTGTACCGGCACCAGCATCTAGGAGCACAGAAACGAGGAAGAGGTCGAGAAGTCTGCGACAGCGTTCGGAGGGGTCAATTGAAGCGGGCCAGCTGGCGAGCATGTCTGCGATCCTGTCTTTGCCTCCCACATTGAAGTGTTGCCACCGACCGTGAGGGGGGATACTTGCATAATCAGGGGCGAAGTCGCGCTGTGTAAATATTTAGTAGAGCACAAGAGGGGTAGCACTGCAGATAAGCCCACCTTGATGATTGACACGACGAACTTGGTAGTATCCTCAAACTTTTCCATGTCGACATCGAAATGATTTAATTGATTTCTCTTCGCCTTCTCGAGTACAATCGCGCATCTCTCTCGCACTGCGCTAATGCTTCTGAGATATCCTGCTGGGTCGACATGTGGATCTGGAGTCTTTGGCAGCGCAACCTTGGGAACAGTGGGGGGAATCGACATCTTGGAGAAGCCGGGAGTTGCAGGTGATTTCAAGGATGATTGCGAGGACATAGAACCGAGCTCTGCTACACTTGACGAGTTCTTGCGAGAGCCGCCGGAAGTTGTTGATGAGGCCTTGTCTTTGCGTGAGAAGAGACCCATGTTGGCAGCCGAGGGGAATTCCTGTACTTGAGTGCGTGCGTTCCTGGCTGGTGCGCGTTATCGTGATAAGACTCCGGTTTGCGTATTTGGTGACAATGTTTCGGACAACTGAGCTGTCGAAATGATCGCCGACACCCGTCGATGGTAGCGTTTCCGATTGGTGTCAAAGAGTTAGGGGATTCTGCGTCCTGATACTGGAACGGAGTTGTCCTCGAGTAGTGTGAGGGAGTGTTGAGCGTGTTGACAGGCAATGAGGTGTTGCTCCTGAGAAAGGATGAGGGAGAGGAGAGAAAAGGCGAGCGTGGCAAGCTGTTTCCACCGATGATTGCCTGAGTGAACGTTTCTCAACTTCCTTTTCGGTTATAACGTTTTCCAAGGCCTCAGTTTCGTCCCAATACTCCAATTCAGGGGTCAAGATCTGGATGCTTTTGACAGCCACCAACGGCTAGGCTAGGGGTCTAGGACCATCAATTTTCCACTCCGACTACCAAAACCTTGGGCAGTCTCCTTGCCCGCGGGATACAACCACGCGTGGTCCGGCGTTGGAATGACGGGCAAAACCCAACGGAGTGAAGATTGCAACCCAGCTCCTGCACGCTGCCCTTGCAAGTGATGATGTTACCAGGTTGGTACCGGAGCCTTAGCCCAGAAGATGATATTGACAGGGTTGCGGATCGTCCTGGTTGCGGATTGACGGGTGTGCCGGGTCGATATGCAGGAACACTGCTCACTTCCGAAGAATCCCTGTTGTTTGTTCGTTCTTTGGTGGGATGTAGGGCAGCGGCGTGGTGATGGGGGTGATGTGGACTGATTGTGCGAGAGAAGGAAGCTTGAAAGGGAACGGATGAAGCTCAAAAGTCGGCACAGAAAAACAGCGGGAAAAAGAGAGGGAGAAAGGGCTTTAGAAGGGGCTCGATAGTTTATGTGCATGTCGAGCGTCGCCTCTATCACCTTCTAGTATGATTCTCTGGCCCTCCACACGGTGCAGCTTCTGGCCCTCACTGAAGATCAGGCGCAAGATGCTCGAGAACGTGGGAGCGAATGAGAGTCGGTGAAGGCACCATTGGCAGGATCATCCATAAGTTCCCCGAGTCAGCCAGACAATATTTGCTGATGGCCAGCTGTGCCATCCGGATCAAGTCCTGGCGGGCAGGCGACGTGAACGTTGCAATGCGGAATTATTTGACTTTCGTACTCCCAAAACTACCAGCTGGCCGTCTCGACCTGTACAGTTCTTGCCCGTGCAAAGACATGCGATTTAAGGTTAGGTTTGTCAGAGATCTACCTTTGCTGAACCTTGATATCCGCGAAATCTTTTTATATATACATGAATCAGCTTCTTGGGATGGTGGCACAAACACCGACATAGATGGCTTGAAGTTGGGGAAATTGAAACATCCGTAACGCCATCCGGACCCAGCGGCTTCCCCAACTGAGCTTGTCCAGCAATCTTCATTGGCTCTTTGCTTCCTTGACCATCGCTTCCAGTTCCCTTTTATATTGTTGCGACCTCCTGACGAAAAAAGCCACCAGTCCTATGAATACCACAACCAGGGTGACGACCATTTTGTGTTCGTAACCCCATTCTGGGAGTCGTTCCGCCTCAGACATCCAAGCATTCTGGATTGTTAGCAGGGCTGCTGATGACAGAGAGGTGTCGAGGAACTCACGATAAGACTTGATATCGAGTTCGAGGCTACGATTGCGGGATTGGGGATGTTGATATCGGGAAAGACGAGAGGATCATTGCCCTCATTGCTGGCTGGAGGTGGCATTCTGGAGAGGACAGATATCGATCAAATTTGGATAGCTAGAGGGTGCTGAGTCTGAATCCGGTGTAGTATGTATACTTATATACTTGTATATAGCCTTGTGTAGAGATATCTATCTGATCCATAACCAGACTTTATGGTCGCATCATTATCCGAATCATGTGAGGCGAAGGATCTTATATATTGGTCATCCACGTGATACATCATGAGAATCCCAAATTTATATTCCATATTTTGAGATGAAGCATCATGATTAAACTCCATTTCCACCTCTATGTTCAATTTAGGGTATTCAAAAGAGATCTAGGACCAGTCCAACTCTAAAATGGTACAGGAATCTACTCTTCTTTTCTAATGCTGGCCTGAAATTCTCTCCAATCCTTCTCGTCATCTGGATCCAACACAAATTGCTCATGTTTCTTCTTGTCTTTCGCTTTCTTGATCTGTTTCCCTTGTCGACTTAAAGCTCCTGTTAAGCAAAGACCAAGAAATATCACATAGAAGCCGGCAATGACTGGCACGAGGATTGCGGGATCTCTCAGGTTGGAGGGTAGGTAACCCTGTTTGGTGTCAGCTTCTGCACAACACCCAAATACGCAAAAATGATGGAGAGAGTCCTCACCAGAAGGCTCTTGAGTAAGGGATCGTCATAAATGTGGTGCATTGTCGAAAATATTGATTCGGTAGAGGCGGTGCGATTATGTTAGGCTGAAAGACTTGATAAGATCAGAAACCTAGCACCGAGCTACATCCGAAGAGTAATGACTAAACAAGAAAGACGGTTTCGAGGTCAATAAATGGGGATATGGAATTAGAAAAGGTTTCAAGAGATGATGATAGAAGCACGCACGTGATAATTTCTAGAACTTCTCAGCCGCGCGCTAATATTATGGACAACTACAGAGACCATAATCACACTTGATATGCCAGCGAACATCTCACAAAGAACACAAGCTCACAACATCTCTCCAAGCTCCTATTTTTCGCTCTTGATGCTATCAATGATTCCATGACACCATTCGCAATCACTAAATGACCAAATTAAAGCTACTATTTTCCCCAAAATGGATGATCTGAACGGCCTCGACTGGTCTGCGACTTCCAATACGACCCCAAAAGCACCAGCTGGAACTGGAAATTTTTACCCCGCCTTAAGACCTACACCTCCTCCTCAAAACTCTGGCAGAAATACGCCGTTATCTGTACAAGGCTCAGGGACTCTCAAACATGCTGTAAAGCCGTTTGTGCCTCCCAAATCATCCACTCCTGACAGCTTCTCGAATCTCGTGTCTTTTGGCTCTTCGAAACAGAATACCTTGACGCTACAACAGCAGCAGGAGAAACTACTGGCAGAGAAGAGGAAGCAAGAAGAGGAGAAGAGAAAACAATACCAGGCACAATTTGGTAACAATCAATTCTGGGATGGGCTTGGAAGTAGGGGACAAAGTCTGGCAGGGACACCGCCCATAACATCTCGAAGCACAACGCCAGCACTGAAACCTCTGCCGGCCAACTTCGCAAGGGTGTCATCCCCACCTGCCAATGGCAACTCGAATGGTGCAGACGAGGATCTCTTTGCAGCTTTCAGCGCAGATGCGCCGGTTGACAAATCGAGCTATTACCCTCCTCCTTCCGCGCCTGCGAGTGGTAGGAACACGCCTGGAATTGTGAAGAGCAAGCCTGTGGATTTAAGCCAACCTCATGCTTGGGAACGATCGGGACCGTTGGGAGGAGAGTTAGGAGACGATGACGATCCATTTGGACTTGGGCAGATGAAGGCTCAGAGCTCTACGCCAGCACCGATATCCGGCAACGCCGATGATGATGACGACTTCTTGGGAGACCTGGCTAAGCCAGTGGAAGAAGTTAGGAGGGCAAGCCCACCAAAGCAGGAGGTTGCGCCGGAACCGAATTCGGAGAGCGAATCAGACGACCCATGGGATAAGGCAGTAGCAGAGCTTGTGGATATGGGATTTTCACTGGAGCAGTCACAGCGAGCTTTGACTGAGAGTGATTTAGGTCTGGACCTCCAAGCTGCTGTTGGGTGGATCTTGAATGATGCGCATAGACAAGCGAAGGAGAAACAGAAAGCCGGTACTTCAAGTCGAAAGAATGGCTCACCATTTGACGGGGACAGGAGAGAAGGGTCCCGAGATACTTCGCGACGAGAACAAACTCCTGCATGGATGCGAGAGGAGGGCCGCGACGGGTCACAACCAAGACGAGAAGATAACCGATCACCGAATGGAGAAGGTGACTTTTCAAAGACTGCTGCTGCTGTAGGGACGAACTTCTTGAAGACCGCCAATTCCATATGGAAGACATCACAGAAGAAAGTTCAAAAGGCAGTCGCTGAATTTCAGCAAGAACCCGATTCAAGTCAGCCCAAATGGATGCGAGAAGCTGCTGAACGAGAGCACGCAGAACGGAGAGCAGCCGCCGAAGGACGAGGGAAACGCCAAGCTGCTGCTCCTGATGTCACCGATGAAGCACTCATGTTGGAAGGTGGGGGTAGGCCACAACGAAAAGCGAAAGCTCAAGCCCCTGAGTCCAGACAACCAAATCCTCGCTTGGATCCATCACATGACCGAACACCAACGGTGTCGAGACCACCGCCAGCGAGAGTCTCACAAGCACCTCGATGGCAGCAAAGCGCCAGTGCACCGCCCGATCCGCGTGCACGCGTGAGCAAGCAAGCCATCGAGGAGCAATCAGCGCAAGCCTATGTCAGTCCCGCCCGACGAAAGAAAGCTACGCCACAACCAGCATCTGAACCAGAAGTCGACCTCTTCTCTTCGCCTGCCCCATCAAAACCCTCTCAACCTCCTCGCACCTCACAGCGGCCATCACCGCCTTTATCAAAACCCCCAACCCCTATTCCAACTCGACCCAAAGCACCGACACGACAGGTCCCGTCAGTATCTCCAACAGCGTTAGCCAATTCACATCAATATCGTCTGGCAGGAACATCTCATTTCAAACGTGGCGACTACGCTGCCGCACATCAATCATATTCATCTTCACTATCCGCATTGCCACCTAGCCACCCTATCACAATTATCCTGCTCTGCAACCGTGCCCTCACTGGCTTAAAAACCGGTGTCCCCAAATCCGCTGTCTCAGATGCCGACACAGCATTAGAGCTCATCGGCATATCTCGTGGTGACGACGAGAATATTGACCTTGGACCCGGTGAAGGAGGCGGTAACAAAGATATGAAGGAGTTCTATGGCAAAGCCTTGATGCGGAAAGCTGAAGCCTTGGAGCAAATGGAGCGATGGAAAGACGCTGGTGATGTCTGGAAAATATGCGTCGAGCATGGCGTTGGAGGTAGTACTGCGATTCAAGGCCGAACGCGATGCGAGACAGCACTTGCACCCAAACCTCCTCCTACAAGAACAGCGACGCCAAAGGCTATCCCGAGACCAAAGCCTCAGTCTGCGCTCTCGGATCTCGGGCCAAGCGCTGGAGAGGACTCGGCTGCGGTGAAAAGGTTACGAGAGGCGAACCAAGCAGCCGAGAAAGCAGACGATGAGAAATTTGCGTTGAGCGATAAGGTCGAAGCCAGAATATCGCAATGGAGAGATGGCAAAAGGGATAACTTGAGAGCGCTGATTGGGAGTTTGGATAGTGTTATGTGGGAGAGTGCGGGGTGGAAGAAGGTCGGTATGCATGAGTTGGTACAGAATAATAAGGTGAAGATTAATTATATGAAGGCGATTGGGAAAACCCATCCAGATAAGGTATGTCTTTTTCTTTCTATTGGGACTGACTAGCAGGGCGTTATGCTAACGAGTACAGTTACCTCAAGATGCAAGTACAGAAGTAAGGATGATTGCAGCTCTTGTCTTTGCGACGTTGAATGAGTCGTGGGATAAATTCAAGCAGCAAAACGGCATGTAAATACTAATACCATGACTATTCCGACCATAACCTCCTGAAAGGAGTCGTACTACACTTCACTTTTTGCTTGCCATTTTTCATCATTCCTCTCTCTATCGTGGTGTTGGTGTAAAATTACAAGATTCACTTATCCAAGGAAATCCTCAAGATCAATAAAGTTTCATACGAGATTACCAAATCGCCGTGCCTCCTCATCACTCCGGTGTATATATTGAACAGCACCCCCTGCTTGTCTATCGCTCCTCAACAACACAATGATTATCCATCCGTGTGTGCCTCTGACTGTCTTTCCAAATAACACTCACAACCTGAATAAGATAAGTATAAATAGGTCAATCCCTGCCTTCTCGAGCCTTCCCTATTAATAAGTTACATATCATTACCTAAGCTCTTTAGTTGCGTACGTATTAAAGTGCACTTGAGAATCTTGCAGCCCCAGCCTCCAAGCCTCTAGTGTTACCCCTGTCTTCTCCATCAAGCGCTTCGAGAACTGACTTCTACCCCTTCCGACCATGTTTGAGGTCCATGAAAATCATCTCAACAACAACGACGACATCCTCAACGCCTCGAAATTTTTTGGCAAGCTTTGCCTCATCTTTTCTCTGCAAGAGAAAAGAGTGATAGATCGAGCTAAACAATACAATATTCCAATCTTTAGATTTCGGCATGGTCTGGACCACCTTGAGAAGACGGGGTAGGTTAGACGGGACATATAGGAAGCGAATAAACTCCAGGAGGGTGATCATCTTGAAGTTTGGATTGTGCCAATGACGGTTGTGGAGGACTTTCCGTGGATTATAAAGTACATGGGAAATTGAAAGATGAGGGCAATTGCAAGAGTTCTGGTTTCTAGGCTTGGATTTTGGTTTTGAGTTCGCGAGGCGTTTTTTTCTTGATTATCTTGTCCTATTTGGACATTCCGGGCCTAGCTGAGCCTGGGAATGATTGGGACTCAATCCAGCCAGACGGTGGGACCCAACCATAGTACACCACTCTACGTGTCGCCCCACTCGACAAAGCTCCTACAAAATAGACGAGCTTCAATCCCACCTCACACATAAGAACATCTCTCATAATCTTGTAGTGGTCGAAATCCTCCTACCTTGGTTGGGGATGACGTTTCTGGATGAGGGCAAGATTCGTGCAAGATGTACTCTAGCGTTACGAGTGGCTGTTGGAGAAGAAACTTCGGCGCGGAGAGGAAACTTTGACGCCCGTCTCGTCCGACTACCTATATCGATATCATCATGGGATTTTGATCAGTTAGACAAGCTACCGAGTTAACGTCAACCATACAACCAACGCATTTACTAAGAATATAAACATGCTTTCAATCATGCATTTAGTCTTACACAATGCTTTCATACATTTACGCTCTAAGTGACACCTTTCAAAGTGAATGCAAATGTCTCATGTATACCCCAACCCAACTTCAAACTTGGTCCCCAAGACGTTTCACAGTGTGAGGCCCACCCCTAACACGCCTCACGCCGCACATCGACGTCCATGCTCAGCAAGCTAAGTCAGCCTAGACGGTCTGCTCCGCCTTTTATTCCTAAGATTTGACCCCACAGCTCGACCGTTCTAAGCAAAGATTAGTGATCCAAGCTTGAGAAACTTTTGCTTGACCAATATGTTCATTCCATCATGGATATTCCTTGCCAGTCTTGGATCTGTGGATTATATAGCTGAGTGGGAGTGCTACTCATAGAGCGTGTAGGCGTCCTTTGGCTGTATATGTACCCTACAACATCTTAGAGAGGCAGCTTAAACTCTCTCTCATCAATCGTCCCGTCTTCCTTCTACTCATCTTCCTAAATTTTATCAATCCAATCCTTTTCAATTCATCTATCATGCCTCCACTAATCATGAATCTCTCGGATTCGGGAATGTCTCCGTTCGCATCCATACTCTCCTCTTCGAGTTGCATTTGCGCCTCGCAGGCGCTTGCATGCAACAGTCCATCCCAGAAAAGCTCCTTCACTGCAACTTTCCGCAGCAACGCAATGGCTTTTCTTCTCACCATCGGCTCGCGACAGAATGTGCCTATTATCCAGAGCGGCTTTATGATCCCGCCATCAAACGAGAAACGATGCCCATTCTGAATCAGCCTATCATCAAACACTTCTTGTCCTATGGTCACCATCCATCGAAACTCGGGTAAGAAACGATCAGCCCAGCTTTCGTCCAAGCTGAGACTGCCGAGGAGCATGATTCTTGTCGTCTGAGCCTGTATCCGGAGCAGGCTGGCCGCTTTCCATTCCCGTGAATTTCGCGGGAGTAATTTGTAGAAAGGTTCAAGAGCTGAGAGCCAGCGTTCAATCTCATCAGCATGCATATCACGCTCAGCTTGCCGACCATGAGCTCTGCCACAGTGGTCTAGCGAGAAGGGGGCCACGTTTATCATGTCTTCTGCTCCTTTCTTCTGGAACTTCTTGAGCCCGGCTATTTCGATGAAATGCCACGTGCGGCGTTCCACCAACTCGAGATAAGATCTTGCTTCTTCTGCGGCAATAAAACTTGGAGGCATTTTATTAATCGCCTCTGACCCTTCCATCCTTAGCATCTCGTGGGCCGCGATTGACCGAGTGTCGACAGAGTATTTCGTAACCTGCAGATCCATGCGTTCAAAAGCCCGCACAAGATCACTCTCGAGAGCATTCTCTGCTGGAATCGCAATTTTCTGGGCCCGCGAGGATGTCGAATTCGAAGCTGGCCAGTTTTGTAGTACTGTATATCCACCAACTGCATGAGTCAAAGATTGGACGTAATTTCCCTCCACTGCCTCGAAGCATACAATGAGGAGGCATCCAACCAACATTGTTCTGAGTCCTTGCTTCCTAGACGAGGACAACTTCTTTCTCATTGTTCGAACGGCCAGCCCGTAATGCTGCAGAGCAAATTCATATCGAGGTACCTTCTCAAGACCTCCCCAAAACTTTCGATTTTCGGTATCTACCATGAGTTTTCGGTCGCATGAGAATAATGCTCTAACAGAAATCACGGCGTCGCGAACGAATACTTCTTCTTCGCTTGCTTGAAATACTATCCGCTCCCATAACGAACTGGGAAAAGACTGGAAAGTTCCGAAATGGTAAGGTTCCTGAATGCGAGGAAACCGAGGTGTTCTTGCTCATTCCGAAATTTTGCAACATGGACAGGGCTGTACAGAACTGGGGTGTATGTGGTGCGATTTTGCTTGTCGTTTAAAGAGAGTAGTGGTCGATGTGCATTTGAGACATTGGTCCCTCTATCGGGTGCATTAGATCGACCAGAAGGTGCCTTGGCAGCGGCATAGCCATCACAATGACCTAGAAATTTGATGCAACGTAGACACTGGGGTCTAGTCTCATCACATTTCAGTCTTCGGAACCTATTTCATTCCGTATACAAATCAGTATTTTCGCGATTCCATCAATCATCCAAAATAAGAAAATGAAGTGCGATGGAAAGGGAGCCAACTTACTTGCAAGTGGTACATCCAGTTCTTACTTTCAAGTGTTTGGCTCGACTCCTCGATGTCTTAGCTGGCACAGAAGGTGAAAATCTCACGCCCGTACTTTCCTTCATCTCAACGATGTTTTAGCAAGGGAGTATGGGCTCAAGTTGACAAGGAAGCTTTCAGAGGTCGATTAATAGGAGATGTTTGAAAAAGCTGCGCCGCATTCAGCCCTGCCGACCCCATCCCCAGACCTCGCCGCATGCCGGCATCTGACATGCATCAAATCCAGATTGAAGCGATAACCATTAGCTATTTCAGGAACTTCGGCAGACAGCTATCAATCGCGAACAGCTGACTTGTCCTCTGCACCTTGCAACTGAAATCAAACCCATTACAACTGCTGTGATGAGGTTGCTCTCTAGAAATAGGGGAAAAGGGCTAGTCTAATATGAGTTAGCCGATCATGTGCCTCCAAGATTAAGAGAAACATTTCTCACGTGGAGAATTCCTTCCTTGTACACTTCAATTTAACTTGAAGCTTCCCAATCACTCCCATAGCATTCTATAAGTCTAATAGCAGAATATGTTCTCATTTTCAAGGCCTGCAATATCCTGTTGGCTTGTGTCGAAGGGCAAGGTTTCCAGAGTGTAAAGAGCCCAACTGTAGGTCATCTGTCTCCTAGGGCAGGAAACGAGTACAGTACCGTAGCTCTTAGTACCAGAATATAGTCGAAGAAAGCGGTAAAATCGTAATAAGGTAATAATCAATAATCGTCAGAATCGCTCAGAGGCACTCTCAATCATGAGGAGGCACAATAATCAGGAATTAATCGTCTGTATTCATACTGTCCACAACTGCTATGCTGTGAAAACCGCCTCCTGCTTCAGAGAGAGGGGAAGACCCCTTTTATGTACAAATCACCCTGGTCTAGCTAAGTCCAAGCTTCAAGCTAAACCAAAATCACGGAAAGGAACTGTTCTTACAAGAACGCTAGAATCCTACAAGAGAGGCAAAATGATTTTGCGCCCCAATACAATAGATAGCGAATTTAGAGCCATGCTCTCGAAGAGAATTTAGGAAGAAGCAATATTTTATCTTGAGCAATAGTGTTGTCTTCGTTGTTCTTTCTAGGCGATGATTGCTAATCGATTTGGAGGACGATATCGCTTCGTGGGAGAATATCCTAGCGGTATTAAACAATAGATGACGAGAGCCCGGATGGTCAAAACCATGTCTCGTTTTGGGAAGGCTTGAGACCTCTCAAAAGTGAGGTACTAAAGATGGTAAATCGGCATGTGATAACATGAAATATATTTTTTTTGTAGCATTAACTCAACTATTATTATATATAATTTTTACGAACAAAGATTTAAAAATAGCTCTAAAAAGTTTATTCTTACTTTTCTAACTTAAGCTAACAATAATCATCGCCTAGAAACCTAAACTAATCGGTTTTATTTATTATAAATTATTTCTTTATTTAGTTTAAGTTAGGGTTGGCTTATTTATAATTCAGGTTATAGCAGCAACAGCTCAGATCTAAAGGCGAAAATGGAAAATACTCTTGATAAATGGTTATGGGAGATTTGGTTGGGCCGCTCTCCCCCTAATGTTGCGGGTACGCGCCAGGAAATTGAAAGCGAGAGCGATGGCTCAACGAGGAAGGAGTAATTTTGGAATTTGGTCTAGCCTGTTAGTATTGAATGGGACTAGTTGAAATAGTTTCGATTCGCAAAAAGAATTTCTTAGATGTACGTACCATTAAAGAAAAGATGGCTGATTCTTATATGGACTTCGAATTTGTTCAAGTAACACGAAAATTGCTATGCTACGAAGAACCTTACTAGTTCATGAATGAGCAATCTTCCACGGTGAACAGGCCGAGTAGAACATTGGAGAGCCGCTCGCTTCGAGCAAAGTAAGACATTCAACTCAGTTGTTGACCATTGGACGGCCCTTGCTCAAGCTCAAGCTCGCCACTACTCCAAAAAATATCCCACGAACAAGCTCAGATCCCATAATTGCCCATAGAGAGAGAGAATGCTCATCAAACATTCAACTCGACCTTCTCCTGCCAAAATACCAACTCGGTTCCATTTTCTAGAGTTATCTGTTCATGTGACCTGGATAGGTCAAGGTCATCTTCAACCTCTGCCTCCACCATATCCTCTGATTGTTTGCTTGGATCTTTTAACCCACGTAATGCACCATGCTTTCTCCACACGTTCTTCTTCTCCAATGTGCTCCCCTCGAGGTCTTTGCTGAAAAGGCCTCTCAACTTAATTTTTCGATATTGCACGGCACAAACTTGCTCTCCAGTAGCAACATATGTCTTCTGCGCATCATATGCTTGTCGATTTTTCATTTCTAGTTCGAGATTTGCTGCATCGCCTACACCGGATGGCACACCCGCCGCAGCGAGCGCCTTGTCCATGGGCACCTGGGCTTTGAGTGCATTCTCGGCGCTTGCATTCGCGCCCTCAACCACATTGGCACTGAGCATGGTATAATAGCCCACGACCATGAAAACTGGGTCTCCCGCTTTTAGGCTTTTCTCAACCCACTTCCTCGTGGCATCGATTTCGATTGCTCTCTCATACCAGTCTCCCACGTTGCCGAGCAGGTAGCTTTTCACTGTCTTGGTGTCCACTTGAGTTGACGATTTCTGACTTCTCTTGCGCGAGGCTGAGAAAAGATTAGTGAAGGTCGCACTCAGACTCTGATTTGCTGTTGATTCGATCGTAGCATTGTACTCATCCATGGAATTGGAGGCTGTTGATGCGTCCGAGAGGGATAGCGAAGGAGAGTCGTGGTAATAGGCAAAGGGATCATCAACATCATTTACGAAGCGTCCGAGACGTATCTGGTCGATGCCTATGAAAGTTGGGATGAAAACTGCGTGTTCGGGCATTTTCGACGTGGGAGGCCCTGACGGAGGTGAATATGGAAGGAAGATGTTGGCGATGCGATGGCAGGGTAACGTAGAAGAAATCTTTCAGCCAAATGTGGTCTGTCCAAGGTCTACGCTCAAGAGGAAGAGAGGAAGAGAGATCAACCCCTTTTTAGCTCTGTATCTGTGAGTGAGGTGAGGCTGCACAGGCTTAGATGCAGTGCCGTGCTGTGCTGGGGCTGTGGTTGATGTTTGGCGACGCCAAGTCGCATCTGTCTGCACCACAAGTACAGCTGAGGTATGCATTACCTAGCCTTGCATGACCGTTTTTACCCCTCTTTTTCTCTCTCTTTGAGCTCTCCAGCAACAACACCATTCTCCCAACCTGCGTTTGCACGATTCATACACATGTGCCTGAATAGAATATCTTCAGCTTCTCATGAGAAATGTCTTCCTTGAATGCAGAGGACATCAGAAGAATACTCGCATTGTACATCGGATCCCCAAACAATGTCGCTCAGGAACAATTTAAGCAAGCGGACTCATCCGCAGCACAGAGTCAAGAGCTGGAGCAAATATGGCTCCGTGGGGGCCGAAAAACCCTAACCACTCTACAACAGGCGATTGAGATGGCTGAGCAAGCTGTTGAACTTGCGCGTCAAGCAGCACCAGATGACTATCAGCAACAATCTCGATACCTTCACAACCTTGGCAGACTCATATCCATCCGATATGAGTACACTTGTGAGAGAGATCACTTCGACCAATTGATGGAGATCGCACCACGCTGTCGCATGCCAATCCCACCGATACTGAGTAACATATGCCGCCGCCTGTCTGTGACTTTTGAACGAACAGGAGAAGAGAAGTATCTGAAAGAATCTCTCCGAGTTGGACAATTATCTGTGGACCAGCGAGATGACAACGGGAAGTTCATGTCTGTGGGAAATTTGTCACGGGCCTTGCAACTCTCCTTCGACCAGACTGGAGAGTGGAACCAACTACAGCGACTGATAGAGATGCAAGAGTTGTCAGTTAAGCTGGCAGTGGGAAATCCAGAGTACCCGTATGTGTTGAGTAATCTGAGCCGGGCACTTCTGAATCGTTTCGCGATCTCCGGCAACAAGAAGGACCTTGACCGAGCCATCGAGGTTGTCGAGAAAGCTATTGGACTCTCAACAGATGCTCCGATTCCCAAGTCCTTGGACGTTTCCAATAACCAAGGCATGTCAAGCAATTTAAGTGTGATGTTGAGACTACGGGCTGAGCGATTTGGAAGTTCGACAGACCTCGACGAAGCTATCGAAAAAGCAACGCTTGTTCTGAATGCACTTGGAGGAGATGATCCCAACAGAGCTGGCGTTTTGAGTACCCTGGGCAATGCTTATGAGAGGAAGTATGAATGGAGCCAGAATACGGATAATTTGACCGAAGCAATTCTCTCGGTGGAAGCAGCGCTAAAAGTTATGCCAGAAAGCCACATCGACCGGCCAATGCTTCTCAGCCAGAGAGGAACACGATATCAGGCTAGAGGCACCAGGGAAGGTAGTCTGTTGGACATCAACATTGCCATAGAAAGTCTGCAAGAGGCGCTTCATACAACCCCGCCCGATCATCCCCACCGATCAAGTTGGTTTAATAACTTAAGTAATATGATCCTGGCACGATACGAACTCTTGAGAGAACCATGCATAACCGATATGACAGAGCTTATAGCAGCATCCGAGGCTGCTATTATCCTCTCGAAAGGAAATCATGCACTTGCCGATGCCGTTTCCAATCTGTCTACGAAGCTTGCGATACGCTACCGAGACTATCACGACCGACAAGATTTTGTTCGTGCTTCATCAAATATCCAAAAAGCGATTGATCTGACGATAGAAGATGATCCCCATCTTGCAATTCGTCTAGTTAATCAAGGGTCACTCCTCAATCTATCGAGGGAAGCCGAGGATAAGGCTCAGGCTCTCGTATCATACATGAAGGCATGGAATTGCATCAATGGAATGCCTTTCGTCAGACTCACTGCCGTTATGCAGTCTATAGAGCTTCTGGTCGAAAACCAAAAGTGGAAGGTGGCTCGTAAATTAGCTGAGGAGGCTATTGATTTCATGCCTAAAATCAGTAACAGATCTTTGAATCTCAAAGATCAACAGCATACTGTATCCATGTTCGCAGGTCTCGCTTCGAACGCTTGTGCATTGGCCCTTAAAGAGAGTCATGATCCCCACAAGGCTCTGGAGTTGTTAGAAAGAGGACGTGGATTGATGCTGGGACTTCTAATTGATGGACGAAACGCTGTCTTGGAATTAAAATCTACGTTCCCTGTCCAAGCAGAAACATACGACCAATTAAGCTTTGAAATCAGCCAGCCCGTTCCTCATAGCGGAGATCCTAAGATACGACGCGCTCAACTATCGAGAAGGAGAGGAGTGTACCGAGAGCTTGAAAATTGCATCCAAGAAATCAGAAGCCTGCCTGGATGTTCTCGATTTCTGCTTGGGATAACGGCAGAAGAGATGATGAGGCACGCAGAGAGTGGACCAATCGTTGTCGTCAATGCAACAGAATTTCGAAGTGACGCTCTTCTTATCTATAGCTCAAAGATTGTAGCCGTCGAACTACCTCTCCTAACCGCCGAGAAATGTCGAGAGTGGATCGCGGAGAGTGACAAGGGAAGTGCGAGGGAGAACAAAAATTTTCGCGAGTCTCTCGAGCATCTTTGGAGTAGATGCGTAAAGGTGATCATTGCGGCGCTGGAGGAGAGTGGCATGGTTTCCTGCGGTGGGGCCTTACCGCATGTCTGGTGGATAGGTGTTGGACTCGCATCATCCCTCCCTTTTCACGCTGCTGGGATCCATTCCCTAGCATCCAAAGAAAATGCGATGAGCCACGTCGTCTCATCATATACGCCAACGATCAAAACTCTAGCATATTCTAGATCGAGAAGAGGAACTCTATCTAAAGCTTCAAAACCGGCTCTCCTCTTCGTTGCGATGCCCGAAACCCCAGGCAATGACCCTCTATCCGTCGACGACGAAGGAGAAGTCATCAAAACCGCAATCGACCCCAAGTTCACTTTAAACCTATTATCATGCCCAAGCAGCGAACAAGTGATGGCCGAGCTCGAAACATCCACCATCGTGCATTTCGCATGTCATGGTGTTGTGTCCGCCCGCGATCCAGCATCCAGCCACTTAATCCTATTGAAACCATCCACTTCACCCACCTCCGAACCACAGCAAGACCACCTCCCTCTTTCCCTAATCGCATCCACAAACTTATCAACCGTCCAAATCGCCTACCTATCCGCATGCTCGACCGCACAAAACAGTTCTCGCTCTCTAGCTGATGAAGTCTTGCATCTCGCGTCTGGCTTTCAGGTTGCGGGTTTAAGACACGTAGTAGGTTGTCTCTGGCCAGCTGACGACGAAGTCTGTGTTGCCGTTGCGGGGGTATTCTATCGTGAGCTAGCGTTAGAGGGTGAGTTGAGGGATGAGGATGTGGCCAGGGCGTTGCATAGTGCGGTTATGGTGGCGAGGGCCGAGAATATGAGGTTGCCACTTGCTTGGGCGACTTATGTGCATTTTGGGGCTTGAAGATTGCTAATATTATGATAAAGGAAAATTCATAACATAGATATTTTCATTTAGTTAAAAAATTATTCTCACAACTTTTTATAAGTTCAATTATTTATTTTAATATTTTTTAATACAATTCTTATTTTTATAAATCATTATTTAAATAAATAACTTAAATAAAAAGTTGGAGTAATTAATATCTAAGCAAGAGAGGCAAACTTATTAACCTGATGCGGAGCACAAGAGAGAAGGAGTTGGTCAATAATACCTCAGATTTCCTGAGACGTACAGCTCCGTTCCCAACTTAAACGAAATTAGTACATTGCCTTAGAGATTTTTGGCCTTAGGTTTAACCCTGTGATACTGATCATGCAGCTCTTTATTGAGCGTCTCATCGAGGATAAGAGAGGACGTGTAGGGATTAATTATGCCGACATGAGGCCAAGAAATCGTACCGCGACTATTGAAACCTTCACTGATGCTGTGAATTCGGCTGGTAACCGAAAGCAACAAGAAAATTTCCAGTTCCTTCTCGGTACTACTCGTCTTATTGGCATAGGCTTGCAACTCACCCGTGCTACCACCGTGGTCATGATGATGCCCCAATACGAGCTCTTTCGGGAAACAAAAGGATACGCCAGAGTACATCGCATCGAATAAGAAAATGACGGACCATTCTTGTTTCGACTGATTAATGATAGAGACGCTGAGACAGTCACCTTGAAACGTCAAGTGGATAGGAATGAATTTGCTGGAAAAGCGTTCGAAGATAATCTCGAACAGATGGATACCACTGGTGCTACGCGTACTCAAGAGCAACGGGATGTATCTATGAGAGATGCCGGACAGTCTACCGGACAGGCTGCCGACCCGATGGGTGAGCGGTCTAGGAGAACGTTCTAGGCGGAGCAGAAGGTGGGAGAGGCAAGCGGCGCCCGAACTCCTACAAATGAGTCGGATGAAGAGTTGCGATTGGCATCTTCCCGCCGCCAACCAAAGGGTCTTGAGAGCCCCCAATTCTTGAGCCATGGTTATTCTCCTGGCACAAATTTCCTTCCGTTTCGGTGGACTTGCTCATTATTTTATATACCGTAAGTACTGGAAGCACAAAAATTATGATATACAACACAATATTTTTCAATCCGGATTGCTTCATTTTCAACACTCAAAAAATACCAATCATGAATAGCATGTCTAGTGAGTTGCGTTGAACTCTCTTGAATGCTTCCATCTCTTCAGGTGGAATCAGCTTTTTAGGCTTATCATCTTTGTCTTTGCCTTTCGATTTAATCCGAGACTGGGAGAACGGAGATGGCGGTGGGATATGTGAGGGCGATGGTGAGTTTTTGAGGACATCGGAAGCGGCAGCGAAAAAGGATTTGGTGGGTTTAGCTGAGGATTGACCATTGAAGTTCAAAGATGTATTCTTCATGTTGTTAAGCGGAATACGAGGAGGGTCCATAGACATGGCCTGCGGTGGATCCCAATAGGTGGCGGAAAAGGGATCAATAGATTTGATAGTCGGATCTGCATATGATTAGAAGACGTCTGGAGTTGAAGTAAAGAAACATACCTAGAATGACCTCCATCCTATAAGCAACCATCTTCACATTCGTATTCCTCTTTTTCCTGTCTTCCCAGCACAATCCTGTAGAGATTGGTTCTAGGTCGCCCTGTAAGATAAGTCGTTTTGAATTCGCGGTTTCATCTCCCTCATCATCCAAGAATCCTTCCATATCTTCGTCTTCATCCATCTCCTCCTCATCGTCTCCCTCGCTCTTGAGGTCCTCTGCATCTTCGTCTTCCATCCATTCGGCCTCACTGTCATAATCGTAATTTGTCTCAGGCAGATCCCTCCTAAGAGGGTTCCTGGCTAGCTTAGCCATCCCATTGACGGGCCTAGCTGTATATGTGCCCCTATACGGAGGTCTGACATCTTCTTGGAACTTCAGGAATTTCATTGGCACTCTCCGTAGTAGATCTGTCGTCCGCCCGATCTGTGAATTTTGTGAGTTCGTAGTGAGGTCGATTGGTCGTGAAGCCTTGCCAGAGTAGAATTCGGTCATTATGTCCCGGACGGGCATGCATTGTTTCCCACGAGATAATATTTTGTGCGGAGAGAGGTGGAATAATGATGTTGCATCGAATGATCGTTGTCTGCCCGGACTGCGGTTTCCCAGTATGTAACTATCAATTGCGCTCTGCACAGCATCTGAACCCTCTTCGTCTCTTTCGAAGCGGTTAATAGGTGCTAGTGTGACTCCATTCTGGACGAAGAAATCTGGGAATAACTTCTCGTATGCAGACAGCTGGGGCTTGCTTGGCGTTAGTTTCGAGGGACTTGGGGCAGCCGCACTAAGGTGACTGGCAACTGAGCTTTGAGGAGGCGGACTCTGAGAACTCCTGCCTCTACTCTCCACACTCGCTGACCGCTGTTCAGGTTGTGCGGGTATGTTAAAGAAGTTATTCAGCTTCATCTGACTTCGCTCCTTTTTGCGCTTCTCTTCTTCCTTCTTACGCTTCTCCTCCTCTGCCTTCTTTCGTTTCTCCTCCTTGGCAGCCTTTTCCGCTTCTTGGGCAGCACGCTTCTCTTCTCGCTCCGTCTCCTTTTTCTTCTTCTCGGCTTCCCTCTCGGCCTCTTTGCGAGCTTTCTCTTCTGCTTGTGCCTGTCGTTCGGCTTCCTTGAGTGCTTTCTCCTCAGCACGCTCCTTGTCCTTTATTTCCTTATTGATCCTCCTCAACTCTCTCTCTTGGAAGGTGAGTTTAGCCTTCTTCGCAGGCGGAGGTGCGGCGCCATTGAGTGTTGCAAATGCAGAAGACGGAGGTGCCGCTACTGCACTAGGCGGAGATGGATCTTGGTAAGAAGGCGTGTCGGGTCCAGCATCGGTCAACGAGCCTGTCGTACTGGGTGTCGGACTAGCATCTCTTTTCGTGCCAACGCTGACAGGAGGTGTTGGTAAGGATTCGTTCATCGTGGGCTGTTCTTTCTGACATTCGCTTTCGAGGGTCGCGAGGAAGTCGGCAGGCACTGAAAATGGCTGCTCAAGATCTGGTCCTCGCGATAGTCCCTCAAAGACATCGTGGTCTCTTTTCAGCGATCTTGGAGACGCTTCTGGAGACATCTTGAGTACGATGAGCTTCTATTCACTCAAAGAATTCCTTGATAGAAATAACCATGAGCTTGCGAAATCAATGTATCAAAACAATTGAGCAGTCGCAATTGTTGTTAGAGCCGCATCAAAGGTCATTGGACGTCGTTGTTTTGTTGAGGCTGTTCCTGTCGTGGTGTTGAAGACGACGCGCTCGCGTCTGCATGAAAGTGGTTTCGCGTCTGAGGGCAGTGCCGCTTTAGAAAGGGGCCATGCCGCCTCTAGAACCGCGGAACGTTTCATCAAATTGGAACATTTTGTCTATTAGCAGCATATAAATGGAACAATTTCAATATCGTCTGCCAGTCACTGAAGAAGCAAGTTAAGATAATGCCATGAAGGATAATCAATGTATAGTATTCAATTCTTGAAGCCGTATACTTCTCATTACTCAAAGTGTGTATCCGAAGGCTTCATGTATGCAACGTCGCTAAAACGAATGAGGGCAATGGCCTCTCAGAACCCAGCCGCCGACCAAAGCAAAATGCACCAGGTTATGTGGACCTGCCATGCCATTCCAGAAACCGGTATCCTGATCGCCCAACGCCATAAAATGCATGTAACACTGCTGCTAGATTGGTACATCCTCCTCGAGCTCAATCACTGTCCGCATCTGGGTTTGCAATGTATAATCGCTGAGCACTCATCGTCATTGTTCTCTCATCAACACTTCCTCTTCTCCTCAGTTCCTCGGGGTTCTTCACACTCTTCTCCCGAGTGATGGCTGACTTCATCAGGCTGTTGGCAGCGAGCCTTGCTGCGTCCTTGGAACCCAATTCAGCAACATTATCAGCTCTCTCTCCACTGCTGCCACTTCCGATACTGCGGGTACCATCCGCACCTCCATCTGCAGTGAAATAGTCCTTAGATCTTCCGTGAGTGGTAGGGATAGGGGTTTCTCCAGCTTCAGGGACATCCTCCATTGAGTCTTGTCTCTCACTAGGCGGCGTATTTCCAGAGCTCCATCTACCGTGTGTCGAGCTGGCACCGGATTGTCGAGAATACGTGAGACCCCTTCTGCCGCTGCCAACACTACTCCTTCCACTGCCCGTCCTGCGATGGTATGTTCCACCATGTGGCATGTTTCCGCTATCCGCATCATCGTCACTGTCTCCCCCCTCCACTTCGCTAGCACTTAATCGCATTGGCACACCTCCAACACCGCCAACAAGATCACCAGGACTGTAACCCACCAAGCCTGCCTTGCCATGATGTCGGATCTTAGCCGTGACCCTGTTGCTACCTGCCAGGTTGCCTGAACTGCTTGAAGATATCCGTGCACCGCTAGTTGTCGTTGGTCCACCGATGACTTCCATGGTCGCTCGTACCTTTGCAGCCTTTTGTTGTGCTAGTAATCGTGGGTCCTCGTGCTGCGCTCGATCACACCAAACGGTGGCCTTTTGTTTCCGCATCAACGCTACATAGCTCATAGGTTGCGAGAGGCCGCCTGATCTTGAAGATGTTGAGCGCCGCAGATCTTGTGAGCTTTGTCGGAAGGGGACAGGACCATTGCCGCTGCTGGCAGTAGTGGAAAAGGTCGTTGTCGAGGGCGTGCGTCGAGAGGTGTATGATTGTACCTGCATGTTGCTCGGGTAGAGTTGTTGAGGTTGTGGCGGATAAACGGAGGCAGGGAATGTATTTGAAGAAGTCGTTCGTGTCCGACTATGTGAATAAACGTTGGAGGGCTGGGGACCTTGATAGCCCGCTGGCATAGGTTTCCGGTGAGGGATATCGGCCATCATGCTGGAGATATAAACGGTGGATGCCGTCCACAGGGTGATGTGCCTGATGTGTTTTATTGGTGGGGAAGTTTTTCGAGCGTTTCTTGCTATCGTGAAGCACTAGATCTCGCTATGGTTCCTCTTTTCTGCGAGGCGGAGACTAGGGAATCGCGAGGGTGGCTAGGGACAGTAGCTTGTTGATAGGATGCGTGGAGTTGGTAGAGCGTCGGCCGTAGTGTATGCAATGCAACCTTTGTTGATCTGCCGTTGTGATGTGAAAGGGAGGGTACGGGGCGACGGTCAATTGCAGACGGCGAGGTGGAAGAAATATATCCAAAGGAGTGAATGTCGGGGCAGCTCTTAAACAGGACCCGATTTATGTGAGGAACCTGCAAATACCTCTGGCGCGGCCGGGAAAGGGAAAGGTGGAGATGTGATGGTCGACTCTCGTTCGTCTTCCGCGCTCGTAAGGTTAGCTCGCCGGATTGTTTGATGGGTTTAGCGCGAGGCCTAAATAAGCGTGGCTCTGGTGGCTCTATCAGTAACCATGCCACCCCGAATTCGAACCGGCAACAGCTGAGAGCACTCGGACAACAGAGACAGGGCTGCAAGTGCACCACACAAAGAGATGCGATATGCACGAAATTGCCCAAGAAAACGTGTACGGGATCCGGACAGCGCGGTGCAATGGGGGTTGCTTTGCCGTAACCTTAGCTCGCGCGAAGGCTGGCTCTTTGTGCTTGGAGGTGGGCGAGCCTCGACTTTCGATTTTTGCTCCGTAGCCCAGACGCCAGTGCTGTCAACTTCGAGCAGCGTCGTCTCGGGTACTTGGGAGATGGCGTTGCAAGTTCAATATAATATAAAAGGTAAGACGGCCGCCGTCGCTTGGAGAAAAATCAAACTGAAAAGCAAAGACAGGAAGGTCTCACATTAGGATTTCTAGATTCCCACGCAGCAACAGAGCGTGTTCGCGCCTTTAATCAGCGGTGCAGTGCTGCGTGCTCAAGCCTCACAACCCCACCTTAACCTCTTCTCGGACTCTGCTCCCGGGTTGCTCCCTGGCACGTTGGTCGCTGGGGGCGGTCTGCAGTCAGCGCAGGCCACAGCAGGCTGAGTGAGGAGTCGAATCGCGTATCTGCCCAGGGGAGGGTCGGCAACGTGGATTCAATACACTCGATAGGGCGTGCAGGATGTCTCGAAGTAATCACAACAAATATTGAAGATCAAATCTGAAAGGCTGCTGCTGGACATTGATGAGGCCCGCGACGTGCCGGCGTTTTAATCAGAGTTGGGCGACCGCCAGCACATTTTCACGTTGACGTAAAGTTTCGATCGAGGTCACGTCTGTCAGGATTCATGGTTGGGAGCGTTTTGAGGGGTCCCGCGTAGAGTGGATGTCATGAACAGATCATTTGTGGAACAACCCTCTCTCTATCAAACATCACACTGCTTGCGGGTCATCGGTACGCGAGCGTTCAGATTCAGGGACGGGATGCGATACTATATCGTGATATAGAGCGTTCGAGCTGGGTATCTTCCAAGCATTTGTCTCTGAAAGATGGCATATTTCCAAGGCCTTCCCCCGCGACGTAAACTGGTTTCCAGGCGTGTCCCAGCCGTCCGTTCCCCAGTCCTCGAGTGCAGCGACCAAGATCGCGTCCTGGTCATCCTGATGGTGTTCTGGCGGCTCTTTGGCAACCACAGGCTGCAGGCCAGTGGAGGAGGACTGCGCACAGGCGCTTGCTATGCCCTGGCTGCGTGCCGGCGGTGGAGAAGAGACCGGATATGCGCTGACTGACGTAGGACTCGTGGACAGCCTGCCACTCTTGGCCAGTCCTGACCAGTCCTGACCGGTCCTGATCCCGGCCCAAGCAACGCATCTTCGGGCCTTTGCCCCTTTTCTGTCGCCGTCGTGTGTCGAACATCGCCAACCTCGTGAATAATGGCGCAACGAGAGTTCCCTTTTTCGGAGTGTCCGAGAGCGCTGCATCCATTCAGGAGGCCCCAATCGTCGCAGCAAAATAAGCATCTTCCTGGGACATCCCAAAGAGTATATTCGCCGTAGTCGCCAACCGTCCACGGGACACAGCGACAAGCTCACAGCTTTCCATGAGCTTAACAGTCCTGCAAAGGCCCTGCAAGCGCGACCCCTAAACGCCCACAGTCTCTCCTTATCGACGATTCCCTATCTTTCCCCTCTCAATCCCAAGCCTATCCCTCTTTTCATGCAATAGGACCGGCGTCCTATCATGATTTCCTGTTTGCCCCCTAGCAGCTCGCTCTCGGTACCAGACTTCGACGTGTGCCAAAGCACAAATCGCATATCTTGCATCTTTGCAATCCCATCCCCGTTCATCTCGTCTGGCCGAGTCCCCAACAGAATCAACAATGAAATGGGCATGACGTCGATGAAAGGAAAATTTCCTCGATGATCACGTCACTGGGGACCCCGTATCATCGGTCCGGTACGGTGTCTGCTGTCTGCGCACCGGCGCTTCACCATCTCGTAAAAAGATTTGTCGCGCGCAACACCAGCTGAACATCATGCTTGGCGGGGGGGCGCTTGCACGGCCACACGAGGGACAGACTCCCACCACGCCACTGGTGCGTGTAAGCCACAGCTCGCAGCTGTAGCCACGCTCCCACGGACCGAAAAGGCTGCCAACGAGACGCACCGAGCCTGCGCTTCCGTTCGGATGCAACCCTGGAGTCGGACCAGCGATGCAAGCAACATGGGAACCGAACCTCCCACGAACCATAACCTTACCACTCCGCTGATAATTGAGGGGAACCTCGAGCATTATTGGATGGCGTGCAGATGGGCTTCCTCATCGCTGCGCGCGTTGCCCAACCTCCTTCCTTTCCACGCCGGGCGCCTCATCTAGTGGAACCTCCCATCTGGTACCGATGCTGTTGTGCTTGCTGATGCTGCACGCTGCTCCAGCCTACATAATGTATGTGTGCCCGGACGTATGTGTATCATGCACAGATAATCACATCCACAATCCTACCTCGCCATCTTATCATCAGCCCATTTCTTCCAACACGATCATGTTAGCGCCAACTTCAGTTCCCTCCAAACCTCGATTTCGCCCACTACCCTACATATGCAATGTACAGGTAAGATACAGTACACATGCACGATGGCTGTGCAACTTGATTATTAGCTCCTTCCAGACCGTTCCCTCCGTCTAGTATATGTACAGGTACATGATCTGCTCACCGCCTTACTGCTGTCTCTTCCCCCACCAAAAATCCTTTAAAGAAGACATTGCATTGCCGCGCAATCCTCTCCCATTTCTTCCGATATGATTAGATGAGATGCGACTGCACACTCGTCATCAGATGTTTCTCCAAAATTTTCAACACATCTGAATCAATCGGAACGTCTTGTATCGAACAGGGCAAAACACGTTGCGCACCCCACAGATCGAGTGTCTGACAGCCTGGCTCACCTTTCGATTCAGCCTCCCTATCCACACACATTTATCTCCAACCCCACTACACCCTCTTTTCCTTTAGCTGCACTGAAGTCTAAATGTCCTGAAGTCATGTAGGGCTTCGGCCCCAGCTTGGGGAAATCCGAATGCACTGCACCGGATCAACTCACCCGCTCCGATCCCTTCTCATCCATTCATTCATTCTCTGACAAAAGTGTTGGTGCGGAGCACAAATCCATTTGTTCTCGATCATAATAGAGTTGCGCAGCCTTGTACGCGTCATACCGACATATCATGTGATTGGATCGAGGCTGCATTTACAGGTGGATTTCATTCCTCGATTTCGGGTCCTTCTGTTGTGATAGCGGTTGGTCTTTTTGTTTTTTGTCTTTGTTTTTCTAGGACTGCATTGCATGTATTGCATGTTGGTGTGAAGGATTGTTCATCAGGCATTGCACACGGAGGTGGTCGTTAGGCTGTTGAGACGGAGAGGAGAGGAGAGGAGAACCAAACCTTGATGCTGGTAGCGGTAGATATGGAGAAGATTTCGCACGGCGCGTTGGACGTATGCATGGTTCGACATGCTATCCTTAAGCATGGGCATCGTTCGCTAGAACGGCGCAAGCTCTTTTCTTTGCAACTTCTCTTTCTCTTGAACTCTTCTCTCTCCGAAGCTAAGCTTCTTTCAGCATAATATCCAATTCCCAAGAGCTGTATCTTAAGCTACCGTCTCTTACACTTCGTATAGAAGGTATATCACGTGGCCAGTGTTGCCGTTCGTGGAAGATTCGTGTCTGTGGCTGGCAAGTGGAGCCGAATGCAGTGCCAAGAATCATCATAAATTTCATCTTCCACAAACAAAATTTCTACCTTCAAACTTACATTTGGCAAGATCAGTAACCTTATAGCTCACGACAAATGTACTTGTTTTGACAAAACATAATAGTGTTTCTGCATCGTTTTCAACATAAAAACCCCTCTTGACTTGAGTGTACCCTCGCTTCAGTTGTCAGTATTGGAAAGAAAATATCATCATCACAAAACTACTATGAAGATAGTACTTGATATATTACATACATTGAACCCGATAGGGAGTAAAACAGGTTCAAGTGCAATGCACCATACTAAAGGACCTAGTAGCACAAGCCCTTTTACGCTCTACACTAAAACAATTGTCTTTACTTTAATTTCCCGAAATACGGCGGAGCTACTCGTCTTTTCCCACGTTCATCGCTCCAGCCAAATAGATAGGACCCAACGCGTAACTAGATCGTCATGGATGTATGTGTAGGGTCACTACAAGTCCCGCATACCATGTTGAACCGTCGTAATGAAAAGTTTAGAATTTCAAAGTCAATGTCTCCTAGCTCTCGTCTGGGAGAGTGTCCGGCATCCAAATGCAAATTTCTATCTGCGCATATGGTCATTTAAAACAGTATTCCTCCTTAATTGCAGATCAGGGGAGCGATTTTACCCTGATAGCCGGTTCCCCTCCTTTGTTCGCCAGCTCACAGTCAGGCGAAGCACGTGTCACAGCTCAAATTTATATGCATTCTAGTACCAAAACTAGAGTCCATCATTTTCGCGATTAGGAGGTAGAAAACATCTTTTTCAAATTTCAAATTAATCTCTACTCTCCTCTATGTTAGTTTGTACATTGATCCGTTTCCATGCTTTCCTATTATTATATCATGTGACTATCAGAACCGCTGTCAAGTGATCTCAACGTCACCCCATGACAAGCTTTCAGTGTCGGGTCAGATCAGCGACAGGAGATAAGTGACAAAACGGCTGGAATTAAGTAAAGGGACCTGAACATGGGCCTTCTCCAAAGACATTTTGAGGGGGCTGAAAGACATCTCCAGGGGCGAAATTAAAACCTGCCAGACCATTCGGACACACGGTATTGTAGGGGTTGGTAACAGGACCACCACCGAACGTGGTCAGGTAGCAGACTTCCTCGAAGAATTCGAAGAAAGCACAACCTGTGGTCGTGTAGCATGCAGCGCAGCATTCTGCTGCCGTGGCTGAAAAGCTAGAATATCCAGGATGGTTGCCGGCTGGCTGGCCCCACTCGCCGCTAGCCCAGGCGAGGCCGTAATCGTTGGAGGGGTTGCAGACTGGTGTAATGAAGAGCATACCTTAGCAATTGTAAAGTATGGGGACAAGGGAGATACAAAGATTTGGTGCTCACCACTAATGATAGAAGTCTGCGTTACTGTCGCTGGAGTCACGGTTTGCGTTACTGTGGCGGAAGCTGTGATGGGTCCTGCGGTTACCCCAATGCAGGAACATGCTGATGAGTAGCGCGCGCTGCCGCTACATGCTGAGGCGTAAGTTGGAATTGAGCCTGTGGTCGCGCTTCTTGGAATGACAACTACGGGATCTCTGGGGTTGAGGGCTCCAGCCGGGTGCTCACGCTTAACTGGAAGATTGCTGTAAATGGAATAGGTTGTAACGGTAACGGTGGGTGCAGGAAGCGTGATGCTGAAAACTAGATCAGCCTGATAGAATCTAAAGGTATGACTGAACTTGAAATGCATTAAAGCTTACAATGATGTAGGCGTCGCTGTCACAGAGCCGAGAAAACTAGAGCAGTCAGATGATGCACTACCCAGCTTTGAGGTTGCTCGGATGGCACGAAGACAGTTGTCGGCATTGCATGTGCCTCGGGGTTCAAGCACTGCTGCAGAGGCTGTGCTCACAGCAAAGAAGAGGAGAGTAGAATAAGTCTTCATCACTGGATGGTGAGGTGTATTTAAAGTTCGCTGATGAGAACAAGATCGGGCCCATTGAAAAGTGCTGCAGTCTTAATTTATTATATACGAAACGGAATAACAGCCGAATGGGCGTCATAAGAGCTGAACATATCCGTGGAGGTAACGGTGACACATATTTATTGAATGGAGACTACTTTGAGCAAGCCTCAACATGTTCAGGATTTGCAAAGCCGTTTCAAGTCGGAGAGGCACGGGACGGTGATGTGGCGGACGCCATTTCATTTCTTGGCCATCAACTTGTCTCACAACGCTTAGTGACAACGCCTTTTCAATATCTGTTCAGCTGCAGCCAGGATAACCAATCTCTCCCACATCCTACAATTTTCTTATTCTCTAGGTATTAATAAAAGTTTACCCGATCGAAATTATAAATCTATATAACCTTTGATAGTGTTAGTTGAAAAAGAGTAACTTTTAGTATTTCGCTTATTTTAGTAAAGGAGTAATTATGGTTGCAAATGAACGAACATATCGTCTGTACTACAGAAATATTCTATTTCACATACATATTATTGAAATCAGAAAGCGCTGTAGGGGCCACGGTACGCTAGTCGTCCGATGAAAGTCACGTGCAATGGTGCGACAGGGCATTTCCAGTTCGGGTCTTAGTTCAAGAGCACTGTAACCTCGCCTTATTTTATATCTTCATTCTCTCCCATTAGAAATTAGACCTTGAGACCTTACATTACAATCTTTTACCCACTAAATACATGCTTTACCATTGTAGCATCTGATACTGGTGCTCGTCTCGTGTCAGCTGAACAGCAGCCTCGTTCTTACGATTATAAAATCCAAGTCCTTTGACAATTATTGGCGTAGTTGATAACCTTAGGACTATCACTCGCTTTTATCTAAGTAGCCTTTGCCTCTTATCATACACTTTGTATCGAGAAGTATATCACGTGGCAGTTCAAGAGCCAGTCACCATCTTGAGCTAAATTGAGTCTCAACTCCAGAAAGTTATTGATGCTCAAATGGACTTTCTTCGAGGCTTTGGATCTACCACGGACGAGTACCAGCAGGTCAATTCTGACATAAGGTCTGAAATGACAGATATGGCATATGCTCAAGGGCAGTCTCAACATATCTTGGAAGACATCCACCAGGATATGAAGAGCATTGATAGCAGAATGCGACATATTTTTGATCGAGAGCAGGGTGACTCGATATGGTTGAGTAACACTAAATTTCAGGATCTTTCAAGCAAATGCTTAAAAGCACTTTTCGTCACTGACCCAGCCATTGACAGGAGAGAAATCGAGAATCGAAGGGATAGATTAGTTGAGAACACGTGCGACTGGGCAATAGAACTATTCGCTGAGTTCCTGGATGACGAGACTGTAAGTCGACTGTGGCTACATGGTGATCTCGGAAAGGCAAAACCATGATTATTATGTCATTTGTGGATTATTTGTCAAAAGCAGTCTAGTCTCGGGACGACCAACTTGTGGTCTACTTTTTTTTTTTTTTTTACGACAATACATCGGACAAGAGAAACACTTTGTCAAATGTCTGCAAGTCGCTTCTTTATCAGGTGCTGGAACGAGGGTTGTCCCATCACGACGAGGATACGAATAGATTCATACGAAGCTTTGATACCAAGGGCGAGGGGATGTTCGATTCTCTAGAAGCTATCTAGACATTCCTGGAGGAAGTTCTCCTTTCAGCCGATCTAGATCAGATACATCTCATCGTGGATACACTTGATGAATGCGATGAGATATCGCTTAACAACTTCCTTACCCTCGTTGCTGGCAATCTCGATCCGCCGAAAGATAGTGATCAATCACATCAAAAGGTGAAATGGGTTCTCGTGAGCCGAAATGAGCCTGCCATAATGGATTTCCTGGCTATTGCAGACCGTTCGGTGGGCATTGATTTGGCTGCATACGAGAGCGACGTTTGTCGGTCTGTCAAGGACTTTATTGGAGTCAAAGTTGGAGAACTATCCATCTTAAAGAAGTACAATTTCGAGTTGAAGGTGTTTGTGACGGAGATATTGCAACGAAAAGTAGAGAGGACGTTCCCATGGGTTTCGCTAGCTTGTCGAGAACTGCGTAATCCGCGAGTTCGATCGATACACAAAACTGGTGCTCCAACGACTTCCCACTGGACTCACTCTCCTTTACGGCCGAATTTATGAACAAGTGTCCTCCAATGAGTTCCTGGAGATGTCGGGCTACATCAAGGAAATTCTACGCTCGGTTACTTTAGCGTTACGTCCACTCTCCTTGGGAGAATTGGCTGTCTTCGCTGATCTCCCTATCGAAAACTGCGAGACGGACTCTGAGTAGGTGGAAGAGTATCTGGAGCAATGTGGATCATTCTTAACGGTACGTGAAAGAGTGAGAATAGTCGATTCTTGGGAAACAGAGTCAAAAGGAGTTTGGAGTTCGAATGGAGCCCAGAACCTTCCGTATCAAGTGATCACTCGCTGCTAGAAAATGAGAAGATGGTTCACTTTTCCATCAATCTGCCAAGGATTATTTGTTATCCCGGCAGCTGCAGAACATTATTCTCGTCTCCTGGTTGCATCGCTAAACATGAGGTCATTGCTATCCGTTGTCTGGACTATGTGGGTCGTTTCACCGCAGTGGAGGCCGTAACTCAGCAGAATCCCAATCAAGAGAGCAAGTTACCAAACCAAGGTCATGTTAATGGTTGAAACAGCAGATATACGCCCAAAGAGAAGTCATCGCTCGGGTATCAGTCTCGAGTCCCAGGAGGGAGGAAAATTGCCTGGCGTGAACCAACCCATGCGGTACAGGATTATGGTCGAAAGCCATGTGAATATTCTGGATGGAAATACGAATACCCTTTCTTGTTCTGGATGCGTTATGGAAACTTAGCATCTGATCGAATGCTCTCTAGCTACAACTTCGAAAGCGATTTATTTCGTCCGCAAACATTGCTTTCCCGGGCGTGGGTCGCCGAATATGGAGGCGACTCCTGTAGTCGGCCAGATCGCGGGCTGGTGGGCATGGTGGAGGCAATCATAGTCTATCAGGAAGCGGTAGCCGGCGGTGCCATTTGGATAATTTCAAAGATGGCAGAGCTACTCTTTCCGCAAAACCACAACATTGATGTAGATTTCGAGTGCTGGGATCTCCCTCCAATGTGGGCCCTGGAAGCTAGGAAGTCGATCTGGGCGAGGGCAAAGTGCTTAACATGATTGTCAACAGGGCCCATTTTTGCTATCGAATCTAAAGGTCGTCGCAACGCCGGCATCTGGTGGAAGAAAAGATCGACTTGAGATCAGCCATAAAGCTCATTCCGTGCGATTGTCTCATCGCTTGCTCTGTCTTCAAAAACCATCTGCAGGCGATCGTCACTGACGCGAATCCTAATCGGCTGCTTGAGGGTACTCAGCGTTGCAATTCCTGCACCAGTATTCTGCATGGCAGAAGATGGTTTAGAGTTCATGGCCAAAGCCACGAGTTCTGTTATTGACTCCCAAGAACTTGATGTTGTCTTCGCAAAGAATATGGAATAAAAGACATAGGATATAGCGATCAAGCTATAGATAAGTAATACCAAGGTTGATAGAAGCGTCGCAGTTGTAATTCCGTAACCGTAGCCGTTCACTGTGGTTTTCACTTCCAACTTGGTCGACTGATCTCCTTTTTGGTAAGAGTAGTTGAACGCGGAGCCGCCAGCGTTGAAGATTGCGCCTTGGGGGAGGAGTTCGTTCTTCCACTCCTCACTAGTGCCGACACCTTTAAGAGAACCCATTATTGTGGACATACTGCTCGTCCGTGATAGACTATCCGTTATCATTACCGCAAGAACAGACTCGATTGCGTTGATCGGAAAGGGAGCCAGCGATATATTATTGAGACGACCCACACTGTTGCAAAGCATTGCGAAAACCGACATGGTGGGCTGCTCGATGATTGGATTGATGGAATCCGCCCACGCAGGAGCAAGTTTGATTTGTGTCCATAATGGTAAACCATTGGATCCTAGTTGAAGTTGTCCCCCAACGAACCAATCGGTCGGCAAACCGGAGGCTATCGTAGGGCCGCCTAAAAATGTGATGGTTGTAGTGGCATTTGCCCATCGAGCATCGACTGTGCAGGCTAATACCTGGTCGGGGATTTGTTTAGAGTTTATCCCTGGAAGAGCGACAACTGCGCCAATAGATGAACGACCAAAGTCCTCGGAAAGGTCGACCCAGCTCAAACTTGGAGTTGTTCCGTTGCCAGTAGATGACTGAAACCACTGCCTGGATCCAATCATTGTACTGTTATATTCAACCAGAGGATAATTCCTAGCTCCTTGATCAAGTCTTGGGAAGCGGACAGTAGCGTTAACATTACTAGCGGAGCATCTGATGTAGGTGACAGGCTGCATAGCGTCAATTGAATGGATTATATCATTGTAGTAACAGAATCCGGAGTGTCTTTTGAGGCACTGGAATGTATTTGCAATAAACCAATACCTTTCAATCTGAGAGACTGCGTCCGCAATCATAGCCGATGGAGCTGTCGCAACCGTGAGATCAGGTTGGTATATCAGAGGCCCTCTGAATCGAGTCGCCATGGTTTGCACAGAGTGATGTCCAGATATTAGGACCTTCTCTGGCATGACTTGTGGTTGAGTTCCGTCATCGGGAGCGGAGAGCGAGTCAGAGGGCCAGAGAGACAACAATCCGTTGGCGAGAAGGCTGTAACTGGGTGGGAAACAAGAAGCGTTCTGTGAATAATTGCAAGGTAGATCGGGTGTTGCTACTTGATCTAAACGCGATGGCCATAGATCTTGAGCAGTCGCATTGAGCCAGAAGACCGTGCCTCCTGCAGGCCAATCGCGAAGAACGGGCTGGGAAGCAACTGCAGCTGATGGTCCAATCGCGGCACCAAGCATAGTGAAGATGATGATTGTAGTAACCAAAAGGGTCTTGCTGCCGGAAGAAGAGAACTCGGTAGCACAAGTGGCCAAAAACTCTTTTGACCAAAGTAAGGATAGCTTGCTGAACTCAAAGCCCGCGGTCATAGCCCCAAAGGGCAAATATTCGGATACAAGCTGGCTACGCACCAACGCAAATAGGATGGTAGAGAGTGAGGCCATAGAGAGTAATTCGAGCATCTTCGCAGCAAATTGCAGGCCCAGAAATTTCAGTCCATCCTCTCCTACCGGTCCGGAGAGCTCACTTCCTATATAGTGACCCTTCCAATTCAAGGCCAACAGCGTGGCAGAAGCCGCAGTTGGAATGATATGGAGTAATGAGACATAGGAAGCAGACCGCAGGTCGCCAAGTATCGCGATTTTCCTTTGTTCGGTAAAAGAAAGTCCTCGTATTTCTTGAAGAAGAATGTAGATGGATTCCAAGCCGAGGCTATGAAAAAGTTTGCGGAGTCGTGTAGAAGATGTTTCGGGCCCGGTGCTTTCTATTTTCGAGGAACTCGAAGCCCTGTCCGGCTCTCTACACATGCCTGTCAGCAAACCAAACTTCGGGCTTAGATTGAATCGTTAATTTTACCCGCTTTTGATAAGAGCAAATTTGGGTCCCTGAATCTGTCTGCTATCTGGTTGGGTTCTTGTGGGCCAAGTCCACAGTCGTCGACCTGCCATGGAAGCGAGATAATAAACCAGTGCGCAAGTGGCTTTTGTCGTTCGATCAGAGGAGAAGTGGCAGATGGTAGTTTAACTCAACAGCAGTAGAAATTCAAAATAATTCATCGCATCCAGGCGTTGTAGGGCATCGATTAAAGGAAGAAGGAGATGAATCTAGCAAAGGCAGAGAAAGACACGAAAATTGGAAAGAGAGTTAATGGCAGTGCACAGCATCCTGGTCTGCAGCATCGTAGCGCGCGGCTGGTTGTAAGCAAACTTCAAACAGGTGGGTTACACAAGGTCATATTTTGGGCCTCGGCTGTGAATGCTGCCTAGAAAAACCCCTGAAACCTGCATAGCTGAGACGGCACCCCTGATCAGCAGCGGAATCAGTTTCGGCACCAAATCTGAAAGGCAGTTCGTTAAGAAAATATTATTGGTGGGGACTCGAGCCGTGCAAAAGGAGAGAGCTAGCGTGCCACTTTGGGTACTAGCGACCAGCGAATGAATCACTGTTGCAAGTCTCAGACCCTCCTCTCGATTCTCATACGAAGGCGCACGGCATTAAAAATGACCTATTATAAACGAGAAAAGTCTGTCATTTTTAAAGAATTATTTTGAATAAATTCTAAAGTATTTTGACTTCAAATTAATTTTCACATACAGTTCGTCTTCTACTCTAAAATCTAAGTCGATAATTCGATGTAAAAATGGTCCGTTTTTGGTGTTCTTAACTTTTGCGCCAAAATGGGTCATTTTCAATGCTGTGCGCCTTCGTACTCTCTCAGAGATATCTCGAAAATTATCCTTCGTGATATATATCGCGTCATTTGTTATATAATATCAAATTATCAGACCAAGTATCACACCGTTCCCATTACACATAGTCAATCTAATTTTCTCCAACCAAGGTCTCTCATCTCTCATCTCGATATTCCTAAATTCCTGGAGCAGTCTTACCAAGATGTAGGATATTTGGGTCAGAACTAAGCCCTGGCCAGGACATGTCCTCAGCCCGCTGAGAAAGCATAATGGTCAGCAAAATCATGGCTAGCTAGGATGCATAATCATACCCTCCAAATGCTTGATAGTGCCAACCCTGCCTTTGCGTCTCCCATCTCTCTGGCTTGAACTCGTCTGCATCGCTACCCCAGAGTTTTTCGTCTCGGTGAAGCACGTAAGTATTTGTACCGTATATCATGCCTTTCTTCACAAATATTGGGGCTTTCCCGTCAGATCCTCCACCAGTGGGCAGTGCAGTGTCTTTCAACGCCACTCGACTGTTATTGGGAGCAAGTGGCAAGAGGCGCAGACCTAGTAAAAGTCAGCAACTGCATTGTTCTGAAAGATTAGCTTTGAAAGATTAGCTTCTGCGCACTTTCATTTATAACTCGCCTAAGATACTTCATGCCCTTGAGCATATCGTAACTTGGGAGTTCGCTGCTAATAGATGCAATTTCTTGTCGAAGAGTCTCTTCGACTTCAGGATGTCTAGACAAGAAGAAAAGCGTATTGCTAATGATGATCGCTGCTCCATCTTCAGCAGCTTGAAGTATATTGAGAACTTGAGATCGAATCAGCTTCCTGTCGGTAGTTTCTTTAGCCACTTCATTCAGTAAAATGAGTCGCTCATTCTCATCATTGGGGCTTTTGCCTTCAGCTATGGAACTGAAGTATGCATCGATACGTTGGTCTACGTAATCATGAGTGACCTGGCAGGCTTTCTCGAATTTATTGTTCGGGAAGAATACTCTCAATTTCCCGAGAAGAAAGCGCTTCCCAACACCTGCATCGGCCTCTGCAAGCGCTGCCATGAACTCTTTATGATCGACTGACGAGTTTTCTGTTAATGTACCCACAGATTCCCCGAGGAGAAATTCAGTAACAATATCTGTACCCTACACATATATCAGCCCTGCATTCCTATAATCATTTTAAGTCATACCAAGCGCTCCAGGAGAGGTTGTACATCAATCGCCATCCCATCTCTTGGTAACAATGGAAGAAAGTTTTGGAAGTGATGTTCCAATCTGCTCAAATTGCTGAACTGTGCTTTGCTGAGGATGGGCTTCACTTGCGCTCTTGCATGCGCCCAAAACGGACCGTCAGTCGTGAAGACACCAGGACCCATGTACGGAGCCACAGCAGGCAATCTCAGGGGCTCCAATCCCCAACTCTCAAAATCATTTGCCATGACAGATTGGATATTTTCGGGATCAATAGTGAAGATCATCTCCTTGCCGAAGTTCGTCGCTTGCCAGGTCCGACCATACTTGTTGAACAGACTACGCATGAACTCCATCCGGCGGTGCTCCATTGATGCTTTCATAGATTGCGCGAAGAATTCGAGGCCGAAGAAAGGATCCCTCTGCTGGTGACGACGTGCAGGCTGACAGCCTCTCGAGTTGGAGGAGTTAAACAGACGCCATTGTTGGAAGGAGAAGTTGCAGATAATGATGACAAGGAGGACGGAAGCCGACGTCCATGCAGAGTTTAATATCTGCTCCATCTTCCTCTTCAAGACGCAAAAAGGAGATGAAGAGGACTGATATGAGTCTTTTAATATAAATTTTGATGTTTTCAAAAAGATAGGAGCATTTTTGGTTCATTATCTAGTGCCAAAACAGATATGAGCTCAAGAAACCATTGCTTAAGGATAAAGAGATGGCGTTGCGATAAAATCTTGGCTGTCGCTGAGTAAGATTTTAGTTGATACTTAACGAGGACAATAGGCTTTGGAACTGTGAATTGCCGAAAGGTCGATAGAAGAACGTTCCTTTAATTAGTCATTCAGTGAAATGTGCTTATGTGATGCCTGCCGCGTATAGGGTCAGGTCTTGGTTCAACTTAATAGGACTGGTCTCGAAGGGAGCCTCACCAGTTTCACGTGGCGTTGAAAGAATTGTCAGGTCAACCCACGACCCACTTTAAGTTTAAGATGTCATTTCTTTGAATATAATTTATTTGACAGCATCGAACTTTGCGCAGAGCTGGGATTCTTAGACTTGGCAGGCTTCCACGTTTGCCATTTGTCAGAACAACCGCCACGGTGAGCTTTAGTTCTCGTGGTCGGGTGCCAAGTATCTCGGGATGCTTCCACAGATGCTGAGAAGAGCTTACTTATCTTGTAGCTGCCAAGGGCTATGTGTAACCAAAGCGGCCAAGGAAGAACCGCTTGGTATGACGACTCGATGTCCCGAGGCAGAAATATTCTCCACTCTGCTTCTCATATTTCAAGTGAAATTGCGGTCTGTGGCTGCAGTAATTGGTGCATGAGCCTAAAAAGGTGAGCCTTGGCTCTCGTATTCATGATTTCGAGAGAGATCATCAGCTCCAACTTTTAGACAGGCCAAAAAGTTGACCACTGTTGTGTCAGGCATGTCGATAACGGACGGTCAAGATAAGATAGGATCTCTCTGCGGTACAGCTCCACAAATATGTCTTACTTAGTATTTCAATCTTGTTATCCTTCCCATTTATCGCGCCGCCTCCGCAAAAGATCGCGGGAACACATTGTGCAACCGTGCTCTATACCAGCGGACCAGCTCGGAAAAGCTCCCATTGGTGGACAATTCAGTTATGAACATGCGGTACTTTTTCTCGAAAAATATCTCACGCGCGTGAAAGCAGGGAGAGCAAAGACAAGGTGCTGTTGATTATGGCACGCGATCAATTGATGACATGGATTCCGTCTGAGATGCTGTCATGGTCGATGATGTGCGAGGTTCGTTACAATTGAAGTAGTACAATTTTCTAGGCGAGAATTAAAGGTGCACATCATCTCCTAAACTTGTAGTATCGGGTATGCAGCTTGCCTAGCTGTTGACTGACAGGGTAAGGAAGCACATGAAGAACAGTGGGGAATAATCTTGTGCCCCTCTCGACTGGTCGGTTCTCCTTGTGATACTATAGAGACCTGCTCGAGCACCTAGTATAAGAAGGACAGTGCATCCACCACGCACGTCACACTAGGCAAATGCAATGGCAACTGTGTCAACAAAGTACGAATGGACTTATTGGCTGAAAATATGTTATCCAACGCTCAATTCTCCTCCTCCGTCTTCTGACAGACCTCGGCCATCAAAGATGGTTGTAGATGCTCGAGGTAAAGCTTCATATAGATGGCTTTTGACTGAAGCTGAACGCAAAAACATCGCTAGTTTGCTCAATATCGACGGTATCCCTCCTCATCATACTTCAACCCAAATTGCACTCTTTGAATCAATGAAAGTAACTGACGAATCCCCGATTCTAGTCGGCACCCTCACATTCCGAGGCACCACCATGAATCGCGAACGGCAAATATGCAAAGGTTGTGGGAAAGCGTCAGGATTGGATGATATCGTGCAGAATTCTCTTGATCTGGGGATCCATACCAGAGATTTCATCCTCAGTACCTTTCAAATGGGGCGACGAGATCCAAGCTCGTTACATGATATATATTGCTCCAGCTGCGGAGCCAAGCATTGGTACAAGGCGGGCTGGACAGTGTATAACTCAAGTTGGTTTTACTGAGGATATGAAATGAGAACGGGCAGCAATCTGAGAAGGAGAAATTGATTATCTGCATTTCGAAGCTCGTTTCAGATGGATGTATCTTAGTAGTCCACTTGTTGGTGGCCGCATGAAGTCAAATCAGAAAGCATTCTAGCACTATTGCATTCAAATTGTACTATCTACTGGTAGCATTCTCCTGATTAGAAGATATTACGAGTCAAAATTGGATGTGGTAATAGCGTTTCTGACAACAACGTGATGTATCTAGGAATAAGTGCTTCTTTCCTAACGCCTGCCGCCCACAATCTTCGTTATCGCGAATTTCCTTGTGAAAATTAGTTAAAGTATGAATCTGTGAGAAATTACGACATGCTACAGTCGTTGTACCCGTCTTGGCATGCTTTTCAAAACGCGAAATATGCATTTACATTATAACAGCCAAAATAATCCTCGTTGAACGCGAGACACGTGACCCAAAATGGAAATGATCGGCATTCACGGCATTTGAATAACCTGCGAAGAAAGGGAAGACCATCCCCCGACTTATGTAGGTACTCTGGCACGTATTCTGCATTATTCTATCGTCTCAGTAGACTGTAACTGATTGAGAGGTGAGCATCGCCCCCCCCCCCCCCCCCCCCCCCCCCCGCTTTAGTTCGCTTATTGCTAGGCCCTACTCTCAACATCTTACTGATCTACGAGTCTGTGAACTTTGCGTTCTTATTGTTGCACGGCCCCCTCTAAATGTGATTGATGATATCTCTTGATCAGCGTTAGTCAGAGAGATTATCAGATGCCACAATCGCTAAAGTGAACTGCATAATCAATAGCACGACGTGAATACGAGGGGTGAAAAAGTGACAGGCATGCTAAATAAGAAAGGGTCTTTGCTGGTTGTTTTCAAAAAGACGCTTTATGCACTGGTGATAGAAAGCGTGCTTGAAAACTACAAGTGGGAATACCGAGTATTTGAATATCAGCAAGTGCCGTGTAGAATACAAAACAAGTGAGATATTTCAAATAAAAAGTAAGATTTCTACACCTTCTTTGGTTTCACGTCTGTCGGTAAGAAAATGCCGATACCGATACAGAGCCTCGATACCCATGATTGGCGGGCTTGGTATACGGGTGGAGCACATCCCACGGATTTAGCCTCAGAATATGGTCCCTTGTAAAACATGCCAAGGGACTTCAGTTTCAAAACAGTTCTCCAAAGATATATTCTCCGAAGACATCGCATCGTACTGCAAGTGAAGTCGAGTCATATCAGCGATGGGTTTTCGATCCCACCCATACACGAGTCCAGGAACTCCACTCTCTGCATTGTCCTCGACTCCTACGAGACTACCACGACATCAACAACAAACTTCCAAAAGTTCGAGGAGGTACTGCAATTCCAACTTCTTCGGCATCCCGATATACTTCCTTTGGGCTCTTCTTTTCGTGGCTATCCTGGCACTGGTGATACCACTCGCCATCATGCTCGGAAGGAAAAGGCACAATCGAGGACAGCCAACAGTTCTAGTACCTCTATACATCTATCCAAGTCCAGGAGCGTGGGATCCCCTGTTCAGCGCGTCAGCCACCATTCTCCCCCTTTCTTCTGACCTTTCAGCTGACAATGAACAGAGTCACTCAACACCGGAAGCTGAACTTCACTATCATCATCAACCCAAACAGCGGACCAGGCGGACCAGGACTAGATGGCAACTACACGAGAGACATCCCAAGACTCAACTCCTACGCCAACGTTCAGTCCGTGGGATATGTGTCCACGAACTACACGAACAGAGATATCTCCCTAGTACAGGGCGATATCAGCACCTACGCATCATGGTCTCAAAATGCTACGACAAAGGGGCTCGGAATGCAGGGTATTTTCCTGGATGAGACACCTTCGGAATGGAGCAATGCGAGTGCGGCCTTTTACGCCACGGTCGCGAACTACATCCGTTCCTCGACCGCATTCGGTGCAGATTCCTTTGTACGTTCTCCGCGCTTTTCTTTTCTGTGCCGTTCTACCCTTTTAGGCAATTTTATAGTGTGGTTCCATCGTCGGAAAAATAGTTACAGTAGTGCATGATGAGAAAGGACATTTCCTTCCTCGCTTAAACCCCTATCCCTGACACCCCACCCCCCGCATACTTCTGTAACTCTTAACCTTACTAATTCAAACCTTACGAAACCAGATAATCCACAACCCAGGAACGATTCCTGATGCTCGGTACCTCGATTCTGGCTTTGGCAACTTGACCGTAGTATTTGAAGGGAGTTATGACACATATGAGAATATCAGTTTTCCGAGAGCGATTAGATCATTTAAGAGAAAAACGAATAGTGGACAACAAGCACTGGCGGCAATCGTTTATGACGTGCCGGATGATTTGCAGGGGACAGATGAGACCAACTTTCTGGGAAGGTTAAAGAATGCCGTTGGGAGCGTGTTCTTGACGGGAATGGGAATTGATGGTGATGTTTACGCGAGTTTTTGGACGGGGTGGGATGGTTGGGTTCAGGATATGTCCACGTGATGAGTAGACAAGGAAGATAATAAATTGATTAGAATCAGGGATACGGAGTTGTTGGTAGAAGGCTGACTCGGATTGGGGATTTAAAGAGGGCTGTGAGTCGCAGGCGACCGCCGAGAAGGAAACAAGACTTTCCTATCTATGAAGTCTACTCGATTAGCTATAACTTTAGGCTTTCAATATTTAATAAACTACCCTCAGTGTTTTGAAACCGTATAGGCGGCCCGCCTGCTGACCTGTGATCTCGCACAAAAGTGTTGCCAGTATGAGTGTACTGAGCACTTTGAGTTTACAGATTATAGATACAAGCGAAAGCTTGTCTGCTCGTCTCCCCTTCCTCTCTTTCCAAATAGAGTGGCCGTTGAGCTAGCGAAGGGCAATACCTATGCGCTCTACGCCCCAAGGGGAGAAACGGCAGTTGTGTTGGCGTCTTCCTCTATCAACCGTCAACACATGGTCCCTGGACGAGCAGAGGCATTTGCGAAAAGTACATGTCGGATCGTAGATATGTTGTCGCGTGGCATCTTAATGTGCGAAATTAGCTCCCAAAGCATGACGCTCCGCTACTCTTGGATCAAACCGGTGGGTTGAAGCTTCTCCCGCATCGAGAAGATCCTTCATTGAGGATTGGGTTTCAGAAAGCAGCGGGGTTTGAGTGACGATGCAAAGAAGAGACTTTCTGTATGTCATGTGCGGATAATGGCGGTGACTTGAGATTGTGATCATGACCAAATGTCAAATAGACGCACGAAATTGCCTTAGTATATGCATACAAAGAACTGTAAATGTTCTATTCTTAGCAACTTTCTACCCAGTTGTCCAAATCCATGTTTTTCAGGACAGTTGAAAACCCCTTCGCAGATGTATCATTACATATCTGATCCACCGTCGAAGTACTGACCGAAGAGCCCGCGTCAGGATATTCTATGTGGAAGATAGGTTTTCCAGCATCAAGGAAAGGTTGAAACGAATCGCATTCACCATACTGAACGCATTGTTCATTTACCTCCCACTGTAGCATGTCAACAGCAGCATTGACTATGGCGCCGGCGTTCTTCAGCCCAATCGACATGTTGCGACTGTGTGCACCAATGGTAAGGAAGGTCAGATAGTTGACGGCAGTCTCTTCTGTGAGATCGAGCCCAGTGTCGTTATCGTATCCATCCACGTTGTCGGGGTCGACACCATCGCAGCCTTTGCTAGCCGCTAATGCAAGTCTTGCGGTCATAATATTGCGAACGTTGGAGGAATTCGTGTTCAGCCACCACTCGCCAGGCCACCCTTTCAGTGGCTTGGCATAATCATCCTTGGTGAAATTACTCGAGTCAGGGCGGAAGTCCTCGTAACTTCCTGCAGAGAAGTAGCATATGACGCTTCTATTCATTGCGTGGAGATTCGCAATAGTAGACGCGGGGTTCGTAAAGAGGTCGATATCGTAGACTGGAACATTGACCGATGTGTCGTTGAGTGCATATTCGAGAACGATTTGCCAAGGAGTCCCCGCTGTGGGGCGCCAAAACTTCCCTGATGTGGCGTTGGTGTTGTTGTTGAGTGGTGGAGAGGGTTCAGATGAGGCTGCCCCGCTGCTTCCTCCGCCTCGTGTCAACCCGACTCCAAGACCAACTCCCAAACCAATTGTTATGATCATGAGTAGAACACATGCAGCAATCCAAAATCGCTTCGTCTGCCGTGATATACACGATGTCGAGGCCGTTGTGCTCGGATCTTGCTTGATAGGTTCGACAGGATGCGTGGAGATCCATGAAGGCGACATTTTGAAGACTTGAGTGGACTAGTTCGAGTTTCGTTTCTGTCGATCTGGGGTTTGCGGGGAAATGTTTCGTCGAAGGGGAAATTATTTCTAGACGAGTGCCGGGGATAGACGTGCACACACTATAAAGACGAGATTCGTGGTGATCTGGTCTTCGCATTCACATGTAGAAGCTGAAACCAAAACATCGAAAGGTTCCAAAAATTCGTTGTGAACCAAACGACGATTCCCTCTTCAAGAAAAGAAATAGCGCACTTCAGCGTTTATTGGTACTGTAAGTATTTTATGTCAGCTTCAGCTACACAGGCTCTACGAGAATACCGCCTGCAAACATCACGAAACCAGACGCGAAACAGAAATGCAAGGAAAAACGCTCGCCAGCCTGCCATCTTGGCCAGCCAAAATAGGCACGAAAAGGGCTGAGGCGCGTACTTAATACCATGCTGCAATATCGCGATGCTGGGAACAGATCTTACTTTGCAGTGCCGTTAGGTCCTGTTCAGCGATCTTGGGCCTTAATGGTGGCACGGTCAGGGCCGTGTTGGAGACGACTTGCATGAGGCTGCTCGCAGATCCCAAGGGTCGAATGTTCGCCGTCGTGGCATCCCACTCAAATCCTCCTGTGGTTAAGAGTTCGAGGATAATTCTTTAGCTGGGGTACGCAACATCGTGCATAGAAGTGCTGATCGCGGTGCGTGAATCTCTGGTAATATATTTGCCACGCCGCAATTGCGGAGAGCATGAATATCTTCATGCATAGAGGATCAGGAGACGATGAGTGAGAGGTGAAGATTAACCGGTAAGAGCCAGAGACTTCTGGCTTGGCTGTCGGCAAATCATGGGCCTGCCGCTTTTATCGAGCAATATCGGCAGCGTTTCCGAGGGGACTGCGAAAGAAATATTTTACTTACCATTCTGCCAACCAGCGGACGCATCACAAAGCGCAGATAATGGCTTTATCCAAATTGTATATAGATATCATCGAGCTATACCTATTCTAAGAATGCATGCACTTTTGAGGTTTGGAACATTACATTTCATGCACGTGATAATTCTCGTGGCACGAGTCCATCCATCTGTCCCAGGTGCTTTCAACATCTCCGATGCGAAAGGCACATAGCTACGGATTGACCTACAATGGAATTGGGTCGCTCAGAGTGAAGCTCACAGGAATCCCTGACATTTCCACCCAGACTATCATACAAAATCAGTACGGTATTTTTTCTGCTATGTGAGCAGAGGATGAGCGGCTTACTCGTCAACGGATCCGAGCCAAGTTGCTCGGTGGTGAAATCTTGGGTATCTGTAACACTTCCTGGTACTGTCACGGGGATCTCGGACGTACAATTATTATTTGCAGTAGTAAGGGTGACACCTGTGATTGTTTGCTCTGTGGGGTTCGTCTGAAAGGTAAGTTGAGGGGCACATGCATCTCTAGCCATACGGGCAGCAAAGCCTGCTGCCATCTGATAAGCAGTTAGAGAGCTGTTCGTATCGCGATATTGATGCTAATACTTACATCGTCGTGCTTTTGTGAGATGATGGGCCAATCGACACTAGGGAAAGCGTTAGTAACTTAGGTAGCTGCGTCCTCGTCGAGAAACCCACATTCTGATCATTTCTTGCACTACTGTTTCAATCCATGCTTGGAACAAAGAGTATTTTCCCGATACACCATTGATAATGGTTTGTGGCGCAGTCAGATAGTTCAGATTTGCCTGATGGAACATGAAGGCATCATGATGGAGACCGAGAAGATGACGAGTGTTCGTTTGTTTCTCAATCTCTAAAAGCGTGTACCAATCACCATCACCAGCTGAAGTATGAATCCATTCTAAGACGGTGCAAGGAGGCAGGTTACACTAGACGATGTCAGTACGGAACCCACCATGGGAATGTATAGAACACACTTACGTTGTAGTAAATATTTGTCGCCCAACGAGGATTGATTTGCACTCCAGCGTATCCGTTCTCGGCGACAGTTGACATGAGTGGCCACATTTCATTGATCTAGAAACTTTCAGCTGCGAGATATATAGTCAAGTTATATAGTAATTACCTGGTTCATCAATACAGGTCTTGTATTGTCACCAACGACATTCACGATTCCGTTGTCAACCCATGCCCTAAGAGCATCGCCATTATGAAGACCCGTTATTGCGGGAGGAATGATTCCTTGGGGACTGAACCTGTCGGCAGCTGCAATGCCGACCTGAGTGAGCCAAGCTTGGTTCCACGAGATCTCTCGGGAGCAGTCAAAATAAGTGGCATTATCCTGATCTTCATGTGTAAATGTATGAGATACGTGAGCGAAGGCGTTGAGGTTATCAGGTTCAGACCACCAGACTTTCAACGCATCTAAATTCGTGCAACTAGTGTCGTATGGATAGGCGTCTGAAGTGGAGGGCCATAGGCTAGTGCCCGTTCCGAGGGGCTTCGCGAATTCGAGTGGCGTATCAATTTGATCCTGTGAAGCCAGATCAGCTTTTCTCATGCAGAGTTATGAAAACACCCGAAGCGCTAGTTTTGAGGCTTGTGATACCAGTGATGATGAAGTCGTGAAGAAGGACTTCAGGATGCTAGACATACAGCATATTCGATAGAACCAGGGTCGCACTGGTTGTCATCATCTACATCCTCAGCGTCCTGAAGCAAGTCAGAAAGATACGACAACAACCCTGAAATAACGCACTTCAATGTTCCCATTTCCATTATGTCCAACCTCAATAAACCAGTCACTGTCATCAGGCATTCTCGAGTTGACATCTTCAGCCCACGTGACATGTTGAGCGAGATCGGCTGGAGTGATCTGATAAGTTGTTCCATTGGGGCTGTAGATGTCCGATTCGAGGAACATATCATCGACTACCAATATATCAGAACCTATGATGGCAATATGCGGCATGGCACAAACCTTGTGTATTGAGAGTTGCACGACGATAGCCGGTATCTGTTTAACCGTCAGTCATCAGATGGACCCGAGGCTTGGCACTCCTTTCGTACATAAACCTCTGGTCGCCCAGTGAATCCACGCATGTTGAAGAAAATTGGAAGTCGCACTCCAATCCGTTGCGAAACTGGTGAAAAATACCATCTGGAAATGGTAAGCTGCGTTCACATCTCCTAGGGAATATTTACCTGTTGTCTACCTTCGATCTTATTGATAACTCCAGCGGTCGAAGTCTTCGTGAAGTTGGTAGTTGGCGCAAATTGAGCGAACTCAATGGCAATGGTAGAATTGGAGATGGACGCAGGATAATGCCAAAGACCCAGAGTGCTAAGACCCCCGGTCTTGAGCCCAGCAGTTGGAAACTCGTCGGTACTTGAGATATTCACGAATTGCTCCACGCCACTCTCACAGCACCCTCCAAGCGCTATGGTCCCAGAAGCTATTGATGGATAGGCGTCAAGGCGGACCATTCGAACGCCAAAGCTGGCCTGATATTGATACAAGGTAGCCCATTGCGAAGCATTCAGTGCGCTCTGAAACCCGATTGTTCCTCCATAGTCGTAGCTGACTTCAGAGAGAACAACAATTGCTCCATAATTACCAATGGTTGCGGAGCTGTTGAGTACAGGAAGATTAACGCCAGAATGAGGGACAACAATAAGTTGGTATGGGATAGCATAACCATTGAGGCCGGAGTAAGCCGAGTATCCCGAAACGGCATCACGAGCGAAGATCAAGACAGTTGAGGAAATGCTTTTCGCGACAATATAGGTAGCAGGTGTAGTGACATTGGCAATGGCTGTGGTGTTAGTAGAGACGGCGATGCCATTGACTGGACAAGGTTAGAACTTCCTTGCCCATGAGAGCGCCATGACTTACCTATTGCAGATTTCGTTGCGACCACCGGCGCAGCTTGACGGATGACTGTTTGTTGGTTTGTGCCAACAGACTCAGACGCAACTGGGTTGGAAGGAACTGCAATGGCGGCTGGAAGAGATACCGCCAAGACGCCTGCCAAGAAAAACACTTTGGAAAACATTCTTGTGATATCAACGGGCGAACGAAGTTCTCAAGGCTGGAGATAACTTGGCAAAACTATGGGCTTCCCTTGGGGTGCCATACTTTAAACGGAACGTGGATGGACGACATAGAGAGGCGTTGGACGTGATGACGACGCCACTTGGATTAATTCGACGCAATAATTCAACCACGGCTTTCGCTCCGAGCCCAGAAAGACCTAGAGAACTTTATACGAAGCGAGAGGGTGTCCTTGCGAAGGGACTGCATGACCCAGACACTTGCCAGCAGCGCCTCTCGGTGAGGACAGATCAGAAGCAAAGAGTACAGAACAGGAAACGGAAATGGGCACCCTGTCCTCGATTTAAAGAGCGAAAAGTCCAAACAATATAGCTATCTTCAAAGAAAGCAGAAAGTTTCTGTGTAGTTGCAATATTGTCAGGCGTTCTTGGCAGAGCTCGAGATCACTGGGATCGCCCATGCATGCCAGATGTGGAGGAAGATAGTAATCTGGCGTGTGAAAATTTAATTGTTGCAGACCGTTGCCGGGTTCCATATTGCAACAGTGTCTGGCGTTGAATTGTCTGGAGCCAGGATGTTAGGATGCGAGCGGCGGCTGGCTTTGACAAGGATGAAATTAGGTTACGGAGAAAAGCGGCGAGGTTCCTTCCATAGGCCTAGCATTTAGCCGATCGTTAACGCAACGTAGCCTAGCGGATCACGTGAAATTTCTCGGCCTAAGGTTAATGCGGCTTCCCCAACCCCTTCGCATTTCAGCGTCTCATTTCAACCTGCATGTCAGGACTTACACAATGCAACAATACAATACATCCTAGAGTCGTTGCCACGACACAAGTACTTCAGATATGCGACGAGGAGTCTCAAAGATCATCGACAAGCACGATCCTCTTCTAGCATAGTGGTTCCGCGAAATCTTTTCTCCGCTTGAAATGCATATGCGAGTCTTGCCAGATGCCATGCAAGGTCCCATGCCGCCGTCGATCCCCCTCATTGGATTAACATATCAAGCGGAGCAAGCCTTGATTATTTTTTTGCTGTCCAATTTATTTCATTCGTCGCCCCACTTTCTCGGAGCTTTACTTTCTTATTCAAGAGATCTTTGTGGCCCCCCGGGCCGCAGCTAACGAGTGAGCTCGCCCTAGGATCTCGGAAATTTCAACTCTAGTGCCCCACATAGCTAAAGGGTCTTCCTCCAGACTTTTGATTCCTACAGCTGACATCCGAGCCCGTTCCAATGCTTGTCTCATGTGTCGGACCCTTCGGGTCGGTGACTAGAGAGCTTCCATGCCTAGCTCGTGATGTGTCTGGTGGGAGGGCGACTGTGAAATTATCACTGATCCTAACTCATTGAGAACGGTGGAATTTAGGAACACCTGTTTCCTATCACGTCCACATTTTTGGTACACGGCCCTGCCTTTGCTATTGATATTGCCCTGACAGCCTTGGATAGCTGCTTTCCTCTTGTTCTTCCTTCAGTATGATCTTATCGACGTTCACATTGAATGGCAATGGTGTATATCAGTGGAGTTCACGCTGAGAAATGGTCTCAGTTATACGAGCACTGGTGGCAGCTGGTAAGACCCCTCGCCATAGACAATACTTTGTTACCTAACAAAGAAGGTTCTTGTTATTCTGTGCTTAACGTCTGCCTTCCTTGGTTTCGGGGTCGTTGCTTTTCAACTCGGAAGGAGATTATATACATATTTCGAGCCCAAGGTATGAATACGGAAGCCCATGACTCGAGTGAAAAGCTGCTAATAGGCATGGACGGGTGCAGGAACACTACTCTCGGGGCATTGAAGCCAAAGTATCTAACTATCTTAAAAAGTATGTCACTTCAAGCTCTAAATCAAGCACTGGCACTCGGGCTCAAGTCCGGCCCACGACTCTGGGTATTTACCTCGGTCCATTTGACGTCTCAGTCTCTCCAGCGCAAATCGAGCTGCTTTCTAAACCTGACATGATAATACTGGATCCTCAACAGCCGAATGTTGACAATGCCCTTACGAGCCTGGGTGAGCACCGGAGAATGCCCACCCACATTGTTGGCCGACTCGATCTTGGACAAACCTTACATCGTCCCATAGGATTCACGAGATCAGAAAAAGACATCTTTGCTTGTCTTGATCGAATTGTGAGCATCATTTCGAATCGATTCCGGGATCTGAAAGGGTGCAGTAATGGATTTACCGGCATCCTGCTTGCTGGTTGGGAGATACTTCCCCAATCGATACTTCACGAGTTGTGTGGCTTGATATCCACGTTCAGCTTGGATGTGTACTTAGAGACATGTGGGCCTGGTTTTTTGAAGGAGCCATCAACCCTCGCCTCGCCATCGGTAGTTGGGCTCGTGATCCGAAACGGATTATGCCTTGAAAATGGAGAGAGACAAGATTGTTTTAAGATGAGATCTCTCGCCACGACAGTGAAGGCATTTGTTTCGCAAGCATGCCTGCGGGATTTCACTGTGTTGTTATGGGAAACGTTTGACGACAATGCTATCCCTTCAAATGCGGTGTTGCAACGTATCTTCACATGGTGCAACTTCTACGGCGCGCTCCCGTGGATTGGTTGTCACGGCGCTCTCACAGACTCGTCCACAAATGCCATATTGTGCGAGCCATTGCAAGCCTTTGTTTTTCTGAAAGATCCCAAAGTCATGGAGCTGCACGATGTATGGAGAAGCAAGAAAATTGTAAGCTCCCCTCGAACTCAGTAAATGATGGAAAATCCAGCATGTACTAAATTTACAATAAGGTTCAAAATTTGACCTACACTTACTCTGCCTCCGAGCAGCTTAACAGTATGTTTCCAAGTCTCGCAATGGCCATAGAAAACTGCTCCTGTAACCACTCAGAAGGGGAAGCGAAGCCTGCCGTTCATTTCACCACACCTGTACAGAACTTAGACTGGTTTGTAGTCGAGAGTTCCGCGGCAGATGTAATTGATACTTCGAAGATGAAGGTGCGTTATGATGGGTTAGGCTGCTTCCCGATCGGGGTGGAGGTGACACCCGACGATTTTCATGAAATCGTCTCTTCTCAAAGAAATCTACGGAAACTCGGATTACTAGATTCGGTCACCGCCTCGAATATTCGCGAAATGGGTCTTCTGTTCACGAATTTTCTCACCACCCACAAATTTTCCAGCTCAGCACAGCCTACGTCTCCATCCGTTCAAGAGGCCATCCGTGATCTATGCCGGATCCTAGAATCTTCCCTCGACGACGGATCCGAGGGTGTTCGAATATTCTTAGGGCTGCAGTCCGGCTTTCAGAGAACGACAGAGAGGCAATTTTGGGCGGTATACCATGTCCAACCTTCTCACGCCATCGTGGATATTTATATCTCCAAGGATGTCGGCGATTTTGTTGGGACTTTGCTTCACACATTTCTGTCATCTCGAGGTTTCAGTCGACGAGAATGTCTGATGGCCGAAATATCGTTCGCCACTTGGAATGGCAATTTGCTTTCGCCACACGGGCTCCCTTCGCGACTTGCTCAAGATCTCGACCTTCTTACGCCCGAGGACAGCCTTCCTCTACTTCAACAAATTTCTCTTCTGTCAGGTCGCAAGCAAGATCCGCTTCTGAGAGGGATCAGATCCCGGATTGTTGAAAGATTGGTGGACATTCCCACTTGGCGCCAGTTGAAAACTATCAATGCGGTAGACCATCTGCGCGGCAACGTAAGCATCGGGGAGCTGCTTCAATCGAGACTCAAATGGCACTGTCAGGCCAAGCACCATCACCCAAGCCTAGGCCTCACGATTGCACTTTTCTTGGAGATTCAAGACAAGATCACAGAAGCGTTAAGACGCAGAGATCGTCGCAGCCTTGAGATGATTGTCGGTGCGTTGGAAGGAATGCTTCGTTGCTCGTCGATGAGGGTCATTGGCGACCTCTTCGCACTTGCATTCTTTTGTACAATGCGAAAACTTGCTTTCGAAGAAGTCTATATTGAAGTGACCGATAGGAACCCGTTGTTCAACGATCAACCAGACCAAGCTGCTGCTTTTGCAGAGCTGTTTGCTTTGGGCTCGCGCTGCGAAGCTTACTTCGACGTCACTCCTAGTCAATTTGGGGAACTTCTCTCAACGAAGTATCGGCTTCACTACGGTACACACCAACCTCCAATGTTCCAAGAGACTCAGGTCGCCCTAGACTCTGCTTATGCTGAGGCTATGATTGATAATGATCCGAAATACAAGCCAATTGGACTTCCAGCATACAAACGCTTCACTTTTCTGAGTGTCTTCGCAATCCCAGCTCTGATCGATATACTGCTGTTGACAACTACAGGTCACGGGTTCTACCTCAGCGGGACCAATGGCAAGGGCTACTTTTTCATGACGCAGCAAGAGCAACACAGCGCTACCACAGCGCTTATGATTTCCCTCCTCTTATCTGGAGCCATTGGCACCTGGATCACGTGTGGTGGGACCTACTACTTGAATTCAATGGCCTTCTCTGCCATGAATTACTTTGTAGTCACTCGTCTTCTTGGTGGTTTTGCCTTTGCTCTTATCATTGGACTTGTCGGGTTCATTGCCTTTGCGTGTAAGACTTCACCCTACGCCGGCTTAGTTTTCTTCCTATACCTCGTTGTGTTGACCGCATACCTTTCGCTTCTCGCCGCTCTTGCCAATTATCAGTTCACCGGGTCAAGTTTCCAATCCGGGCGCGCGGTAATTATCGTTTGCGTACCAATACTCTTCGTTTCTCCAGTCACCACGATCTTTGTGCCCCACCATGACATTACTATCTACTTAACTGCTCTTTACTGCTTTGTTACCTTGCTGTTGCTTGGGCTTTTACGGACTGGAGCTAAGTGGACAAATTGGTACCTAGAGATTGATCTCGTAACGGATGTAGAGCTCAGGAATTGGTATATGGGCAAGAAAGGCACCGAAGGTGCAGAAACTCTTGAAAAGAGGTCGGATCCTGCAGTTCTCCGATTGGCTCGTCGAGCACTACTAGATTATGTTGTCGCGGAACAGAAGAGATTCTTCTTCTGGCCCCATACCAGAGACCTCCTTGTACGAAAACTAGCTTCCTCACTAGAAGCAACAGAGTTCCTCATGGTAAGCTTAAAGTCCCTCCCATACCAGCTTTCTGACTCTGCCGCAGAATTGGTATTCGCGATCGACTGGCAGTCCAAGACCCATGATCTATACATCTGCATGGAATCTCCAGACTAAGGTAGCTTTGTCATCTCTACAAAATTCTCAGCGTGGAATCCGCTTCCACAACGGCTTCCTCCATTGGCGTCAAGCAGGCGACGAGGTGAGTGCATTAGAATTGGGCTAGGTATAGTTAAGCTAATACTATGGTAGATCGGTTGTACAATTCTGTATTTTGTCGTGGCTTTATTGGACAAATGGATTTCGTTAATTGATGGTGGCCAAAATGTTGGCTTGGGGAATGCGAACGTATCCTTGACAATGCCTGTAGGTTTCGGCTTGGCATACTACCTCATTGGTGCGGTCCTTCTAGATTACAACGCTCAAATGCTGCATGAAGCCGCCTCGAGCAAGATCGAGGAGATCATCCATACTGAAAAAGACATCGCTCACGCGGCCAAAGTTAAATCAGACAACCGAAGGACAGTGTACTGGAGAATTCTTGCGAGTAATTTGGTGTGGCACATATGGGGTCTCGCAGTTACGACAGTCCTCCTGTGGCTCTTCGATAGCACTGACAGAGATACGGGAACAATTGTCTATCTCTCTTATGTCCTGGCATATACAGGCAAGTTATCTCTTCGCCGAGTAGGGCCAAGTAAATATTGAACGCTAATATTTGCGCTGCAGGTCTCTTGTGGTATCAGGTATGATGGCACCTCAAAGTTCCATACATTTATGTTGACATTCTCAGTATACCAAAGTTTTTTCAGGGCCCCGTACCCTGAAACCCCTCCTGGTTGGAGCTGCTGCAGGTCTCATTGTCGGATTCGTACTGGACCACCAGTTTCCGAATTGGATATATTCGGATATTGTAGGACTCGGTACAGCAACTTGGACTGCAGCAATCTTATCTTTATGGGCAGGCAGGATCGTCGGGCCCAGTGAAGATGCACCACAGACCTCAAAATCCCCAGGAGGAACCTTTCGTGCTTATTCTGGGCCTGGTCCAGATCAAGCGTGGTCACAGCCCGAACTGCAAAGTCTTCACGAACAGCTCTCCGACCTCTCTAGCAAAGAACGACTAAAAATCGAATCTCAATCAGAATTTGGAAGGCAGGTAATTTTGGTGCTTGCTCAATGTGGTCGGACAAATCTTTCAGACCAGGCACGGCTCGCGTTTCCAGAGGCCGAGGAGTTATTGAATATGAGTGCCAAACTCTTCAAGGAAAAAGCCATCTCAGTCGAACTTGTGTCTATTGATCACTTCTCCGAGTCAGGGCGAACCATGAGGGCGATCAGTTTGGATAAAGAAAGTGATCCAGTACGACTTCTTGTTGCATGCGAGGCGAAACGCGTCTCCAAGGCACAAGACCCCATGCAAAGTTTCTACTGGGAGTAAGTTTCTAGCATCGCTCTAAAAGAATGGCTGCTGAATCAAAGATAGCGTCGCTGAGTTAGTTGTCCAAGTCACAGCAGAAAAATATTTTGGATACAACACCGAGGATGCATTGCTTGCCAGGACCCTTTGGCTAAGCAACAATGATCTATGGAGCACGGCTTCCGGGCCAGATGTCTTAGAGCGCCATTTCCGGGTTCACACGCTCACAAATAGGTCAATATTAGCTAGTCATTTGCAAAAGCAGCTTCTGCGAGATTTGTGTCTCGGCATTGACGTCAACATTGAGTTTGATCAGTTATCGGAAGACGTTCGTCAACACATCATCAATAGATGCCTAGGAATCGCTGATCAGCTTACGAAAGAGCAAACCGAAGCACTGAATATCAAACTCAATCGCACGCCTGGCTTGGGTTTCGAAACGTATATCGCACGACGAAATTTTGCAGCTTTTGCGGGTGCTCGAATGCTCGATCGCGTGAGAAATTGGGCTGATGACGAGGCTTCACGAGAACGACGCAGGCGAAAAAGTGAGGAACAACCACAAATAGTCCTTGAGCCTCCTTCGCCAAGTTCTACGATCAGGTTCATGGATCTGGTAGCTCATGCCTCGCCTCCCAAATACTCGCTCTATGACCGAATAGTAGAGTGCTCCGGTGCGCTTTATCATTATCTGGGAAAGGTTTGCAAATTCTTTTCCATTGCCCTTGTCGCCGATCCAGTATATCAGAGGGAACTTGATTGCGCGTTTCCTGGTGGCAAGTTCACAATCAATTCCGCCACTCGATTTGTCCTACTGTCAATCTGGATGTGGGCCAAAGCATTTCAGGGACTGCTTTTGCCTCTCTTTTTAGTAAGACATCCTACCCAGTGCTGCGTTGTCCAACATTCATAATGCTAAGGCTGAACAACTTAGTTTCACAACCGCAAACGCGAGCTCACCATGTGGAGTAATATCCAAGGAATGGAAGTGTCGGTAAAAGGACGACGAATTTTGATTCGAAACCTGGATGGCGTCTCCACGGGCTTCATTCACCCTATTGACTCCAAAACTTTTCACATGCTGCAATACCGAGGAAACCGCATCTCAGAGCCAAACACAACCGTCGATTTGATCGCGACGAACACATACACCAGTGCGATGACTCTGATCCGTCGAGCAGAGGTCGAGGATGGAAAGACTGTGAATGATTACGTTTACGAGTACAGAAAACCAGATCCTAAGGCGAGCAAGCGATTACTAAACTTCGATCTTCTCACAACACCAATTACCAGGAAAGGAATCGCAGGCCATAACGAATTTCAAGATATCTCTTATAACTCCCAGGGGCAGATGGACTCGGGCTCGTATTTGCAAGACGGTAACCTTGTTCGGTTCAAGTATCATTATCAAAAGGCCGCCAAATTTAGCAGTGCTCTCCTTCGAGCTGAATTTGTTCTGCCTCACTTGAGCTGTACGGTGTCGTGGTGTGCTCCGCCAAGAACGAATCCAGAAAGGCTTGATACCTGGGTAACACGAATGACTCACCTAACATAGAAAGTGGTACTGACTGTCTCAGGTACCTCATTCGCAGGTGATAGAAGCGACTTTTGTCGTGGGTCTGGATGTCTGGGAATGCAAGTACATCTACGACCATAAGTTTCATCCGACCATAGTCACAACTCTCAATGGTAAGAAGGTCGATACACCTGATTTGATCTTATACGATCATTTGAAGGTTCTCAAGAAACCTAGCCATGTATTGTTCCTGGACGACAATCCCATTTCTGGGTTCAAATCCGCTGTCTCAAATCCAATCACCAGGCTATTCCGAACACAAACTCGCCACTATCCCATATCAACATCACAGTCCCGATCATTATTATGGAAGGCGTGGAAAGACAACGCCGCATTTGATGGAGTGGTCGTCCGTTGGTTAGATGAACGCCTCCTGCGACGAGACCGAATTCTCAAGCCGTACTGGCGAAATCGCGACTTCTGCAACTTGCCTGCTGCAGAAGAGTACCTGGACAATCATCGAGATGCGGTAATGGCAAGTGTTGATCTAGATAACAGTATATCCAGTTGGACACCTCTAGCAATAAAGTTAAACGACCTCCACAGCTTCGGTCAAGGCGGGGATGCATGCAGCAATACGCGCTCAAATGCCATTGCAGAGGACGAAGATGAGGCAGCATTGCACGTCATTGCCGTGGATACAGGCACATGGCCGAACGAGGTATGATATTATCCAATTGCAAAAATTCCAGAAGATTGATATTTCACAGGGCGGTGGAGTATCGGCTTGTAGAAGCGATGTCATTAATAACCTCCGGACAATTAAGTGGCATATGGTCGCCGAGTCGGCAACCGACTTCGGCATTCCAAAGCGCCAAATCGAGCGTAACGTCCATTCGTTGAAGATTGTGCCTTTATGGGGCCTCGATCTTCAAACACCTACACATGGGCTATTCAAAAATCGACTAGAGTCTGAAATAGACCACGTAGCTACCCATATCACTCTCTTAGATATCCAGCGCCGGTTCATTCCTGTTCTGGAAGCTCTAGTACGCGGTGCTCGAGCTCTGGAATTTGAGACGAGCGACGTGAAACAAGCCACGAGGGCACTTGTTAACCTTAATGCCTACTTCAAAGATTCTAAGAATTGGAGCGCTGTCTGGAGAAGTGATGTTGTCAAGTCGGCGTGGAGAAGACTTTGGCTTTCGCAGTCAACCGCCAACGCCCGTCCATCTTGGCAGTGGTTCAATACAGAGCATCCGACCCTTGGTCAACTCGATCAAGGACTCGAGCTATGGTCGAGATACCTTTTCATATTTTCTATCCCTATCCCGGAAAAAATGCCCCCCGTCTTTCAGGCATCTCACCACAGCGTCAGCGCCTCCTATGGTATTGTTTGCAAAATAAAACGAGGATGTACACTCCAGATCTGGGATCACGCAATAAGCTGGCGAGAGACCAATCTGTACTTATCCTCTGTGCTGTGTCCACTATCGCCATTCACGAGAAACTCTCTACTGGGCTTGATGCGCATGACGTCTGTTCTCTCACTGCATCATGCTGATACTATATTACCTTGTGCCGATTTCTTCAATCCAGACTGGGAGGTCGAGATTGGAACATGCCAGGGCAAGATAGAGAATCGAGCAGCGTTCCGGCGGAAAATTGACCCGGTCGTGAATGGTATCACTCATATGGAGGTCAGTCTTCTACTCAAAGCTCTATACACAGCTGACATGTTGGCAGCGATTCGCTCCAGTGCAAGAAATCAAGACCAAAAAGCCCACCGTCACGATGTTATCTCATGTCTGGTAAGCCACCACTTGCACAATGTAATCTCGTCGACCTATTCTGATTTCGTTAGGTATGCCAAGGACATCAAGACTGCATTGCTAGCAGCCGATATAATCACCAATGAGTGGGGATTTAAGGACTACACACTTGAAATATATGGTGCTCTGGATAAATCCCCGTCGTACACAACGAACTGCCAGGAGATCATCGCCACCAAGTCGTTGCGTCATCAAGTGTTTCTGAAAGGCGAAGCAGATCCTATTCGTGTCCTCGAGAGAACGGTATGTACAGTTATAAAATATGTGGATGATAGTCTGACACAATAGCAGTGGGTATTCTTAAATTCTTCAATATCAGAGGGCCTGCCCCTAGCCCTCGGCGAGGCAGCACTTACAGGGGCACCGGTTGTCTGTACCGACGTCGGAGCATCCCTTCGAGTCCTGACCAGTCCCTCCGACGGATCCTGTTACAGTGCAGTAGTCGCGCCAAATGATGCTCGTGCCTTAGCACGCGCCCAAATCAAGCTGCTCGCTCTTCTCGATGAATGGAGTCAGTATGCTGACCCTGCTGCCTCCACTTCAACTGCGAATTCCTCTTTTCCTGAGACTCCTACCCAGGAGGATGTAGCTCGTATCACGATGCGGATGTACGAACAGATCGATGCTCGCCGGAGGCTAGGTATGCGCGCGAGAGAGATCGTGCAGAAATCATTTAGTGGTGAGAGGTATCTTCGAGAACATGAGCAGATGCTTTGGATTGGTAAGGCGAAGAGAGATTTTTGCTTGCCGGTGGATCAAAGACGGATAGCGAAAATGACAACTCCGGCTCCAGTTACGATTCCGGGTCTTGATAGCATGGTTGCGAAGCCCAAACAGGATTCCCGAAATGCTAGTCTGAGTTTGAATCGGAAGAGTGTGGGGAATTTGGATTCCGTGCCGTCGTTGGGGTACGAGGGTTCGAGTGTAAAACCGACAAGCATCTTGACAAGCAGAGCGCCAAGTGACTTCGGGCAACTGGTGATTTGTGAGCGAGAGATATTGAGAAAACCGTTAGCGGCAGTGATTGTTGATGGCAATGTACTCAGTCAGCTGAGAAGAGAATCTCGCCAGGTTGGGCCCTTGTCGGGAGATGCTATGGTCTGAGGGCACGGAGTTGGGGTTTATAGTTGTCATTTTTGTTTTCACAAAGTCATTGCGATTCAGGGTGACCTAGATATTTTTCAATGTCTGTATTTTTATCGTTCAAACTAGTAATCATTGGTTCTATAGTATAATAATTAGATGAATCTCAACCATCTTGAAGCCTTTCACTGCTGTAGCTGAATTGATGATTGAGCTTGCTCGTCACCAAGGATCTTGAAAATCTTGACATATTGGACACGAGGTCCATCACCTATTCTCCCCTTGATCTTAGAATTCCAAATCCGGTTCTTTAAAGTCCCATGCGCCAACCAACTTTATCTGTCCAGCAATGCTCCAGCTCGTTCCCGAAATGCGCCGAATCAACACTCCTCCATATTCCTCACCACCCTCCTCCCATCTCTATCTCTCCCTAAGCCCCTATCCAACAAACGATTCACCTTGGCCATCAGCTGAAACGGCCAAAACACTATCGTCCACCACATCCCCCACACCCAAACCAGAAGCTTGATACCGAACTCCTTAGCCTCGTACATCTTATCAAGCAGCCATATCGCGAAGAAGATAAGAAGACACGCGCCAGATGCGATGAGGACGCCTGCGCCATAGGGCCAGAACTCGTCGGCGAGGACTTGGCTGGCGGAGAGATGTATTGAGGTGCTGTTGGACATTGTTGTGTTTGCAGTGTCGGCTGGGGAGCCGCGGGGTAAGATGATGGAGGGGTTGGTTGAATTGCAGGGGTATGCGCATGGTTGCATCATCAGGGCCATGGTGAGCGGAAAAGCAACTAGATATGCACAGAGCGAAAGTGTTTGTGTGTAGGTTGTTGTTAGATGAGTAAAGAGGAGTGCGAGGTTACACGAATATATTTGGAGGCTTGAGATGAGGCGTTACTCGTTAGGCAGACGGCGGGGCAGGGTGAGGCTGCGGCTTCGTTGTCGGAAAAGCGCCACAAAAAGCCATGGCGGCGAGGCTGTAACAAAGCTGAAGTCCTACTTTGGAATAAGGAGTCCTTCCTTCGCTTTTCTTTTGCTCTTGCAATGCTAGTCCTTGTGCCATCCCATTTTGGTATCCCTCGGTTAGCATTGAACTATAGTAAAAGGAGTAGGTTCACCTTCTGGTCCTGGCCAATGAGAACGCCTGAAACAAACCTAGGCTTATTGGCCCCAACAATTGACGCCTCATTCGGTTATGGTTTGTTTTTCTGCATACAGTTGCATAAACTTAGAAACGATTAGTAGGTTTGTCACATAGTGAACACTTAGAACATCTTTCAGAAGCACTAGACCTTTTGAATAATGGGCGAAGAAGTCTTAAAAAAAAGGTGTGTCATTGATGTCTCCCTTTTTACATTTGGGAATTACCTAATAATGGGAAAGCTCGCGATGCTTCAATTTCCAAGCATATGAAAAGCCTCAGTGGCGAAAGATTCCCAAATTACGACTTCAATATCTAACCGTCTCGGTTCGCTAATAGATTTGGGTCACCCACGGCGATTAGGGAGCCTCATATCTCGGGATTCCCATTTTAGACTCGAAGTAGCGCAAAGCTAGCTAGCAGAGATCAGTGTTACGATCGGAGGTAATTAGATTGCATAATCTATAGGAAGCTGTGCAGGTGTTTAGGTTGCTAGACTCGGCCGTTATTCCAGGCCAAGATTGCGATCGGTTATGAATATTATTGCATGTACTCATTTATATTTACTATGCACTACACGATGCGAGATCCAGACGCAATGTTGTCACCTGATAATTACTCTGATTCCAACTGCTTCCTCTCCACATTCAAAACTGTCCTGAGGTGCGCGTATTGCAACGGAACGCCTTTGTGGCAGGCCAGTAGTTGGCCTGTCTTAAGGACGTTCTTGATCTGTCTTCCATTGATTTCCACATTGGCAAGCTTCGCGATCTCTTCCTCTGACAATTGATGACTGACACCTCTCTCAAGGAAGTTCTTCCAGACTAGGGTTCTTGAAACTTGGTCTAGACCAGGATATTCCATGGAAATGTGGATTCTACTCTGAAAGGCAGGATCCATATTTTTGACACGATTGGTCGTCAAGAAGAGGATGCCTTCGTAGTATTCGAGAGTACGGAGGAAGATGGAAACAATCTTGTTGCGTTCAAGATCATGTGCAGAGCGGGCTTCCAAGAAGACGTCACATTCATCCAGTAACAGAACGGCGTTCCATTTGGCGACCATCTCAAGGATCGTGGTGAGGCTGGATTCTACCTCGGAACTCTTAACTCCGAGGTCTCCTGCGCTCATCATGTAAAGTGGTGTGCGCATATTCTCAGCAACGGATTCTGCCGTTAATGTCTTGCCAATGCCAGGACCACCGCTCAAGAGCATGATAATGCCTTTGCCCTTCCCGGAGATGACATCATCGAACTTGTTTTTGTATTTGACTTGGGACTCTGCGAAGGCAAGAATCAATTCCTTTTGATCCTCGGGAAGAACGAGGCTGGAAAAGGCAGAAGAATTGAAGGAGATCTCGGAGACTGAGTCCACGAAGAAAGAGAGCCAACGCTTTGTCTTTAGAGCATATCCCTTGAGGAGAGGAGAGCAATGAATCAACTGTTGGTCTGTGAGTGGGATGCGCTTGATCTCCTTGCCGGCAACGGAATCGTGAGAACCTGCGTAGGAATCTGCGTCTTCTTCGTCTTCAGACTCACAGTAAGACCCTTCGTCACCAGAATCTTCTTCAGTAGTAGAGGCTTTGGATTTGATCTTGAGAGGTGCCAGGTGAGGAAGACTATTGGGATTGAATTTGCCGTATGCAAACGTATCACTGGGAAGTTAGTGAAGATCGCTACAGAAGAGAAAGTAACTCACATAATGATTCGGCTGTCAACAGTGACCTTGATATCACGGCCGCACATGTCTTTACCAATTGCAAAGGCTTTGTATGCTTTATAATGATAGCCATGATAGTGCTCGAAGAGCTTGCCGCGCTTCAGTAGCAGCGCTTGGATCTTCTTCTGTTCCGGATGAAACTCCAATGGAAAGGCATCTAGAGCAGAGATTTGCATTGTCCCACCGAAAGCCAAGATGAGATGCTGGCAGCTGGCATAGCCGAATCGATCACCATCCCAATCTACTTCCTGAGAGTTGACACCATAGCAAGGACCGTACTTCGGATGGTCGAAATAATTCCCAGAAGAAAACTTCGATCCGCAGTGACGAGTCCACTCCTCGGTGTATAGCGTGGCACCAGGCTGGAATATAGTCCAAAGGTGCTCGAAGGTGATGACCTTGTTTGTGATATAATCATTCTTGGCTGCGATGGTGTCCTTGAGCTCTGCCTCAAGAGTCTTGTACAACAGTTGCAAGTGTTTCTTGGTTTCCTCATCTTCTTGCTGGTCGAGTGCATTCGTGAACTCTGTCCATCGATGAACGAATGCGTTGAAAGGGGCTTGGAAAACGAGTCGCTTGAGAGTAGGAGTGACACCTTAAGAAATGTTAGCGTGAAATAGGTCATTGGTGGATTGGGCCTACCAGGATAGTCTTTCAATATTTTGGTCAATACGTTCTTCAACAAGGGACTTTGAACAACAATGCTATCGATCTCAAGTTTCTTGCGCGAGTCGAAGCTCTTCTTGTTGCGTACGAGGATAGCATAACGAGCTGTCATCTCATTTTCAGCTGCCTCATCTAGATCGTCGGGGTATTTGTCGGTCCAGGTATGCCGGCCTCGATCGTCCTCTTTCTGATAGAGATTCTTGAGATCGCACTCCATGCCAACTTTAATGGCCTCGGGTTCCCCTTCCTTGTGGTTGGTCGTAAGTTTGTCCTCTGATTTCGTAGTGCCATTGACAGTAACGACCGTATCAGTGTTGTTTGCTTCCATACTCCCTATCGTAGAGTTCAATTGACTGAGAGCCTCGGAGGAGATCGCCTCGGAGGCAACCTGCCCATTCTCTACAGCCCCTGGAGCCATGGTGACTTGTGTTTCTTAGATGAGAGTAGAGTGGAAGTAAGAATTGACTGATTGATGAATCTGCAATACAACGAAGGAAATATCTGAACTTATAAGAAAATGTTCAGAGTGTATCAATTCCGAACAATTCTAGGCTTCAGCATGGGAAGGCTAGTAGATTGACTCATCAACGACTGTAGGCATCGTTGAACTGAGAATGTGGGGAATTTTACGAAACCAGCTTTGGAAATCCATCCAATAAACGAAGATGAACAGCTTGAACCTTGTTCAGCGTAGGAAAGCCGCCACGGGAGTGACCCGGAGAAGGCAGTCGGTGTCATGTTACTGCATCCTTCGAGGCTTCTGCCTGTCAAAAGGCGGCAGTCTTCAGCCCTCCGTTTGGTCGGCAGCACAAGTCCACAGATGGTAACAGCACCGATGGATACTAATCCATCGAACAGCGACTGGTTGAGAAAGGGGATCTTCGAACGTTGAGATGAAGATGAATTTGATGTTGATGTTGATGACGGATGGTACCTGCAGCGTGCGTTGAAAGGGAGAGATAGGACTTGCCTACTTTGGCATAGGCTGCAGATTTACGCTAGTCTGATTAGGCTCGTTCGGTGAATCGATTTAATTTTCGGTCACGACTGGCCGCGTTTTGCCACCTCCATTCTCCTACCCCAGGACTGCCATGAAGTCGAAATGCCGTATCCCAGTGTTGTAGCCGCTGAAAAGGCTGCTATTGCAGGACAGGTGCCAGAAATCGACACACAAGGCTGTTTGGTCCTCCAACAGGAGCTGTTATCGGTAAGAGATCTGCAGGCGCCTTCGCCACCGACCAGGACCAGGATCCAGGATTGCATCGCTAATCCGCTTTTGTAGAGCAGCCCTGCTCCGCCAGAACACATCGTCGCGTCGACCCTCGATGCTGCTATCCACAACCCAACGTTCAATGTTGAAGTCGAGCAAAACGAGGGTCAAGCTGAGCAACTACAGCTCAATCATGATGCAGTGGAGCACCGTGGCATGACTGAAGTCCATCAACTGATACACGATCTGATCTCGCAACCCGAGCAAGATAAAACTCCCGTAGAGGATGTTACGCCTCCCCACCAAAGACGAGTCGCTCCCATTCTGTTTCGACGAGACGGCAAAGGAAAACTCAGACCCTTCACCCTTGAGGGGAACGAGTTTAGACGACCGGGCTTTGATGAACAGTATCTTGTAGCGGTCCAAGAGGCTCATCGCGCAGAGATGGAGGACCTCACCCAGAAGAGCTCGATGTCACTGACACAGGAAAACCCCCAGTCAGCCTATGAACAATTCGATATCCAACAAGTTATACATGATGATTTTCCTTCCACTGCAACTCCAGGCGACGGTGAAGATCAGAATACGATGCCGAATACCCACCACGATTCCCTACATTCGAAGCAGCATGCTTCGACACGGACAGAGTCGACGGCATATACATATCAGGAGAATGATACGGGGCATGTGAAGCTCGACTTCGTACCAGATATCGTTGAGGACGAGATGGATGAGATGGACGAAGATCAAGCCCAGTCCCAAGATGCTTCGTTTGCTGCTCCACAACTCGGTTTCCATTTTGCAGCGCCATCTTACGATCCCCAGACACCAGCTGCTCCCATCAACCCTTTCTCGCAAAAGGGTTCTGTTATGAAAGGGTTTGAGCTTTTCGGTGCAACTCAACCGTCCTCAATTGCCCGCCATGTAGCAAGTCCAACATCCTCCAGACCCTCGCCGGACGTGTATAATGACTTCGCATCCCCACCGAAAAGACGAAGGCTGGGTTCTTCTCCCCTCGCACGATTACACGAATCGAAGCAGGTAGAGCATACCTCGCCTTTACAGTCGTCTGTCCGCAATTTACTCACAGCTTCTATGTCGACCGACTTTCTTGATACCACAATACCAAGAACTTCTGGCGTACAATCATTCGACGGGGGCCCTAGACTGTCACGAACAGAATCCATGCGCGAGCCTCGACCATATGTCTCTATGAAGGAGTCGCAAGAGAGGAGAAGACGAGACTCTATGCACTCAAAGTCCGATTCTGATAGTTCGGATTCTGACATCCCAGCAGCGAGAAATCGAAAAAGGGAAAGAGAGCTTCGAATTCAAAGGGAACTCTCTACTGTCGCCCTGCCTCCGAGACGCGTGCCTTCATCAAGTCGGCCGAGTTCATCAGTTGAAGTCCCGTCCACTGGACGCCGACGTCGAAGTTTTCAAGACGATTACCTCGCCCAATGCGAGGGTTTGGACGCCCGAGATACCCAACAAGACGACGTTATCGCCGATTCACAAGGTCGTCCCGATGAAGATGCTGCAATCGGCCAAGTTCATGACTCTGTTGAGAGATCCGGAGATCCAGGGAGTGTTGAACGATCTGAGTTGTACCCCACGGCATCCAATACTCCTTCGAAATCGCGCCAAAATGAAGACCGCAAATCCCCTTCTCAAGAGAAGCCGCCACTAGAGGAAGGACCTGCAGCGCGTAATCTTATGGACCTCGATAAGCCATCTCAACTAGACGTTACAGCGGCCGCCAACGCCACTGGAAGCTCTCTGCCTGAGCCAAGTCTACCAAGTCTACCTCTACAAGAACTTTCTAGCAATCGGAATGACCTGCGGACGCCAACGGTGCCGAAAGTTCACTTACTATCAGATGGACTAGACACTGTGCCAGAGACCAGCCCGCCTGTGGGAAGGATACGACCGATGGGCGAAATAGCAGCTATCTCGTTTAGGGAAACGCAAATTGACATGAACGACCTTCCTGGATTCACACAAGATATAGATTTTGACAAGGCCATGGAAATAGCTTCGTCACCAAGACCAGTTCCCAAACCAAGAAGTTTTCGGAACAACGCGCCTTCCCACGGAGATGTGCTTGTTGCACCTGTTGTCTCAGAACAACCCGAAGAACCTACCAGCTCCTCTGATGTTCCGTCCACGCTTCCAGGTCAGGTTCAGCCTAGTATTGCGAAAGCAGCTCTACCTACATCACCAATTTCTGGTAATGCCTCTCTCACAGATGATGTTGCTGTGCTTCAAGGATCGATGAGACCCGCACCCGGCGATGCAACCCCACTAGAGAATGTTGCGGTGCCCCAAGAGAGAACTGACACTGACTCGGAACGTCTTGTTCCTCAACTTCCACAAGATAATCTCGAAGAAAACAAGACTATCGATCGAGAGGAACAGAGCGAGGGAGGAGAGAATGAAGATGCGCCCAGCGAAAAGCACGACGACGAAGTCCTGAAAGATCCCTCCTTAGCTGCGGAGAATAGCGAGATCACCGACATGGATATAAATGATCCACCTGGGCCTTCATCAACGAGACGAAATGGTTTAAGGGCAAAGAGCGAGCTAAAAGGCTCATCGAGAGCATTGAGGCATTCTGGGAACAAGTCAAGCAGCACTACTCCTCAACAGCCTTCTCGTATTGCGAAATCTAAAGCTGCTATCAAATCTAGCGCTTCGTCAACCCCATCATCAACATCTCCGTCTGTACCAGGGCCCGGACCTTCTGAACGATCCATAAGACGGAGTCAGACTATCCATAGCAAATCAGAAAAACAACCGAGTTTACCATTACCGCCAGCCGCTAAAAGAAGTACAAAGCGACCATCGGGCGTTACAGTCGCTGGAGACGGGGATCAGCCTGTTGTGCCGACTCGATCTTCGAAGAGGCAATCCACAGCCCATTTTTCAAGAGACGAAAGCGAGGATCCTTTAGCAGCACTAACTCCAACTTCTGCTTCCAAAGCCGCGCGATCTAAGAGATCTGTGCCTGTCTTGTTCGAGAGAATGGCTTTTGCCGTCTCCTATGTCAAAAATGATCAAGAAAGGGATAGTGTAACCAAATTGATCGTGGACAATGGTGGCCGTATCCTTCAAGACGGATTCGACTCGTTGTTTAGCATCATTTCTAAAACAGCCAGCGAAGATGTCGAGCTCTCTCTTTCTGAATCTGCCAGCTCCCTAGGTTTCACGGCGCTCATTGCCGATGAGCATAGCAGAAAGGCGAAGTTTATGCAAGCCCTAGCTTTAGGTCTTCCATGCATATCAGGTCGCTGGGTTTCTGCTTGTGTGTCGAAAATGTCTATCATTAACTGGACCCCGTATCTCCTTTGCGCCGGCCAGTCATCATTTCTCGGGGATGTCTTCCGCAGCCGAACAATTAAGCCATACCCAGCTGCAGATGCTATCCTTGCAGATGTTTTTTCTAGCAGGGATAAACTGCTCGAAGGAAAATCCGTCTTGCTTGTTACCGGCAAGGGGAAGATTGAGGATAAGAGAAAGGCCTATTTGTTTCTGATACGAGCTTTAGGTCCGGCTCGTGTCGGCCAGGTCGTCGATTTTCAAGAGGCTAGGAAGCGACTCGTGGAAGCCGAAGGTCAGGATCAAGGCTATGACTTTCTTTATGTCGAGGGCAACGAAAAGGCGGCGGATTCAATCGTATTTAGTTCAGCTCCTGTCACAAGTAGCGGCATAAAGAAGCGCAAAAGGAAACCCATCGAGACGGCAGATGTAGAAATACCAACTCCAAAGAAGATACGGATCATTGTGGATGAGACGATGGTGCAAAGTCTTATCTTGGGCCAGTTGCTTGAAGAGTAATTCGAATGCACGATCGAGTGTGGAGTTTTGAGCATAACTGGTGGGAATACACTAGATAGGGTTTGCGATATGCATGTAGGGGAGGGAGTATTGCTAATTTTAATTGCTGGTGCTGGTTCTAGAACGAACTATTGTCCAATGAACAGAGACTTTGTGGCAAGGAGTTCGCGGTCATGATACCAATTTAGGGAGTTGGGCCTTCGGTACTATGGTAGCAGAGACATATGTAGCCAAATTTTGTACGCCTCGAGATCTTATTGCCAACCGTGCATATCATGACGTTCTGCTGCTGTGTGGTGACTTTTGTGATCCTCTAATAAAGTGCCTGCAACTCTCTCGAGTCTCTACCATCTACCCAAGCTTCTCACCATCGACCACGGCACATTGAGGGTTTCGATTGCGCTTGGGCAATAATAGTATCGATTTGGTAGTAGGCTTAGTAGCAGACCGCAAACGCTTGTAGTGAACCGTCCGCCACCAAGCTAAGATTATTGAGACGCAGGTTAAGAAGCGAAAGCAGGTGTCATACTCGTAAAAAAGCTAGCTGTTGCTTCTGTGTTACGGCAGCACCAAGCGCCTTTGCAAGCTCGATGATCACGGGATCGAGCAGAATTGAAGGCCAGCCTGTGACGTGGCTTGAAGATGAACGTCCTTGATCTCGTAGATCGAGACCCAAATAATGCATGATCTTCCTACGGCTGAGCCTTTCCGTGGGTGAGTCTTCTAGAATGTCTCTGGAATGCAGCCCGATATATGGCTCAGGACAATGGATCTGGGATCCGAGTCTGCAGGTTAGAATATTGAGGAATTTGACGTGGAGATTTTGTCTCTGAAGTCTCCTCAAAGATACGTGTTGGAGAAAAAAGGAAGGTTTGACCTTGTAGGGTGTATGCCAAGCATGATAAGGATGACAGTACGTGCCAAACACCTATTAGGACAACGAAGGATCTACTCATTAATTGCAAACTTCAAAGAAAATGGATACAAATCTCTATGAAATGATGAACTCGTAATAGCTGTACCAGTTGCCGTCTGTAGAGCCGTTGGTAGAGTTGGTGAACTCGAGAGATGAAGAATTGAAGTGGCTATTAATGAGACAGTGAAATAAGACATGCAGTTGTCAACAAAGAGACGTCTCCGAACATGGACTTTCTTGAAAGATCGAAATCACCCTTTGATGAGGACCTTTGATCAAAAATGGATCTTGTTGATTTTCTTCAGTTCAGCAACCCACGACATCCGTTCGAGATCCGGGACATTCGCCATAACACTCACCAAGCCCCCGCGTAGTCCACATACGAGCAAGGACATAGAGCGTAGTCGACGGAGCAAGAGTCTGGAACTCCTCATCCATGCTCAACCCTTCATGTCCCATCCCAGCAATCCTCCATGTATTCGCTCGATCCCGCGAACTAGCATTGAGGAAATGGAAGTTGTGCTTCAACATTTCGCCATTCCAACCATTCAATACAATTGAACCAAGAACATTTCTCAATCCCAGACACGACACGCTTTTCATATTCAACGAGCAGGAACTCTTGGATACGTTCGCCCGTCACGTCATTGAAGCTGAGCAGGTCTAGAGTTTGGCTTTGTATCTTGATCATTTTGGAATCGGGGAACGTCGCGGTCCCTGAGCACCCTGAATATTACCGACCTCTGGCAGCTAAGATCAAATAGAGCATTTTCTGGGCTGGAGAAGTTGATGATTGTCGTGATGGGTCTCTATCAGTTCCGACATTTATGGGGTGTCATTGAGAAGAGGTTGGGATTGTTGCTTATGCAGAACTGGGGTCTTGGCAGTATGGCAGAACTGGGTATTGTGGTCGATTTGGAGAAGATTATAAGAGGGAATGATGGAAAGTGCCGAGAGTGCGGTTTGTGATAGTGGTTGGTTCGGGGGTGGAAAGATTGCTGAGGAGTGGAGGGCTGGGTCTTCAAAGTCAAAGATGAGATGTGTGTGCAACTAATGATATGGATGGGAACAACAAATGCGTACCTGCTAGAGAAAGTACAAACCGAAGGAGAGCTGTTTTACAAGATCCAAAGACGAATGCGGGATATAACTATATACAGCCCTCGTGAACTGAAATATATCCTAGCACGTGACCCGAGTTTTTCCAGCTGTCTCTTGCATATGTCGAGTTGTCTAAAGGTCCTCTCGTCCATCCAACCAGCTCGTACAATTGACACAACGCTGGGCCTTTTTAAAATCAGCTCTTAAGTTGGGTGTCGCTAGCTGGGGATATATACCTTCTGACTGATTCGTTTCCGGCAATATTTGCACTTGACTTGATACTTGATGACAGTGTCCTTACTGAAATACTCGTAGATACTTGCAAGGAAATACAACGACAGTCCGACGCCAATAAAATTGATTGTTTTATTGAGGAATGTGCTGCCCTTGAAGTCAGCACCTTTCAGATATCGTTTTTCGTCCTGTAAAAAAATCTCTCGAGGTTTTGGTGGAAGAAACGGGAAAAAATATAACAAGGAGAAACAGAACATATAAAATCCAGAGCTATAGATTTCTTCGCTATAAGAGAATAGAACTTACCCGTAAGCCAGTACTACTGCACCGTCATCTGCTGCCTGCTTGAGGGTGTTGTATCCAACTGCCATGGTTTGGTTGTAGTTTGCGCCCTTTCTGAGAACAGCAAACTTCTCATCCATGTTACGATTGATGAATGGGAGTAAAGATAAGGGCGGCAGAAGGATATCTGAGACAAATGATGTAACGACAGTGGTGAAAGCAGCCGCGAGTCTACTCACTGTCAGTAAGATGCTCGAACATTCAAGTTGATGTCTAGGAGACACATAGAGGACTTTTCGCTCACATTAACCCGACGGCTACCTCAATGATATTATCCTGCAGCACCCAATCTGTAAAGCCATGCCACATCCAAGAAGCCCCTTTTCCGACACCCTCGACTGATTGTTGGAGCAATTCTTGGGAGTCGTGGGATATATCTTCTAGACGAATTCGAGGCATGTTGAGTGTTTTGTCCTTGCCCGAGGCTTGGAAAGTGTCTTCTTCAATAATAGACCGTGTAAGAGAGGATTTTGAAAGCCTGTTTTGATGTCTCAGAAATGAGTTGGCGCTTGAAGAGGGGCAACACGTGACCAGCTCATCGTCTTGGCGGCCACTATCGATAAGAAAGACCAAAATATTTTTGTTTTGTTGTCGCCCGAAACGACGTTAAACACAATTTCGAACAAAGAAGACAAGCACAATGGCGCCCAAGATCACTGGGGATGAGATCGATGATCTACTGTACTGTGCGCGTACGGGCGACAAAGAGGAGTTCGACACCTTGAAAGATGAGCTCTGCAGGAGGGAGAAAGTTTCTGTGGTTGGATTGTTGCAAACTGCAAGGGACGAGCACAGCGGAAACGGAATCTTGCATATGGCAGCTGCTAATGGCCATCATGGTATGTCAATAATGTCGACATAATTTAGAGCCTGCGAAAGATTTTGCGAATCATGGCTAACTAGCTAATCACACAGTCCTTCTCGCCGAACTCTGCAAAGCACTATCCGTACCCTCACCCCAGAATCCTACGATGCTCTCAATCCTGAATACGCAAAACAATGCTGGAAACACTGCATTACACTGGGCTGCCCTGAATGGGCATTTGGACTCCGTCAAGGTCCTTTTGGAACAAGGATCAGATCCAACAATCACAAATCAAAGAGGGCACGATGCTGTCTACGAGGCAGAATTGAATGACAAGCAAAAGGTCGTTGAATGGGTTCTGAAGGAAGGCGGCGAAGGACTTGAAGAGGGTGTAGCTGGAGAGAGCGCGGAGGGAAGCACCGATGTGAATGGAGAGGAGGATATGGACACAGTGGACGAGGATATCGAAAATATAGAGGATGGGCAGTCGAAGAAGGTTGCAGAGAGTTTAAGTCAGATGGGCCTGCAGGAAGGCAAAGGCAAAAGTTGAGGGGGAAAGGCACTAATGGGACTTAGGAACGACCACCAGCGACTGCGACCGGAAAGTTTTGGTGTTTTTCGGTTATTTTTAGCGGCTCGACAAGAGTTTATTAGCCCTTACTAGCTTGACGTGATTGGATAGAGTCGATTTAAGCTCGACGCCGAAGAATTCGACACGCCCACTAGTCTCGGTTAGCTCTACCGACTTGCCCTCGACGTTATTAGCACGCCCTCGACCCAGTTTCTTTTTTGCCTGGTGAATATAAATAGGCTCTCCATCAACCACGAATCTTTTTCCATAAACAACAATTCACAAAGCCAACAGCTTTCTTGATCGGTCAACTTCACCTCGTCTTGCTCTTCAACTTCATCATCTCAGCCTCTACTTTCAACATTCTCTACCTCGGCCTTCAATCTTCTCAACTTCAACGAGCGATTTTCTCTGCCCTAGCTATCAATCTCCTCAGCATCAAACCACCATCATGGGCGACGATCTCATCATTCAACCAGCTGATGCAGCTAATCTTGAGTCACTGAATTTGTTAGGACCTGCTTCACAAGGACGTCGAGTCATCTCACGAAGCATGTTGAGTTCTGAAGACACTGCGAGCTCAGGCAATTCCGGCTACCAATCTGAAGGAATATCGATTCCTGAAAAGCTCGAAAGCATGGAAACTTTGATTTACATGGGCCTTAGCGATGCAAAAGCCCGGGTCATTTGGGAAGCTTGGCAGGCAGCGGGAGCTGCATACGAGGGAGGCTTTGAAGATGAATTGGGCGAATTCACAATAACCTCAACTATGAACATCACCGGCGATGCATGGGGACTAGAAGATGACTAGATGGCCTTCATGCAAAGATTAGGGATCTCTACCGGGCTTCAAAACGCGATCATGGACCCTCAATTCGTTGACATCAGACAGACCCAGTCTGCAAAATATTGGGTTCGCGACACTATGGAACTCCGATACCTGGGTCTCCAGCAAGCGCAAGACTGCTCCAAGGTCAGAGAGGAGAAGATGCAGCATGGAGAACACAGTTCGAGTGGAGCCAGCAGCAGTCAACCACATTCCCAACCTAGAGGGCAAGCTTCGAGCGGTTCGAGTAGCAGCAATCACCCCTCACCAAGAGTCCTGCTCCAGGATCAATCCAAGACAAGCCCACCTCCAAGACACATTCTACTTTGGAAAGCTATTGATGAAAAACGCATTCGTCGAGATGAAAATGGCCAAGTCACCTTGAGCTCACTTCTTTCACCACCTCCTAGTGATTTTCAGGAAACCCTACGCTCAGGAGCTCCTCTATACCTCGCTGTCGACTACGAGGTAGCTATGGAGTACGGAAGCTATGCGAAGCGGAGACATGATGCTGGGAGAATCATAATGATCACACTCCAAGTCCCAAATGTCGTTATCTCAACCCATGCACCAGCTGTTATTCAATATGGTGATCAATGGAAGAGAATAATTTGGACTTGCAGGAGGGGACTCGACCTCCACGGCGATATCATGTACATTCGATCGCAGAAGCTGATCATTTCTACGATCTGCAAGTCGCACAATCAGGCTATCAACAAAATGACAGATTGGAAGGATATCTCTGAAAGAAATGTATTGATGGTCCGTGGATACGATGACCCAGAAAAACAATCTCGAATGGCGAAGCAGTACGTTTGGCAGACCCAGGAGGCTTTGGAGCAGCTAGAGAGAGATGCGAAGTGGGAGGATATGATCTTGTTTTCTTCTTGATCCAAACAGCCGGAGATCCAACCTAGTGCTGTTCGTAAAGAGTCGTCGCTCGAGGTATCTGGCTCAGCTCTTTCTTTCGTGGGCATAGAGAGCAGCCCAGGAGGTCGCTTGTGCTTTTAAAATTAAATATTAATTTATTTATTAAATTATTAATAGTTAAATTAAAATAATTATATATTTTATAAATATTATATATTAATATTTTCGATTTTTATTTAATTTAATAAATCGATAAATTTTTATATAAATAAATATTTGAATTATTAATTAAATCATTATAATTTTAAATTTATTAAATAATAATATATTATTATTTAATTTTAAAATTTTAAAATTTTTTTTTTATATTTATTATATATTTTTTAAGTAACCGGAGGTGGGGTAATTTTACCCCGCACTTATAATCACTTCGCTAAAATTCAGGTAGTTCTCGCTACCCCTAACCCCAGAATTTCTCCCTGGGCATTGTGTCTGAGAAACATCGCGATGAATATATCTGGACAAAGACTGCAAACTTTGTAGTACTTGGGTGATACCATCCCTCCCATTTACTATTGAGTTACTATCTGTACTCTGAGCCACAATCGCCCATCGCCTCGAACACCTCTCTCGCTCTACACTTATTCAGTACCTTTTGAATCGCCGCCAAATCCTCTTCATCGAGCTTAAAGGTAAAAGCTTTCAAATTTTCTTCGACGTGTTCACTTACACCCATTCTGGCACCAACTATCACAGCTCCTACATATTCATGTTCGAGAACCCATCGCACCGCGACAACAGAGATGGAGACTTGGTACTTTTTACCAATAGTCGACAAGGTGGATAGGAGTTCTTGAAAAAGGGCCCAACCACCCCATACTGTGATCATTTCAAAGTACTAGAGGGAAGATTAGATAAGTTTAGAAGTAGAGTCCAAGAAGGGTTACTTTTCGAGAACTAGGTGTCATCTCGGGATCAAACAGATTAGGAGCAGGCTTGCCTAGCCAGGGATCTGCTAGCAGGCCTCCGCACTTTGCGCTTGAATTAGTGCCTACCCAGTGTTAAGACTACTAGATCTTGAGCTTACTAGTGACCCATAGGTGAGGAGTTTCACATTGTGTTTGCGACAGCTGTCCACCATTTTAAAAGTTGGGCGAAGATCGATCAGTGAAAACTGAATTTGCTGTCAGTTCCATGCTTGTGGACCTCCCTGAAAAACTACAAGCACACCTGGACTTGATTAGAAACAATCTTGACTCCATTCGTAATGATCTCATTCATATGTTCTGTGTCAAAATTGCAGAGGCCAATATTATCCACACGAGAATCTCGCCCAATGAGCTTGGCAGCTTCGACATACTGATGATCATTGCACTTCGAAGAATCAGCATGGGCGCAAAGTCCCAGAATGGAGAGTATACGTCTTGCCAATGGAACTGCAATAGCTCTACTCTACTGGCTTGCAGGGTCACCAAGCGCTCGGTAATTGCGTCTTTTATGACCTCCCGAGTGACGCTAACTGGCTCAAAGACACACCATTTAGTAGCACAATATATGTTTTCTGAGTCATTTTGCAAATGTCGGAAGTCCCCCTGTGCATTCCAACTTGTCAACATATTGAACTAAATGATCAAACATTTGACTTGACGTACGAAAGTTCTCTCAGCATCACCGTAGTGATCCGCCATATCTAAGACAGTGGTCAGCATCATCCTGCTGCTGGAGGATTTCATTTCTTACCATAAGCAATAAAACCAGCATCTGCATGCTTTCGAAAATCTTTGTGGATCCTAGACCAAGGAGCAGTTCCCCAAGCGGGACTCGAGAACTGCCATAAGCCCATAAATATTCGTGGTACCGTAGCTTCTCCAAGAGTAGTTGTCTCTATTGCCGTAGATGATGACCTGTATCGATATGGTCTTGATTTCTCTGCAAACACGGTATACTTTTTTTTATGGTTAAGGAGAGCGTCAAGACCGGGAGATCCTCTCCCAAACGGATGAGGATATCCTGAGAGCAAGAATTTTTTATCACAGCTGTCCAACACATCCTGCAAATCTTGTATGACATCTTCCTCCGCATGAGTCAAGGTTCGAAACCCATCAGAAGCGCTTAATTGCTTCCGAACTGCTGTCACTGCTTGCACGAGATCGCTGTCAATGACTGCAACAGCGTCTTTAGCCCCCGAATCTAGGAGAGGAATTGAAACGATGTCCATTCTTTGGACCTGTCGAGCGGCTTCGGTGATAGCTTGCAAGCTCTCAAATCCCTTCCCGCATCCCATCAAGCATCGATACCGTCGCTGATATTCAGCAAACTCGGCTGTTGCTTGATTAGCTACGGGATTAAAGAGCGTAGGAATAGTGGTAGGCTTTGTTGATTCCAAATATTTTGCTGCCAGTGATTGAAACGCCAGGGTGACTTTGTGGTCGACTCCTAGCAAACCTCGGAGAACAGATCGCAAGCCATCTGGGGGAAGGTTCGCGATGATTGTGTCGATCATCATGTTTACATGTGCCGCTTTGGCTGGCTCGTGCGTGCTGCTCCTGACTTCCATTGCGAATAATGTTTCGATGTCAGAGTGTTTTGGAGATGCTCGCTATCATAGAAGTGAAGATTGGGTTCAAGTTATTATTAATAATGAGATTGTCAAACCGGCATAAATGGAAGAGAGCGTTTCTCATAATAAGAGGCGTTTTGGACTAGAAAGCTTTGATAATGTGTCGTCCTGAACTAGGCGTTTGTTGCTGAGGTCTGCATGTTACCCCACTTCTGACCTAGAGTTGTAGCCTAGTTCTAGCTTACTCTTCTTCTGATCTTCGACAAAGTATCTCGGAAATATGCGAAAAAATATATTTCCTTAAATCGCACTAATGGTAGGACTCGTCCTTACTGATTTGGTAATCGACCTTAGCTAAACCCCAAACAAGGACCGGTTGACCGTAGGCAGAATCTGGCCCCTTAACTGCGTCATCTACTTTATGCTTCCTCAATCCAGCTTTGACAGTCACCTACTCGGCTGACGGAGAGCAGAATCCAGTGGCAAACGGCTTGGGCAATCAGAGTTGTTCGAATACTCTGAATAACGAGGCTTTGTGCAAACATTAGGCGTTCCTTGTACTTTGGGAACTGATAGATAGGTGAAAACTATCATGACGCGGATATATTCAGCAGAGCTCTAAGCTTTGATATTATGATTCGTTCGAGGATCCCTTCCTCATCGCAAGACAATAATTTGTTACATATTCTCCTGATGTCTTCGTCCAAATCGAGCATCCTCTTCTGCAATTCCTATCCTCCGAAACACTCCCACCCTATCGAACAGCGAGGATTGATGCCTAACTTTCTTCAAGACTAAAGACAGCACGTGAGACTCGATACCAATATGACAGACCCGGACAATGTAGACATTTTCGCCGTTAGCAACATAATCGTCTAGATCATCTTCATCGTGCACAGCACAATCAACGAAGATGTGGTTTACATAACCCTATGACGTCTGTAACGAGAACAAAGTTATTTGAGAAAGTGGGACGAGCCGAAAGCGATCAATATCTGATTTTAACATTCAATATAGGGCCTTTAAGCTTTAGGTGACCAGCCCTCACTTCACCCATAATTCCTCAGGGTCCTGTCCGTACACGTGACTTAGCGTTCGATTGACTGAGGTATTATTTCACGATCACGTGCATTGCCAAGCTTAATTAAAAGGCTTTATCGCTTTTACTAATTATATATTTATAAATAATGTGAGCTTCTTCGCGTCTTCCTTGTATATTGTCCCACCAGCGACTAGACAAGAACCGAGCTCGAAACACGAGGTAGTAGAAAGTGCTGTTGCTAGCCTGCCTTATTCAGCTCCTAATTTAATGAGGGGCAATAGAACAGCCAATAGTAGGTAAGCGCGCTGGGTGACTACTAGTAGAAGGTAGACTGAGAACATATCCAGTAGTCCCGATTCTTATCTCGAAGATAACATCGCTCGCAGGATTCTTTCCCGTTAGAATTTACGGTAGCTTCATCAGGCTTCATGATCACGTGACCATATATTGGCGGCGATACCTGGGTGGTCTCAAGAGCGTCGGCTCAATTCCCCGCACTGTGCGACTTGGTGTTACGAATAGCACCTTTTCAAATCCTCGCCGCCACCCATATAACCAACTGTCTTATCGCAACCATACTACATACAGGGTGTAATAAATGTAGTTTGCCCCATGTTATGCTTGATAGTGTGTCGTCCTCCATCTTATTGAAAAGTGAACGGGGACGGGACTCGATAGGCAGGTTTCTGGGGGAAATTCCTCTAGGGATAGAAAATATTGAAAGATCTAGGGGAAAGGATGTATTAACATCTCACTCTAAGCTTCACTTGATTGGCCAGCTTGACGAACTGTCGCGAGCTAGTGGAAACGACTTCGCATTGAGATAACAAGCAGTTACAGCTACAGTATCTACTGATACAAGCTATCTATCGCATTTGTAGCATTCCTGTCTATTTTGAACCCTTAGAACTCGATCTTCCAATCTTCACCGATGAGCACGTGAGGTGCCTTGACCACCGCCCACGCAGCCTTCTTTCCCTCTTCAGCGTGGTACTCCAACCTCGCCTCCCCCTTACCGGCCTTGACGCTGGTCTTGCCAGCCCACTCCTTGGGAGCGCCAACGATGACGATCTTCTCCACACCCACGGTTTTCATCGTCTTTAGGTATTTATCTGTCAACTTGCCCTTAGTGCCAACGTCTTTGCTCTCCAGAACACCATTAGAGAACTCAAAGGTACGGTGGATATAAGCCCCTTGCTGGTAGTCAAAGGTCTCGCCATCATCAACGTACAGTTCGCCAGTAGCGGAGCCTGATTTACTCAGAACAATCACAAGGGTGTAAGGATCCCATTTCATGAGACCGCTCGATCGTCGGGGACGATCTTTGCGAGGGATGATATGGCCACCTTGCATTAAGAGAGGAATCTTCTCAAGTGGAGCCGCGACAGTGATCTTGCCTTGGCCAGTATACTTTTCATAGTTGAAATAGTCGTAGTAAATTTCGTCATCTGGCAGGTAGATATCCACGCTCTCGGCCTTTTCAGTGACAACAGGCTTAGCAAGAAGGCCAGTACTCCCAACAAAGAATTGGTCATCGATCGCGAAGCCAGCTTCATCGCCGGGATATTCGAAGTAATGTGGGCGGAGGATGGGAGTACCATCGACACTGGCGTCGTGGAACGCCGTGTACCAAGCGGGTAGCAGTGCGTATCTGAGACGTAGAGCTTGAGTAATGATACCGGTGTATGGTTCACCAGCCAAGTATGGTTCTCGGCGTCTGGTGTCGATGTGGGCATGGCCACGCATGAACGGATAGAATGCGCCAGCTTGATACCATCGAGTCATAAGGTCTTTCTCCGGGTTACCGAAGAATCCTCCAACATCAGCGCCAGCAAAGGGGAAGCCAGCAATACCATTGTTGATGATCATGGGAAATCCGGCAGCTAGATGCTCCCAACTAGCTTGATTGTCGCCCGTCCACATGGCACCAAGACGTTGAGAGCCAGCATAGAATGATCGGGTCAGCACGAAAGGACGACGAACCTCGCCTTTCTTACGCTCAAGCAAAGCTTGATAGGTTGCATTATGGAACGTCATACCGTTGATGTTGTGAAGATCACGGTGCTCCCAGTCGCCATAGTGAAGGTTGTCCTTTGGCATAGTGGTCTCTGGACCGTTGAAGACTGACGGCTCGTTCATATCGTTCCAAATAAATACGTTCGACATAGTGCCTTTGAAGGCGTCAAACTTGAAGAGACTAATCCACCATTTAATAGCTGCAGGGTTGAAGCAGTCAATCCAGTGTGAGGAGCCAGGCCAGCACCAGCCTTCATAGACGTTGCCATCCTTGTTGTGTACAGCTAGGTCTCTCTTCTTAAGTTCTTCTCCGATATGGTACCCATCTTTGTTTTTGATATGAGGGTCGATGATAGCTACAAGCTTTCGGTTCGACTGGTCAAGCTGCTCCAGCATTCCAATCGGGTTGGGGAATTGAAGCGGATCCCAAGTAAAGTACTGCTTATCGTCTGTGTACTCGATGTCTAGCCAGATAACATCGTACGGAATCTGGTGTTTCGACATCTTGCGATCAACATCTTTGACATCTTCATCGGTATTGTAATTCCATCGGCATTGGTGGTAGGCGATGGAAAATTCTTGTGGGAGCTGAGTGTATCCAGTAAGCTCACCATAAGCCTTGGTGATATCCTTCGCTGTGGGTCCGAGGAACACGAACACATCGATCAATCCATTCTCAGAGAACCAGTGGGTCTTGGTATCCGTCTTTGACCCTATTCCGAGGCTCAATGGATTATGTGCTTCCTTCTCTTTGATAACATCGATCCATGTTTCGGCAGCATTCAGCCAAAAGACTCCGACCGTAGAGTCTTTTTTGTGAGCTTGCATGAAAGGAATCGAGCCGTACAACGTCATTGGGCTGTCCATGATGTACTCGAAGACATCGGCATTGTACAATCTGTAAGGGTCTTGGTAATTGCCGCTTGACTGACGAGTCTCCTTCAACGATAAGGAGCCTGCGTGCTCTGGGATACCGTAAACATGCTCATATCCAGGAAAAGTGATATCAAGGGCAACACTCTCGGGTCCTCTGACCTTAGAGTCGGTATTACCACCGAAGGTCTCATCCCACCATGTGCCTTCGTCCTCTCCGGATTCAAAAGACGGTGTCTCTGCTGGGGCGTCTTCGCCTTCCTTCTTCTCCGGCTCTGGCTTGTCAATCTTTGGTCGCCAATGATCCATGTTTAGTAGACCACGGTCATTGAGCTTGATCTGAGTTGCATCTTCTCGTTTGAAGTCGATTCCGAATGGGGCAAATGTAATCACAGCTTGGAATTTCCCTTCTGGGCCATACTTGACAATACTCCTCGAAGCATCTCTCTCTTCTGTAGCAGTCTTGCTCAAGTCCAGACCGCCAACTATAGTCCAAGATTCCGCCTCGTTGTATCGTTCCTTCCGGGCTTTGCTACCATGCCGAAGCTCGATCTCGCCCTTCTGGCGTTTCTCCTCGTCGATCGTCACTCTAGCAAGTCCTGATTCGAGGAAGGAGATGGTGACTGGTAGGCGGACTATCTCGCCTTCTTTGTTGATGGTCTTGAATAACGTCCCTTGCAGCTGCCCATTCTTCCAGCTCAACGATTCGGGTGTAATTCGGTAGGGAGCTTCCCATTGTGATCCTAGACTAGTAGCTTTATCTGCGTATTGTCGATTGCGTTTGCAGAATCCTGATTGATCGCACGTCTTGAAGTTTTCATGCTTCACAGAAACTTATCCAAAGTTAGCAGGTGACTGACGAAGGTGGTACTTTGTGCTTACCAGCTGGAGTAAATAGACAGCATAATGCAGCAATAACAAATAGAGCTGTCCATGCACCGGACAGCGATGAAGAAGGTCGCATGGCAATCACACAGCAATGTCTATTAAATCGCGCCCGTCATGTAATGGTCGTTACCAACTGTCCAGCAATTGCTAATCGGGCAGATGGTGAAGATGCAGTTGTTTCCCTCGCTCTCTCTCATTCCAGCTGTCCTCAACGATGACCTCGACCCGACCCCTGTCGAAACACCAAAATGTCTTGGCCCGGAGCTGCTCTTCCCCGTTAGGAAAGGCCTTGAATTGTTTCAAGCCACAAGTTAAAGCCACGAACTTCCCGCCCCACCAACACAACCCCTCCAGAATTCTACCACCTTTTCCCCATGACAGATCAACAACAACGCAAAGATCCAGAAATTTACAAACACTTGAGCCCTAAGACTCAAGGTTTCCTTCGTGCATCTGCAAATCAAAGAGAAGAATCAGCACGACTTAACGACTTTACCATGGCCACCGAGCAAACGTAAGTTACATGCTATTCTTCAGCTGCAAACTCTGGCGGTGAAGCTAATTCTTGTTCACAGCTTCATTGCTATCAAGCCAGATGGCGTCCAGGTATGCGTGGCAAATCGGTGTAATGGCTGGGGAATACCCATTGACACAACGTTCAGCGTGGACTCATTGGTCCCATCATCTCTCGTTTCGAGGCTCGTGGGTATGTTGACGGACATTATGGTGGAGCAGGTGTTGACAACCCAACAGCTTCAAGCTTGCTGCTATCAAGCTCATGACCGCCAGCACTTCTCACCTCGAGAAGCACTGTAAGGATTCTAGAACATGCTCTCACGACAACTGCTGATCATCGTGATAGACGAGGACCTCGCTGAGAAGCCTTTCTTCCCAGGACTCATTAAGTGTATGCTCACCCAATGCCTATCAAGACTGGAAATATCTGACATTATTTAGACATGGCTAGTGGACCAATCTGCGCTATGGTTTGGGAGGGTCGTGATGCCGTCAAGACCGGTCGTAGTATGTTATCCCGCTATCACAACTCTCAATAATGATCACTAACAATTCAACAGCTCTTCTCGGTGCCACCAACCCTCTCGCCTCTGCCCCAGGTACCATCCGTGGTGACTACGCTATCGAGTAAGAATTCCAGATTTCTCCTCTATGTATTATTATGCTTTGGACATAGTGCAAAGCCACTAACATCTCCAACTAGTGTCGGACGTAACGTCTGCCACGGCTCCGACAGCGTCGAGAACGCTAAGAAGGAGATCGCTCTCTGGTTCAAGGAGGGTGAGGTTCAATCATGGAAGTCTGCTCAGCACGACTGGATCTATGAGAAGCCATAGATGCCTCCTCGACAAAATGTGTCAATTGTCGGATATCATACATGATACACATCGGGTGGTTGGTGCGGGTGGCAGATATGAAGTGCTTCTTTACATAGAATAAAAGCTTTGATGAACATGACAACCCGGCTTCACAATATTGTGCTTTGCTTTTTGTGATATATGTCCTCATGGGGGCATCTTCTTCACACTATCAACACCTTTCCCTACCACACTAACTCTCCCAGCAGGTCCTGCCCTCTTCGAACCCCCAATTAGCCCGCTGACTCTACCAACAAACACCCTCGCAAACCACGGTGTCCCCCAAACACTAAGCAATATCCTCGCCGGCAAAAGCACCTTTGTGATAGCATACGCAGTAGCAACCTCTACCAATATCCTACTCCCCTGCTCACCAACATGCCACCTCTTCTCCGTACTCTCTATTGTGACCCTTCCATCTTTCTCCCCATTCCCAACCCCACTCCTCTCTTTTGCCCCCTCATTCTCTCCTTCAACAACAGATTGGGTATCTTCCCTAGAAAATCCAAACCACCCCTTCCTCCCAAAATACCTTCCAAATCTCTCCACGCCCTCTCTTACCCATCGTCCCTCAACCCAAGCCTGCGGCAACCAGTTCGTGTAATGGAATATTCCTGCTAGACCGACTAGGGGCACGATGGCGGTTATTTCGTGCAGGATGAGGAAGGCTATTAGGTGGGAGATTGGAGCATTGAGAAGACCGCGGGTATAGGGATGAAGGAACTTAGGGAGGCGAGAATGCAGGGCATTGATTCGGGCGCGAGTGCGTGACTCTGAGGAGGAGGCGGTGGATGTGGATGATTGATCTCGGAGAGCGGGGTGTGGCGACTTGGTTGTGGAGGAGGGTAATGGACGGCGGGGGACTGTGAAGGGCTTCCGGAGAAGCTGGCGGAAAGACATTACATTACGGTGTTTCGAATAGGTGCCAGTTGACGAATTGGGGGAAGGCAGTGGTCATGAGGTGGAGGGGAAGCAGAAGCTTCGGATGACTGGTGACGCGTGTGAAGCTTGTCCAGGGTTACGCGACCTCGGCATCTCAGGTCAGCAATCATTCTTCAACTTCAACATCGACATTAACACTGACCAGCAAGGGAGTCAGAAATTCGACTAGTGTGTCGGGACGACTTCCTAGTTTATAGTATTCTACTAGATGATAACTCTAGTTGCTATCAATTCTAGATAAGGGGAAGCTTAGGGTTTTCACTTACCTCGTTATCCTAGCTTGCATTATATCGAAACACAGCATGTTTCAGGTATATGCTCATCCGCATAGCAATTGTATTGAGTCTTTTTACTTCTTCGATATCCTTGGTACTTTCCTCTTGGATTTGCATTTGAGCGGTGGGGAACGGACTGACGACTTTGTTGATTCGGCGCTCCTACTCTTCTGCAACAATTCGGCGTGAGCCTCGATTGGGCAAAGTGAGCACTTCGAGTTTGTTTTGTGGCAGAGAACTGGGAGACGTGAGAGGAGCAGGGCAGAATTGTCGCTCAAGAACTGCTGAGCTACTAGAGCTATTCACAAAAGCGAATACAGGTATCGAAAGCCCGCCAGACTTCGACCTTTCAACTTTTATTGTTACATTTTTGTCCACTATGCTGGGACTTGAGCTCCTCTCTGACTGGCAATCATCTGCTCCGGCTTCATCCCACCATCGCCCAACACTCTAGCTTTCTTCAACGTCTCAATCGTTTTCTGAATAATACCGACATCCACGCCCTTCGTTCCCGTCGCGAACCTCACAGTCTTCATCCACTCTTTCGCATCTGCCTCGCTATAGTCCAGCTTCGTACTAATATATTTAATCGCCTCCTCCTTATTTTTGTCAAAATACCTAACTCCCTTGTCCAACTTCTCAAACAACTCCTCCAACCTCACATCATCCTGCTTCAAACTGGAACTTGCAACAATCTTCCAGCTCGACCACGGAGTATATATCTCTCCAACTTTCTTGATCTCGCCGTTGTCGTAGTAGCGCTTTGAGGTGAAGTGTTCCCACATGAAGAAATCCGCTGTGCTGTCGTTTACTGCGTTGCGAAGTTTCTCGAAGGTTTGGAGAGGGATGAATTCGAATGGTTGAGAGTCGGGAGTAGAGGAAAGCCAGCCTTGTTGGTCTGCGAGGACGTAGCCCATAACGTAGGAGCCTGAGCCGATTCTTGACACGCCTATTTTACCGTCTTTCAGGTCTGGAATGCTCTTGATGTCTCGTTTTGAGCCGGTGGAGATAGCCCAGCCTGTGGAGGACTTTGGTCAGTATATGGAACAGGAAGGCCCAGCTTGACAAATGTCGATTAAGACATACATAGGGGTGTCTCAACATATGTCCCCACGATTTTGTACCCTCCATCTGCCTCCTGCCCCTCCTTTCCCAACCCCGCCACCCATCCTTCAGTAAGTCCAATGCCAACGTCAATGTCCCCAGATCGAAGAGAAGTAACCATATGTCCCGTACCAGACGGGAAAGGTATTAATTCTGCATCTAGGCCGAAATGTTTTTGAGCAAAGTATAGCGGGGTAGAGAAATGTTCAGGCCTACCATCTTGTTAGTATAGTGAAGAGTCATTCGTAAGAGAAAACTTCGGAGCTAGGAGCTATCTCAAGAGCTCAAGCACAAAGTTAGATGTCCATAGCAGCTCTAGCTCCCGAGCTCTCCTCTCTCATAGAAAAAGTAGTAATTGGTATAAGACTTACACATAGCCGATGCGGAGAGATTTGTTATCAGATGAAGCCATATTTTTAAGGAAAAGAAGATGGGTTGAGGAGAATCAATCTGTACATAGAACTATTACAAAATTGTAACAAAGAAAAGTTTGATTCTGTTAAGCTTACACAGTTTGGGGGGCACAAAGTTTGAGGATGATACAGATGAGGGGCAATGACTTGCTCTCCAATCCATGACGGCCAAGGAGCGGCCGCTTCCGAAGTGGGTCCAGGAACACCACCAGCGATCAACATCTCAACTGTCAACCACTTGAGACAAATACCACTCAATAGTAACAAGACTTTACCACGTTCCCCCAACAACTCCAAACCCTCACTTCGATTCCGAGATGGCGTCAGCGACTGCGCAAAGACGACTATTACAGGAGTACCGCGCGCTCACGAATAATCCACCAGAAGGCATCACTGCCGGGCCAGTTTCCGAAGATGACATGCTCTATTGGGAAGCACTGATTCAGGGTCCAGAGGGGACACCATTTGAAGGAGGCATATTTCCTGCGGAATTGAAGTTTCCAAAAGATTATCCGCTTGCGCCGCCGACTATGAGGTTTCTGGGGGAGGTGTGGCATCCAAATGGTAGGTGTCGCGTGCTCACTATGTCACCTTCCAATATCGAGTCTGGAAGATTGAGAACAATGCTGACGGATATTCTTACCGCAGTGTACCCTAGCGGTCTTGTCTGCATTTCGATTCTCCACGCACCTGGAGATGATCCAAACCATTACGAGCACGCCTCCGAACGATGGTCACCTATTCAATCTGTGGAGAAGATCTTGATCTCGGTCATGAGTATGCTGGCTGAGCCGAACGATGAGAGTCCAGCGAATGTTGAAGCTGCGAAGATGTGGCGGGAACAGAGACCAGAGTATGAGAAGAGAGTGCGGGAAGGCTGCAGGCGGATGCTAGGGCTGTGACGAAACGAGGCCTGTTACTTCAATCAAACAAACTTCGAAAACAATGGGTGCGTGTGTGAGGCGTTGGTGACTTTGTTTTGCAGGAAGCATTGGCGTTCAGAGGCGGCATGTTCGGGCTGGCCAATTGTCATATAGCCTTAGGGTATAATATGGTTTGTGCAAGACGTACCAACGAACATCATGTCAAAGGATATGATTTCATTGTATACACACATGATTCCCTCTACGCTTCATAGACTAGTCATATCTTTCAAATCTTCGATGCTGTAAATTCTCGACTACGCCCAACCGACTTGGAACTGTATCTTGCCGTCAACGCAACATACAACCTCGCTACAGAAACCAAAAAAATATCTGTCCCGAATAAAGTTGATCATCAATGCGGTCTTTTACCTACTTTCCAGATGAGGCAAAGTTCTTGCTCGACTTAGTTCAGGAGAAACATTAAGGCTCCTGGGACATCCTTTGCCTGTGTGATAAGACTATTATGCTTAAGTAGACCTGGAGAGGGTCATTTCGAAATGACTTAGCGGGAGATCGCTCGTAGCTGTGGACCCCTCGCACGATTTCATGGCGAGGGAACCAACCAAATTGACAGTCCAAGTTAAAACAAGATTACCTGGACAGCTCTGGTCGAACATGCAAGGTGAAAGTAGGACTACCGAATATGTGGAATGAATTGCACAAGATTCAGGGCGGATCTATGATCAGGACATAAGGATATCTCCTTCAGCATCACGCCGAGCTTTCGTCAACTTCTTATCAAGCCATTCTCCCAGCTTGTCTTCGTTGCCGAGGATTTGGATCTCTGCCTTCGTGTTGAGCATCAGCATCATCTGAAGCTCGCTTCGCCACTCTTCGTCTCCCATCCCTATGTCGTGTTTTGCCAGCAGTTTCTTGGCAATGTTTCTGTCTCTTTTCGTTAGAGTTAGTAGCCCCCGAGCTGCAGCATCGCGTTCCAGGAGATCCGAACTTCGGATGCCGAGCCATCGTATTGGCGGAACGGCGAGATTTATTTCGTGAGCTAAAGCTTTAGATCCATACTTATAAGTGGACATGATTCCAATACCATCGGGGTCGAAGTCCACCAAGGCGAAGATCGGAATATAGGGGAAGCTCGTAGATAGAAGATGGAGAAACTGCCGTGTCTGGATATCAGGGTATCCTTTTGCCTTTCATGAAAGTCAGACAACACAGATTGGCATTGCTATTGAAATATCCCTCACTGTGATCAGAACACCTTTGCCCGCTACCGAGTGCCGCCAGTATTGGCATGCTGCAAGAGTACGGAACGTTGCCTTGAACTATTAGCCTTGGCTATAAAGGGCATCACTGGACTTGCCTCCTTCTCTACAACAAGAATCCATTGGCCTTTACCAATATCAACATATCCAAGGTCATCAGCTTTGGGGATCAACATGCCCTGCGCTCTGTTAGCAAATTTGTTCAATGTAGAGAATGACGCTCAACCTCTGGTTCAGACCAATACTCAATTATGGACCCATCCTTCCTCATCGCACTGAAGCATCCTACTACTAGTCCTTTTGCAGCGGCAACCTGGAGGTCCAGGATCAGTCCTCGTATCTACCCTTCTGCAATGAATATTTCTTTACCACATTCAAAGCTTCCCTGTTCACACCAAAGGTGTACGCGATGTCATCCACATATCGATCAACGACTCTTTGCTTCATAAACAGTTCTGGTTCTCGATAGTATATATCTCTACACCCCAACAAGTCAGCATAATAGGATCCATACAATGAGGCGGGCAGGTGAGGGTTAGGTATATCGAGCCGAGATCGTATGTTCACGGATTAGTGATCGGTTTCAACCTTTTGGTGGTAACAATTCCAGTGACCAAGGCTTCGTGGGACAACTCGAGAATGCGACATATTGCAGCTGCAAAGAAGTTAATAAGTAGACTGAGCAAAGATCAAAGCACTCCCACGTACCAAATCTCCATGCCTCCGTTGGACATTTACTTGGAAACTTGATTTTTTGGATGTCAGTCTTCCGCCGTAGACCCATATCAGTATGTTTTCTGGGGGTATTGCTCTTCTGCTTGCTTCGGCTCTTTATCTGGATCACAAGCTCTTTCTTTCCGTCGAAGACGCAATCTATGATGGCCTCGAAGATGCTTTCAATCTTCGTAATGACAGATCCGGCTCGGTTTGGAGCTGGATTAATACGAGATAAATTCTGAGCTGTTACTATCAATGGACTCGGAAGGTTATTGAGAGCTATATCTTGAGCATCCGCCGTAGTCAGTTCGCTGCTGGGTAAGTGTTGGAGCAATTGTGATCTATAGGGCAAGTGGTTCTCTTCCAGAAGATCAGATAGAGGATCGATGTCCATGGGCATTGGATCTGACAATCACCTGCCCCATCCTCGACATAGCATTTATATGGCTGTTGAAGAAGAGAAGAAGCTTGAGGTGAGGATGCGAGGTAGGGTTATTTGTTCCTTGATCGGTCATTTAGCCTCGGCACCTCCCGAAATTTTGGTTCCTGATCTACCAGACCCCTGTAGAAGATAATTTGACACTAACTCCCATCACTAGTGTCCAACCCTGCTGGACCGCATGGAAGCTGGACTGGGCCGAACCATTCTTCACCTTCCTCGTCGACTCGGCCTTGAGGATAGTTGCGAGACCTTCAACAATCTCTAACCCCCAACCAGAAATAGACTCTTTCGTCCTCGAAAAGTCTGTCAACATGGTTATCAGCAATGAGAAGACAAGCTCCGTGACGAGCAGACCACAAGGCAAACGCCCATTCGACACTTCAGTGAGTGATCTACCGCAGACGAAGAGACCGAAGCTACCAGAGCGCACCGATCATTTCAGATGGCGTTTGTTAGATGAGAAAGGTAGACAGACCTGGCATTACCTGGAGGACGATGACGATGCGAAGGACTGGCCTCAGTCCAAGGCAGACAAGTATTTCCTTGGTCTACCGCTCGTATGTAACCTCCATCCATCATGCAGCTCTAGCTAACTAATGCAGGGCCTTCCCGAATTGACTCCAGCGAAGACTCCCCTCGATTCGGTCAGAAACGGGTTGGAATTCTTTCAGCATCTACAACTCCCGCCAGGTAATTGGGGTTGCGAGTATGGTGGGCCAATGTTTTTAATTCCTGGTATCGTTGTGACTTGGCTTGTTACGGAGACTGAAATACCCGATAATATCGCGACGGAGATGAAGAACTACCTATTTACTCGAGCCCACCCTGAAGACGGCGGATGGGGACTACATATTGAGGGCGAGAGTACCGTTTTTGGGACGGCAATGAATTATACCGTACTACGCATCTTAGGCGTCAGCGAGGAAGATCCACGTATGATCAAGGCTAGGGGCACATTGCATAAGATGGGAGGCGCGAAATGCGGCCCTCATTGGGCGAAGTTCTGGCTGAGCGTGCTTGGTATCTGCAAATGGGACATTGTGAACCCAGTGCCGCCGGAGTTCTGGCTTCTGCCTGATTGGGTACCGTTTGCTCCATGGAGGTGGTGGATTCACATGCGGATGGTCTATCTTCCAATGTCCTTCATCTGGTCCCAGCGATGGACATATAAGGAGACACCATTGATTCGACAACTACGACAGGAACTTTTCGTTGAACCATACGAGTCTATTGAATGGACAAGCCATCGAAATAGCATCTACGAGAAAGATAATTACCATCCAAAATCATGGCTCTTACGAACTGCCAATTGGTTCCTCGTCAACATTCATATACCATTCACCAGGACGAACTCATTGGCAAAAGCAGCAGAGGATTGGGCTTGGGAGCTGATAAAAATGGAAGATAAGAATACTGACTATTCTGACCTAGCTCCGGTCAATGCTCCCATGAATCTCCTTGCTTGCTACATTAAGGAGGGACCGAAAGCATACTCCGTGCAACGTCACCGTGACCGAATGGCAGACTACCTTTGGATGAAGGACGAAGGTATGTTGGTGAACGGCACAAATGGAGTCCAATGTTGGGATACATCGTTCTTGATCCAAGCTGTTATGGATGCAGGTTTGGCTGAGGATCCCAAATGGAGACCGATGCTAACCCGAGCCTTGGAATTTCTGGAAGATCAGCAAATGCGCGAGAATGTTGATGATCAGGCCAAGTGCTACAGACAGCAACGCAAAGGTGGATGGGCATTTAGTAACAAGACCCAAGGATATGCTGTCAGTGACTGCATTTCTGAGGCCCTAAAAGCCGTCCTACTTCTTCAGCGCACTCCCGGATACCCCACCCTCCTCGAGGACCAGCGGATTTTTGATGCCATCGACACGTTGTTAACATATCAGAATCCTTCTGGTGGGTGTGCTTCATACGAACCCACTCGTGGCTCCGAGTATCTAGAAATGTTGAACGCTGCCGAGGTCTTTGGTAGGATCATGATCGAGTACGATTATCCCGAATGTACCAATGCTGTGGTGACGGCTCTTTCTCTTTTCACCAAATTCTATCCAGATTATCGGACAGATGATATCAAAGCTTTCAAGGCGAGAGCAGTTGCATATATCCGAAAAGCTCAGAAACCCGATGGGAGCTGGTATGGTAGTTGGGGCATCTGCTTCACCTACGCTGGAATGTTTGCACTCGAAAGTCTTGCCAGTATTGGAGAGTTTTACGAGAATAGCAAATATTCAAAAGCTGGCTGCGACTTCTTGCTCTCTAAGCAACGGGCCGATGGTGGTTGGTCTGAGAGCTATCGTGTAAGTAGCCTTGTTCTGACCCCGAATACCAATGCTAACAAACCCTATAGTCTTGCGAAACCAATACATACGTCGAGCATCCAACTGGCTCACAGGTTGTCATGACTGCTTGGGCAGTTGTTGGATTAATTGAGGCTCGCTACCCGGACCGCGCTCCCATCGAGAAAGGCCTTAAGCTCATCATGAGCAGACAGCAGCCAAATGGAGAGTGGTTGCAGGAGGCGATAGAAGGAGTTTTCAATAAGAGCTGCATGATTTCATACCCCAATTACAAGTTCATCTTTCCGATGAAGGCTTTGGGCATGTTTGCTAAGCGCTATGGGGACATAGCTTTGCTATGATACGGGAATATAGAGTAGATGACATGGACACGAGACTATATATCTTAATCCATAATGTAATGACGACCTATAATCAGTAAACACACTCTCCATTGTACTTCCGCGCAAACCAGTCTCGGTCAATGATCGTAAATTATGAGCTTCTATATTTAGAGTGCAAGCTATACAGGTTACTTCACCATGCGTATCTCAAACTTAGAGTCGCATTCACAGGGACTGAGAAATCATGTAATCTATTCGAGAAGGGCCCAGGTAGCCTACCAGATTCTAAGCTACCTGGCTATACCTAGGTAGGTACGTCCTATCGAAAGCGCCCCACGTGACGTAGCCTGGTCATGAAAGTGGAGACGAGGCTGTCAATTTCTCGACTGCCTGATTTCATTCTGGACTAGGCATCAAATACAACATCCATCTTGAAAATATCTGCGACTTCCTACAAATAATCTGATATCGAACCTAGTTCTACAACCAAAATCCTCAATCTTTCTTGAGAATGGCCGATGTTGCCTTCGCAAACAAAGGCCAAGCTGCCATCCAACGCTCTGACTACCCCGCCGCCATCACCCACCTCACCCAAGCTCTTAAGAGCACACAGTCCCCACTCTGGTTGATCTGGCGCTCCACCGCATACCAAAGAACCAGCCAACATGAGCTCGCCCTCGCCGATGCCGATAATGCCGTCCTCGCAGCTATCAAGCGTTCAAAGCGTGACTTGATCGCTACAGCACATTTCCGACGCGCTGTGGCATTGCAGGGACTGGGCAGATATGGCGATGCCAGAATGTGCCTACATTGGGTGAAGGAGTACAATGAGAAGGAGAAGGGGCTTACAATTTGGGTTGCAAAGGTCAAGGCGGACTACGACAAAACTGGTGGCCAGGAAGCCGAGTGCAATAAGGTCACGGTGAAGAAGGTCCCAGATGAGGTTAAGGACGTTTCCAAGGATACCAAAACTGTCAAGGAAGAAAAGGGCAAGGATATACCTGTTACTACTCCAGTTGTTACACCCGCTGCTCCAGCACAGACTCCCAAAGATAAAATCAGACATGAGTGGTACCAGTCACCAAATACAGTCACCATCGAGATCTTTGCCAAAGGTGTGCCAAAGGACAATACAGAAGTCAAGATTGATGCTGGAAGTGTAAAAATTCCCCTCCAGCTCTTCACATCTTAGATACTAATCTTTGACAGCTCGAGGTCAGTTTTCCTCTCGCCGTGTCAGATAGCACGTACGACTATACCATCGATCCGTTGTTCTCTAAGATTGACATCGCCAAATCAAGTCACAGAATCACACCCCACAAGATTGAGATTGTTCTTCACAAATCAACCCCTGGCCTGAAATGGTCTGCACTGGAAGGCCATGAACAGATTCCTAGCGAGTTAGAGGGCAAGAAGGAAGAAGATACGCCTCATGTCGATCCGTCAAAGTTAGATGTCGTACCTGCATATCCAACTTCCTCCAAGACCGGCCCTAAGAACTGGGATAAACTTATAGGCGATGAAGAAGACGACAAGGAAGGCGAGGACGTCGATCACTTTTTCAAACAACTCTACAAGAATGCCGATCCCGATACGAGACGAGCCATGATGAAGAGCTACCAGGAGAGCAATGGTACATCTTTGAGCACGAACTGGGCGGACGTTGGCAGTAAGAGTTTTGAGACTCATCCACCAGAGGGTATGGAGGCGAAGAAGTGGGAGTCTTAGGTCACGGTGAGCTCTCGCCGTCAATGGCGTTTCGATTCCTGAATTTCTGCTTGGTGCGAAATTCTAATTTGTGGCATTGCGATGGTGTTTCTTCTTGCGGAATAGGTAGTCGTTGATATCGACATCTATACGGCGTCCAAAATCGAGAGATACCTTATGAAAGGCCATCTTTTATGGAGTCCTTGGTGAGAAATAAGTATTGCGTTTACCTCTTTTCCCTATGACATACTCTGTCCGCCATATCTCTTCGAATTAAGCAAAATTGCTTGTACGTTCCATTTCCGCAAACTACTATAAATGCCGCATCATTGCAGTTCCGGCAGCACGGTTCTTTGCACTGCCAGAACAGAATTGATGAAAGCTCATCAAAAGGCAGGTACCGAATCTACATCTTGTCAGGTACAACTGGAACATTCCGGCTAAATACCTGCCAAGCTTTACCAACGTTCCTCGCAGAGATCAGCCTCATTCTGATTGAAGGGAAATTTCAAGGGATCAGCGGTACCCTGCCGCAGTGACCGGATTTACCCCACGAAATATGGAGCCAAACATCCCACTTCGTCCAATCTTCTAAACCTGAGTTTGAAATTCCTGAACTGTTGTAATGAGGGGTTCGCTGTATTTTGGTCCGTCTTCGCGTCATTTTCGTAACTGACATTTTAGTTTGGTTCATATATGTGATTATCACCACTCAATTAGTTCTTTGTTACTTTTTGACAGTTGGTAAAATTCCACAGACGCAATTATGGGATTAAGTCTTCTCAAATTCGCTGCTCTTGCAACTGGCGTCTTCTTCTTTGACAAGGCAGCAACAAGCGCGATTCCTTCCGGATCCCCAGTTCCATTACTCATTACCTCGCACGGCGAAGCATTTGTAAACAACAATGCCGTCCTTGTCGGCAACACCAACGAAACTTTGGCTCCAGTCACCTCCAGCTCGAAGGGCGTCGAGTTATCATGGCAGCCGCTCAAACACCACGTAATAAAAGTTGAAGTGAAAAGCAACTACAGCTTCATCGGAGCACAATTCACAGTCTGTGATGAAGACAATTTCTTTGGTGTTTGGGAATATCCCTTCTCAGGACAGCTGGACAATTCCAATGTTTCGTTCCAACTTCTTGGTGTAGGTAATGAAGACGGTATCAATTGGTCAAACGCAAGGGCGCCATTTTTCATCACTACCGCGGGTTATGGGGTTTATGCCGACACTCTTTCGATGGGATCCTTCGACTTCACCACACCCAATATGGCACAATTTGTCTTCAATACGAGCAGTCTGACTTACTATATTATTCTCCCTAAAGAGGAAGGAGATTTCAAGTCAATTATCAAGGAATACACGGCTCTGAGCGCGAGAATTGAATTGCCTCCAGACTCATCTTATGGGCCAAACTTCTGGTCAGATGACTTCGAGCAAGACTTTCATGGCAACGTTACCAATGCGCAGGAAAATTATTTCGATGTCATCGATCACCTAGCTGCCAACCGGATCCGAGCGACTAGCATGTTCGCCGATCGTAGGGCTTCTTATCATCTCTTCGAGCGCGACTACTAACCGAGATTCCAGGACCATACGGATCAGGCAACTCCTCATTCGGCAACTTCGACTTCGACCCAGTTTTCTACCCTACCCCCAAAGGATTTATCTCTTCCCTCTCAGCTGCAGGTTTCGATTACCAAGTCTGGGTCGCCAACCGCGCTTTCCTGTACACGGAATTATACAACGCCTCCGTCGCCAACAACTGGCTCTTTCCCGGCATCTCACCAATCGAATTTTTAGGCCCCGCGCTCAATTTGTCGATCCCTGCCGCTTACGACTATTTCAAGGCGCATTTGAAGAATTACACTGATTTGGGCGTGAAGGGCTTTAAGATCGATAGAGGTGAAGAAGGAGAGATGCCTTTTTATGTGCAGAATGAGCAAATGACGCTTTTTGAAACATTATGTCGTGAAGTCATGGTCGAGGCTTGGGGAGTGGGGGGTTATTACTCTTTTGCTCGAAGTGCAGTTGATCGTGCGCGATCGCTCACCGGGGTCTGGAACGGAGATTCGCACTCGAACTTCACTGGACTGCAGTATTCCGTCACTTCAGGAATTCGAGCTGGTTTGTTAGGATTCAGTATGTGGGGAAGTGATACAGGTGGTTATGTCCGAGATAACAATTCTCCGACTGAAGAGCTGTGGGCGAGGTGGATGTGGTTTAGTACTTTTAGTCCTGTGTTTGAGATTATGGTTGGGACGAATCATACGCCATATTATCCACCATATACGTCTCGTCTGGTATCGATCTTGAAGACAACGGCGAATTTACATGTAGCTTTGGTTCCTTATATTAGGAGCTATACGTATGAGGCCACTCAGACGGGAGTCCCGCTTATCAGAGCGCTGTGGTTGGAGTATCCGGAAGAAATCGAGAAGGTGTGGGGTATTGGGGATCAATATATGTTTGGAGAGGAATTCTTAGTTGCGCCGATTGTCGCAGCCGGGAATTCGAGATCGGTGTATTTCCCAGCAAAGAACAAATGGCTGAACTATATTTCTCGAACTGGAATTCCGAAAATTTATGAAGGCGGTCAAACGGTCACAAATATCACTGCTGCACTGGAAGACATGCCAGTTTATGTCAAGGAAGGAGCGATAATACCGACGGGGGACTTGCACCAGAATAATGCCAAATGGGACACGGCCTGGAAGCCCGTCCTGAACTTCGAGCTGTTTCCCAGCTTCAATGTTCCCTGCTCAAGCTTTAGCTACTATAGCAAAGAAACAAACAAAACCGTGAAGGTCGAGATGCGGGTCAGCTGGGAGCAGGGGAAAGGAAACGTGATGATAAAAAGTAGTGATTTTGGGGGACTGGATAAGGTGTGGGGTGTACCGACCATTGGGCAGTTCTTTGTTTATGTTTCGGGTGCGGTACAGAACATTTCCATAAGTGAAGAGAGTGGGGTAGCGAACATGATCATGGAAAAGAGTATTTGGGACTAAATGATGGGGTATTTTTCCATCATTTGAGAATTGATGTCTGGAAGCATGAAATATATAGTTAGCCTAACTACGGGCACCTGCTCAGCTCGAGTTCCGTTCTAGAAAATAAAGATGAAAATGGAGACTGAGTTAGCATCATCAGATGTCTTGGCGATTCCCCATATCGGCCTTTTCTTGCATCAAGCTTTTCGGCCTCAGCTCTTACTGTTCACTAATCAGCCAAAAGCTTTTAGTATGGAGTGTTTCTTGCATCTGTAACTTGTCAGTAAAGTTTTATGCTCTTCAACTTTGAGTTGAGCAGCTTGACTTGATAGCACATCGTCGAACATCCTCCATTCCCAACTCTGATACAATAAAGCCTTGGTAACAAAATCTGCCTAAACTTGGCACAATTTCGCGTCCTCAACGATCAGTAACCTTCCTAGCTAATATTGTATTGGCCCCGCGGTTTCAGCCACGATCAATATTTGAGACCTGCATCCGCACCGCCGCAATCCTTCTCATCTAAATATACCTTATTTTTACAGGCCCGTTTACCACTACAGCTCAACTTCTACACCTTATTGAAGAGTCGAGCTCGCGGGCGCAACGTTGAAGGGGGAAAAGGAAACTTTCAGCAAAGTTGAAAAGTATTCGCTAGCTACAAATTCGGTTTTTGTTTCTAGTGTAGAAGGACTAAAGAGTTTGATGAGATAAACGTGAGATATCAATCGTCGACAATATTTTTATTAGATTTTAAAGTCTTTTACATTTATTATTACATATAAATAGTAGATTACGTGGAAATGTTGAGTGAGCTCTAGTATTTCAGCTTCCAAAAACAAATGAAACTTTCTTCTAACGATTCATTGTCGTTTTCTTTTATCTTTCCTCTTGGATGGAATCACGATTCTTTAATACGAAAATGATTGTCAGGCTTATACTGCGAGTTTTCTTCGAGTAGATACAGCCCACATTTGTGTTTGTTTATGGCAGTACTACCCCTATTCTACTTCGCTTATCGAGACGCTACCAAAAGGTCCACGATGCAAAACATTCTTTCGTCTTCTTTAGCATACCCTACTGAAGATTCTTCATTTCCATCTCATATTTATTAATCTCTACCCGTGTGCACTGCCAGTTTATTACTTAGTGCATAACAAGATGTCACTATTTTCTCATATTGCGCAGGCTGCATGATGCAGCATTGCGGCACCAGCTGAACCTGAAGCCCCTTCCTTTTTATCAACCCATTGGATAGGACTTGCAACGACACTACCTTCTCACCAAAGGTACTGAACGGCTTCACTTCCACCACTTCGCCTTGATCGCTTTCAGTTAATCTCTTTGGCCACAAAAGTTTGGCCTGTAATTGAAGAACGTGAATGTACTAAGTGCTTCCCGAATTTGTAGTCCTGCTTTGTGGCAGGAAACTATATATATAGTGTTTAGAATTAAAAACACTTCCACAGTGCAGGGGCATCAAAGTTATTCTACAAATACTGTGGCGCCTGTCCCGGCGCTTGTCTTAGATACCGCTTAGTTTGTGTTACCTCAAAATAGGCATCCCTCTTCAAACATCAGCCTTAATTCCTATATGTCTGAATTGTCTCTAAATATTATATCACCACTTGAATTAGATACGGCCTAGGCCACTTTACGCCTTCTTTTTTGTTAGACCGAGCCTGCAGTCAAGATGAGCGCATCCGGCGCCTCTTATACGGGACCAGGCGGTCTGTCGGCACGACATTTCATCATCTTTGGATGCATCCTAGGCGGCTATGTTTTCCTCTTCTTATTCTCACTCTTCGTCTCTCGTGTTGCAGAGGTTCTAGGATACGAGAATATACACACTTTTGGCGACCTTATCTTCAAACTCTTAACATTACCATTTTGGGGACCATTCGCGCTGTGTAACCACGATGCTCGGCAAACTTTATTCGAAACGGGAGACGCTGTAGCTGAGATATGGGCCCCAATTGCAAGCGGAATATATAGATTGTGGGCTGGGATTGCAAGCAAAGTCTCTGGGCTTTGGGTTCAGATTGCAAGGAGAGTTTCTGGGTTTTGGGATGGTGTGAGGAAGAGAGAGATGGATCCATCGATGGAAATGCGTGGGACTTCAACAGTGGATGCCGGAAACGACGCCGGGAATTAAGAATCGGTATAAGTACTCGGAAAGTCTCCACGACCGTCTGATACCTGATGAAGAGAGCAACATGGCTCAATTTAGGGCCATCATAAGAAAAATGGAAGAACGCAAGAGTTTGTTTAAGCTGTGCAAGTCGGCTTACCCAAGAGATGTATAATTTTGCTCTCAAACGATTCACCCTCGAGTCTCCATTTTTGAACGTATTTCAATGGTTTATCTAAGGCCTGATATTTAGATTTTGGGCTTAGCATGACCACAATATATATCATGGTCATTCTATTGCGCCGCCACTAGCATTGCATAACGAAGGAAGAAGAACATGGTCAAGCGATCCAAAGCTTGGAGTCACAATAAAGGCTGAGAAGTTGGAACTACGGTAATCCAAGAGGGTGTAGTTGTTTTGCTGGAAAATGTGCAGCGCGACAAGCAAAGGGTCGAAAGTTGATACACGGAATATGTTCCTGAATATTGTTTTATAATGCAACATTTCTTTCACCTTGGGGTAGCTCGACGCAAACTAAGCCCCCCTTTTTGATCACCACTTAAGGGGCTACATTTAGCGAGTGACAGCCGAACTATTTAGTGATCGCGCTAGTTTGCACGCTGAACAAGGTGATTTCGCCCCTGAGCGTTGTCAGTTAGCGTTCGCACTTGCTCCGGGTAAAGGATGCCCCGAAGAATGAGAAGAGCTTCAAAGTTTAGTCAAATTTCAATCAACAGTCCTATTTTCATCTCATCCTCTGTTTCCTCACCGGCATCCCTATAAATGAGGACTCGATTCAGTCGACTTAGCAATTACTGAGCTGCAGCTCACGGTAATTTTCAGGCACGCAAGTCTTCGGCAGCGGCATGGGATGTAGAGTTCCGGGACTATGTCTCTATCGGCAGCTCTGGAAAGGTTACTCGATGGAAAAGTTCAATGATATGTCAAAATAAAGACGGTGAGCATTCTCTCCTGACTCGGTTGAAGCCCATGCTGAACACCATCTCCAGACACGATGATACAATGGGGTCAAGTCACGAACCTCAATGCGTCACCCACAGTCATCAAATCCACATTGCATGAGAAGTTAGCAGGCTATTTCGTTATCACAGATACTTGGGGCGCAGCCATGATGTCTCAGTTACTGGAAATGTGCCCAAATGCGATCCTGATCTGCTCGACTCGAGTGGAGGAGGCGTGGTGGAAGAGCTGATTTGATGTGTTCTCGAATGCACGGCTAGTTTTGATATCAAAGATTATACTTGCGTCGGTACTATTACTCAGCTGCACAAGTCTAGAGGCGAGTATTTGTTTTATATCACGTGACACACGCGTCAAAAATGGGTCGGCAGGATCCCATCCCTAACGCTACGAAGGTTGAGCAAGCTTTATGGTCGCGATCGTGTCAGACAACCCAAAGACAAAGGTATGTTGTCTCAAAATGTTTTGAAAATTTTCTTCCTCAATAGTGCTGACGGAGGATAGGATATATCAGCATTCACAATGAGTGGTTAAAACGAATAGTTCCACCAGAGAGCCTTTATTTTTTTAGTGTAAAGGAAGGCTAGCAACCGCTATGCAAGATCCTTGATTTACCAGTGCACGACGAACCTTTTCCCAGAGCAAATGAGCAGGCTGCGATGAAGGAGCTAGCAGATCAGATTATGAACTAGGTATATGTAACATGGGGAGCCATCATTGGTTCTGCCGTGGTATATGAAAAGTTTGTACCTGCACGCAAATGCGAGAATTTCGGCATTCGAGATATTTCTTGATGTTTTGCATTAAACATTCGAACCCGCTTTTCCCAGTGCGCATCCGCGTTGTCTCGTATCATCGGATACTTGCATATCATTTGCTCTGCGAGTAATCTCGCTGCAGTTTCGTTTGTCATGTCGCTATACTTTCCTAGATATTCTTTCCATTCCAGCTCCTGCACTCAAATTGAAGGTCTAGGAAAGAGGGAGCTTTGTTCTCCTGACACGAGCTAGAAGTATATAAACTGTCACTAGCCCAAGCATTGGAAACCCCAGCACGCCCAAAGACAATAACTAGTCTTCAGTGTCAGTACTATCGTTCTCTATAAACCTAAGTATGTCCTCCAAACACGAAACCTCAGAAAAACACTCGTTCCCCGCCTCACACTATGGAAACGTTTCCGTCTTCGAACAATCACCACCTTCACAAAATTCCATCACAAAGCCAAAGATAGCCGATCCCTCCACCCTCGAAGGTCAACGAAAGGGCTCCTTGCTTCGCGTGAAGCGCATCCCGAGTAGTGTCAAGAGTCTCCAGGACGAAGCAATTCACACGCGGTGCTTTTGGAGGTCGGGAATATCTGCGAGGTGTTGGATACAAAGTGTTTGAATCAATACGGGCACATGGTGTTGGAGTACAAGGTAGAGAAAAAGCGCACCTAGACCGATGTTCAATGGGTGCCCTAGAGCACTTTCTTAGAAGCGAATGTTAGAGAGATTTGTGGATATTACATGCAGAGATTTCGATGTGTTTATGCAGATTCTGAAAAGAGTCAGAAGTTCTGCCCGAAGTTCTGAGTTCAGGCACTGGTCACTACATCGAAACAGATCCGCTTGGAGAAGGATGACATGATTGTTTTGTAGCGAGCTAGCTACCCTCCGTGGTGAAACAGTACCTCCTCAGCCTATCAACTAATTAAAGACGTCGTATGTCTTCTACCGAAAAGTCAAAATCGAAGGAGTCGAAGGAGGGGATAACCGAGTCCGAACCTTTTTCCTCGCTGGGTCCATCAACATTTATTTCCATCGCAAGAGCCGCTGGTACAGTGACCGGTCTCTGCGCTTCGACTTCAGTCTTCGCTTTTGCCCTCTCCATATCCTTCAAGTGTGCTAGCTGCACTTTATCGGCCCACGTCGAAGACTTCTGGAGGTTTTCGATCGAGGACTTTTGTAGAACCATGTCCTTCCATCTCTGTTCGAGATCGATCTCTTTCGCCTGATAATCCTTCCTGAAATTGGGACTCCAGGCATATTTTCCATTCCAAGACCTCATTTTTGTAGCCATGTCGACAGCAAGACTGGGATAGTCTGTAATTAGCTTGTTCCATTCCTCTTTCAGCTCGTCATCTTCTTTGTTTGATCTGGTATTGCGCTTGGATATAATCGAATCGGAAGTGAACTTTCGGATAAGAGAATCTTTGGAGCTATTATCATAAATGAATCGGACGCTTTCAGGATCTGGCCAAACTACCGTTGGCTTGGCACACTGGAGGCGAATTTGCTCGAAGCAGGCGTTTTGAAAGTTTGGTGCCTACGAAGATATCAGACGGGTGATCACTGGCATCAGTTTACTTGTCTTGAGAGAGGTTGATGAGTGCAGATTCCGTAGTACCTGCAGGGCGTCACCCAGCAACCACAGCTCCATGAAATGATTGCCAGTGTCCTTGCCGGGCAAGAAGTCTCTTGTATATATCCATGACAGAAAGTCGGCAAAAAATCGTCTTTGTGTTTTAAAGCTAAACTTCTGATATGAGTGTGTCCTATCAGAACGGTCGTAAAAGTAATTCGAGAAGAGGTTCAACATATCCTCGTGCAGGAAGAACGACTCAATGTTCGGTTCGTCATTGATGTTGACTCTCGTTGTTACGCTAGTGCAGATGACCCTATGGAGATCTTGTCAGTAGGAAGGGAAAATTGATGCCATTTTTCATTGATCTTACTTCGCAACGATGTCTTGATGCTTTCGATATCGCGCAGCGGACGCGACGTCGCATGCCACAGTGTTCGGATGTCCGCCATAACATTTGCAATTGTATTGCTGAACTGTTTCCGATTCTTCTCCTAAAAGACGGTCGGGAGCCAATTGCATTGCACCATAGCTGGCAACCATTATCCTTGCTGGTCGTTGTTGAGTGGGGGAGTCCAGTCGTGGCCTTTTGTTAGCCTCACTCATGTTGATCGCGATTGTAAGAGATGCAGATAAATGAATACAGCACGGTGTATGATGACTGATTTGAGAAAGTCATGAAGAACAAGGTTATGCTGAGTTTAGTTACTCGTACGTTACTGAATTGGAAGCAGCTCAGCGTTGATCGCTGCTTCCGTTGTCACCTAACTACCGGTCCCTTTTCTTGCTTCCTTTGCACATAGATATCTTGAAGACAAAAGAAAGTACAATACTCTCTGAGGAGAAAGAGAAGCCGAAGAGAGCCCGGTACTCTGTATATAATGATATGCAAGTCATCATCAGTACCTATCTCGTCTGTGACGATGAGCGTGGCGATCATGGCGATCGCGACGACCACCTCTCCTTCCATTATCAGACACATACATAGCCTCTTGAGGAGGATGCATCTCCTCAGGAGGATTGTACGGTTGCCCAGGAGGAGCACTATAAAATGGCGCTTGAGTCGGACGGGGAGTCGGCTCACCAGCAGAACGTGTCTTGACTGCCTTCGCCAACTCCATGACAATGTCCAAGATATTCATGGCCGAGAATATAGCACGGATACCCCATGGTCCTCCCAAATATCGTTCTGAGCGAGTGCCTTCGAGCGCGGGCGATTCGCGGATAATATACGGACGAACAGGATAGGCAAAGACGAAGAAAGGAGCTATGAGAGCCATTTCGCAGGAAAGAATGAGCGATGGCATAGCATTCGCGAGGTCGTTGAATGTGAGGTATTTTGTGGCGTGAAGTCTCCCACTAGATTTGAGGAAATTGAACACAAACTGAGATAGCTTGTCAGCACGAAACTCCGACTGTGGATTTTGGACATACTGTTTGCAGAAAGTTTAAGAAGACGAGCAGTTTGAAACAGACGAGTTTCTGCAGAGTTCCGCGCGGCTTCAGAACGGGTTTGGTGCGTTTGTAGAAGCGGAGGATGGATATCACGGCTAAGGCAGTGCAGATCATACGCAGCACTGTGATCTGTAACCAGCAGAATTAGTAGTACACTTTGCAGGACGTCCATATGATGCCGACTTACCCAAACGTGGGCAAAATGTGCGCTGTTGCTTGTCGAACAATAGGTGTTGGTTGCCAAAGTGATCACGGTAATAATCCATAGTATTATGCTAGCGGGCACCCACTGAAGCACGGCAAGGGTGAGGCGCTGAAGAAGAACGTAAGTCCGGGTATGGGCTGATAATGGATATGTACAACTCACTTTGTACCATTTTAGACTTCCACCACCTTGCTCATTTCCTTTCTTGTCTATTGACTGAAGCTGCGTGAAGAACGATTCTCTATCTCCCTCATCTGGCACCACGTATGTTGATATGAGCAAGAAGAATGCAGCCATTGGAAATGCTTCGGCGACATCCAAAGCGGGTACAATATAAGGCTGAGGGCTTCCGTCCAACCACACGCAGAGGAAAGATATCAGAGCAAAGGGGGGGACAATAAAGATAGCTCGAATGATTCTATCTCCAGTTATCAGTCAAACTGCTGCTCGAACGAGAAGTCTGGTAGCGAAGGTTGGAGAGTTTGACATACTGTTTCTGCTCAGCCGGATTCGAAAAATGGGTTGCGTGAGCGAGAATCAGCGAGACTGTTACTGTCGCTGCAAAAAGTCCTGTTGCTCCTGACGTAATCATTGCTATGGAATGGAAGGTAAAACTACCAACAATTGGCTGGATTGCTATACAATGTTAGTTTTAATTCGGAAACTTCTATAAAGAGAGCTCGGTACTTGGACCACTCGTATCTGGAGCTTGGCAGACATTTTTAGAGTGATTGTGTCCCATCTTTCGAAAGATTTATACACTGTCCTCGAGTAAGGTGACGCAGGATAGTTCTCGATGATTAAATTCGGAGATGGCGGGATTCAATGATGGTAAGGTCGAAGAGCTCTGGGTGGACTGCAACCACGAGTACGGAGTACAGCACTTTATAATACATGTCCATCCCCCGAGGAAGAATAGGTCCGTGGCTGGAGCTTGCAGCTGAGAAATTTCCATGATTTGGACCGAGTGTCCACCAAGCTTCGCCGCAGACAGGGGAATATAAAGTGCATGGAGCATGACTGCGGACATCAAGCATATGTGTGGTCCACTAAAAATTGGTGATCGTCGACTCCCCTCTGGTCTCCTCCCCATCTTAAGTAAGCACTGCGAAGAACGGCTGGTGCAGGGTTTGTCGTCGCTTAGTTCCGGCCTGGATACCCCATTAAGCTTAAAATGCTGGGGGCGACTGCGTAGGGCTGAAGGATCGAGGACGTCTGCAGGATAGTTGATCGCAATTGGCGCGACTCCACGACACTGCCGAGACTGCTAATTGACCTTAGCATCGAGGATGAACGCCGTCCGAAGACCCAAGAAGTTCGTCGCTGGGATTACCACTATAATCTGCGACGAATCTTGACCTCACCAAAGTCCATTTCCGTCTTTGTACCTGAGCAGTCGCTGCTCTAACCTAACCTGAGGCCTCGAGTCCTGGGCACGCTGGTAAGTCAGCTGGATCATGCTCAGGGCAATCCCCCTCGGGAATCGACCAGAATCACACTTACTGCCTGAGGCAGTGAATTACCGCTCGTTAGTGTCAGACATGCCATAACTTTATTCGGGTACGAATACGGATACTGTACTGTACCATAAATATTACTGTGCTTTTGATCGCCTTCACGGGTGAAGACGTGTTCCTCTATCGTGAGCACGTACGGGGACACATGGGAGGTGGAGAGGGCGGTGGGGGGCGGGGAAGCGGGGCCGAGAGTGGATTTCAAGAGGTAGAACGCCTCAGAGTATAATTGAAGCAAAGGGAAGAAATATGGAAACCTTTTTCTAGGAAAGGCTAAGCTTCAGGCCCATTGGGGAAGATAATCGCCTATAGACTACTAGTGAAGTGGGGCCTTAATTAGATAATTACGAACGCTTACTGTCTTTCTACACTTCTTAAGCAAGGTTTCAGAAGTGAGGGGCGACTGCACTATAGGGAGGCTGGCACAAGGCCAGCCCTAGTACGCTTGAGCAGAAAGAGCAAGGTCGCAAATGTCTATTTGGCTACCCTTAGCCTCCTAAAGCTACCCACGCAATAAAGAGTCTTGTTGCTGCAGCGTACACCGCTGCTAAACCAAAAGTACACTAAAATAAATATTAGAGCTTGACATAAAAGGAATATTTAGGGGCATTACGCGTTGACGCATCCATCGTTCTCGCAGTTATTCGTAATTTGGGCCCATCGTCCCCAGACTACTTTGCCACCTGCTGTGACCAAGCCTAGTTCGCTGACATTCACCTCAATGATTGTACCCTTGGTCAATACGCCTTAGTCGTGGAATCAGTATACAGCCAGTATGCAGATCGGTGTGCTTGCCTAGTTGTGTATACATTGGATTTTGCGGATTCTTTTTCACGCTGATGATAGGTAGCTGAATAGTCACACCCAGTTCCGGGTGCTAAACAATTAGCATAAATTAATTGAGATAAAAGCTCGAACTCACAGTGACGTTAGCTTTTTTGTATCGAAGTCCCATTGGTCGAATGAACCTCTCGTATTTAACAGGCCGTCTGGTGAAATCTGGTCCGACGAATGTGGGTTTGGTAATCATACGCTTCCATCCTAAAAATTGTTAAGTATTATACTTTTCAGCCTGTTCGGCCACGCATCCCCGAAGGTATGGCTATTTCTCCATACAATTATATGTAGGCATTCGCGTGGCCGAACGAGCCTTTCAAAAGGGAAGATCAGACATACCCTTCTTCGCAGTTTTCTTCCCGGTCTTGACAACCTTAAACATTTCCTCTTCAGCGATGCCTCTGACCTTAGGTAACGGTACAGAAAATTTCGCAGCCTTTTCATTCCGCTTGTTCTTGACTAATCCGAGTCAGCAATGAGACGCAAACTTCCACCAGTATTCGAACGTACTTGCGCTGCTTAAAGCTTTCGCATTTGTAGGATTTGATCTATCGAGAAGATATTGTGGGAGAGGAGTGGTCGAAGGTTCGGCTGGTGCAGAAGACCTAAGAAAGAACAGGAAGTTAGCTCTACTTAGTTCAAGACCGTTTGAGGAGTGCACAGTAATGAATCAGGATTCGTGGGACAATCTTGCAGTGAAGGCCTAAAGACGACTCAAGGCTCCGGAAATAAGCTTGAACAGAAAATAGAAGATTCCTCAATCATCTTACTTGATGCTACGCTCTTCTAGCGCCTTGATTTGCTTCTTCATCTGTATCTTCTCGTGATGTCTTTTTTGGTGGTGCAGTTTTGCTCTTAGTCCGATCAAAGTCTGCGCCTTCTCCGACTCCTTATGGCCTTCTCTTGCTATTCTCTTGCGCGTTCTTTCTTCATAGTCCAGCTTGTATCGTTTATCAGCTCGGTGTCTGCGTATTTGGGAGGGCTGGTTCAAAAAAGGTTATACTCTTCTTCCGTGGAGCTTCCTCCACCGTTCCATGCTATTTTAATCAGATTAACGCACAAACAAGGTATAGGTAGTAGCTGTACTTACTATTCATTCTGCGGCATTGTGAAGGATTGCTTACAGCGAGGTGGTCGTACTTAGCAACGCCCGCGAGTACAGAGTAAAGAAACCTGGGTGGGGCGGAGATTATGCGAGGTAGTAAAATAATTTTTGCGGAAAATAGTTTTTGCGGTTAAACGTTCTCCAGCCTTTCCTGCCTGAGGTTTTACAGTACAACGGTATAATTAACCTGTGTCACGTGATATAGAGGGGTTTTCTGACCTCGCGATTCTTTTTGGCCGAAATTGCAAATGCTCAGTCTTTGAACCCTTACTTTGCCCCTTAACAACACTTCTAGATTTAAATCTGCGAATAATTGACATGGGTGATCAACCTGGTACCAGGATTTAAGCGCTGTTTAGTCGCCGTTGGCTTCTGCCTCCCGTCCGAATCTCATTTCTATCTTGGCTAGTGCAAAATTCACCAACGTATCTGTTCCGCTCCAATCCTTCTCTACTACGTAAATCATGACCACTATCGATATGGTGCTCTCGATCTTCAAATATGCCTCCATTTTAGCAACAGTCTTAGCTAGCCTGTATGCGACCTTGCTCAGGCTGTTAACAACGTCAACCTTCCAAGCGCACGTGGTCTGTCTCCACAAAATTCAGATGACATAGTTTAAACACCTCGACGTCCCTGAAAACTTTGGCTTCTTGCGAAATCAGGTCACAACTTTTATGCTGAAGTCTTCTGACGGCGAAAGGCTATCCGCATGACGCATTCTTCCTGTCGGCAAGCACGAACTTGACCTTCTCCAGGAGCCCATTGGCCTCGTCTCAGATATTACATCCAGACTTGCATTCAAGCTGCTGCGTGACAATCCTAAAGCTCGATTGATCCTCCATACGCATGGCGCAGCAGGAACTGTCGGTTTAGGCTATAGTGGAAGGTTCCCAATTATCGGGTTTTTTTAGTAGGATAGTTATAAAAGATTTATGTGTTGATCTTCAATTATCGAGGATTCGGCTGCAACAGTACGCCGACGAAAAAAGCATACTGCTCGATGCCCTTACAGTTGTCGAACGGGTCGTAAGTACGGCTGGTATCCCTGCCTCACGGATTCTCATTTTCGGGCAGTCCCTGAGCACCGTTGTAAGCATCGCCATTTCGAATCAATTCGCGCAGCAAACTCCTCCAGCAGTGTTTGCAGGCACGTCCTTGTTGCGCCGTTTGTTGGCGTGGCCACGCTCGTGTCAACATATCGTGTGGTCGGGACCATTCCTATTTTATCTCCACTTGCGCAATTCCCGCTACTATTCAGGCCCCTCTACGGCTTTATACCCGATAAGTGGTTGAGCAAAGACCGCATAGCTCAGTACGTAGGGACCAACGAAGACAATGGAGAGAAATATCGTTCGGCTCTGATCCACGCCGAGGATGAATACGACGTTCCAAGATCTCACATCCCAGAAGTCTTCTGTTACGCTGCCAATGCTACATTATCTACTGGAATAAGTTATGACGAACTGGAGGAAAAGAGGTCAGAATCAAAGACTGATCGTGGTGCGGGAGGATCCATTATGAAACGGCGGACGGAAAATGAGGTGATCGGCGAGGAGATTCTGAAAACGGGTTTGCAAGATGTGATTATGGGCTACCCCGTGATCCCCATGGCTGTTATCCGTATTTTCAAGCAGTTGGTGCTTCATTGACTTGCTGAGCGTAGTCAGAAAGAGCAAACTACGTGGAGACGACAAATGTCTGATAGGTTGCTGGGTCCTCTTCCCTCATCATTACAAAACAACTGATAAGATACAACGCTGGGGACAAGAGGCTTGTCAGTGTCAGCGGGCCGCCCCATCAAAGCACGACCTTCTCGAAGTCTATCAAAATGAGCATCGAGACGATAGATACAAATGTCGCAGTCCGCCACAACCACAGTTCAAGTCTCGTGGGGAATTCCGTATTCCAGGCTATGAGATGGAGAGCTCCGAACGAGGCGCCAGAAAGACAGATCCCTGGCCACAGCTTCGATCGATATAGCTCAGGATCCCATTGAGCGGCGACTATTTCTTTAACTTTGTCTTGGAATGGCGGATTATCCAAGAGCCTATCCCCTCCACGTTCCCTACCATCGTTTACTTGCTCGAATTCTTGCTTGGGCGAAGATGCAACCTGTTCGACATGTTTTTTTTTGGCAAGTAATCCGTTCAGATCTTTGATTCTCTTCTATCCGACCCTCCTGTCGAATATCCTACTTAGGCTTTGCCCTCCTTTTCTGCTCCGCTTTATGCTTTGAATTCTCCTGTGCTTCTTGTAGGCTTTGTTCTCCGTGTATTTTTCGAATACACGAGGGGCAAGAATCAAGATATTCCAGAGCGACACTTGATCTTCCAACCCTTCATTATCGAACTTATTGCTGACGGCTATTGACTCCAAAATGACTTTCTGCTCCGTCGTCATTGGTGGCAAATCGATGATGGTAGGCATTGATATTCTTAGGTTTGACCCACCAGAAGAAGTAAGTCGCAGTGAACAGCGGGATGTAGCTGAGTGTCATCGATTCGAGCTGTAACAAGGTAAGTCAATGAGCAGTTCACATTATACTTTACGCAACAAGCCAAAGCACTTGGCAGAAAGCTACCAGCTTCGCTGCACTATCTACATTACTTTTGTCCCGTATCTCCTCTTCAGAAAGCTCCCAACTTGCGTGGTCCTCCCAATGTATCAGACCCTGCTCAAGCAACCATGTATATTGATTCGGCCAGATGACTCTGTCACCGTCTGGAGTGTAGTATCTTAGGGAGAGCATGCTAACAACGGATCAGAAGACGGATCTAGCCGCGATCTTTTCGGATTTCTGTGAGATGCAACATGTCCCGCAGATTTCCTCTCAACCAGAGCTTCAAACCTGGTATAAAAAAAGCGGCGTCTCAATCAGATCGAGGCTTCTGATGGGAAATACGAGAAACTGTTTCCTTCTCTATCAGCTAAGGCAACCTAAAATCATGGAGACGACTGGACATGGACATGCTACATTTCTCCGGACTCTTACCCAGACCCGTCCCGCCAATCGAGGCTTGCGCTGTCTCTCGAAGGAATCTCGACGTGGCGATGAACTGAACCAATTAGTTGTGAAAAGATGAATCATGCGAGGAATTTTCGCCTCTTTAGCAGGAACTAATTTCAACCAGACAAGATCACCGATGATGACTATGTATTCAACGATACTAGGGAGACGAGCGTGCCAAATGATAAGTTGTTATTTTACTAGATTAATTTTGCTACGCTAATGCATCTTCAATGCATGAGCTGTTGGGATATACGTAGTGTACAGCATCGCTCGCAAGGATTTCACATGACCCATTTCCTAGTCTTTGCTCATTGTTTGTCATCCTCTACCGCTCCAGTCCGAGCTATTTCAGTATTTTGGAAGCTATTCTCCAGCTTCATATATCTCTCACGTGGAAGAATCTCCTGTCGTTTGAAGGTCTGTAGCTTCTGCCTGGAGAGCAGAAATCGTCTCAGAAAGCTCCAGAGTCTGTTTTCTAACGCGATGCCAAAGATTTTGACTAGCGATAAAATTTTCGTATTTGCACCCGCACCCTGCTGGGAAGCATGCACACACCATTGTCTCTGGGACTGGCTTGAAGGCTCTGGAAGCAATTGTTCCAGTGCTTCTCAAACGCTCGTGCCAAACCTCTACTTCGTATTGAGAAATGTACCTCCTGACCTGTACTTTATCGCCAATCTTGATTGAAATGGTGGGTTGGGGTCCTGAGGGTATGTGAACGATGATTTTCCATGGCATCGGCCCAGACCCGTCGACAACCATAGGCGGTGGTTGAATTGCATTTTGCGAGATGTCGATGCCATTATGAATAAGGAATTGGTCTGGACCAGGTCCGATGGACAAAGTTGGGGTGATAAGAGTGCCTGGCTCAGGAGGAGTAACCGGAATCTGATAAGCTGAATCCGGGGTATACGCCATCAGCGATGTCGAAGAGGCCGTGAGGCTCTGCTGAGGATAAAGTGGTGCTCCATGTCCAACTTCTGGAGGCTGAACAATCAAGTCCCTGGCGCCTGCATCTGCTTCCCCACCTGCTGCTTCGCCTGCTCCTTCACCCGGCTGGAATGGCCCTTTGAAATCCATATTAAATATTTGTCTAGCGGAAATATGCTTTCTTGATGTTGAGCGATCGGATAGCGGGAACGACTGATGATATTGATTATCGAAATTAAGTGAGCGAATAGCAACGAATAATTGATGAGCAATGACAATATTGTTGATTGATCCTAGAAGTTCTCGAGATTGTGCAGAGAACATCATGCTTCTGGGATCGGCAGTAGCGACACACTTGCCTTCTCGATTCCTCGCCATCAACCAGCCTGCTCGAGAATTTTGCGCCATATTTGGCAAGAGCCACCCAAAACCAAACAAAAGAAGGAAGTGCCAAATGAGCATCTGAGAAGTAAGTGTAGCTCGCACTCGCTTAGGCGAGGCAGTGTTCAATCTTGTCAAACATTATGCCCACTTTCTTAAAGATACATTCGCAAGGAATGAGAGCTTCCATTTACTAGATGAAGAGCAACTGCCATGTTGAATTTAAAAAAGGCGCTTGACGATCATGGGGTCCTTCTTATAATTTCTGAGCTCGCAAATCGAGCTCGCTAACCGTTAATACTCGATATACGAATTCATTTTTTCTCAAGTCAATGATCAATCATCTGTACTTGCAAGTCTTCCCAGAAAGCCAAGGATTGAGTAGTGACCGAGCATATCTACTGGAGCTCAATACAATCTGCTCATAAAATCAACTTAGGAAAGCTTTGCTTATTTGAAGAACTTTCTTCGCTCCAGGTCTTTTCTTGCTTCGCAGCTACGGCGAAAGTACAATTCAAATGACGACAGAATGAAGTTCAGGAAACGACTCGAATTGTTCTTGATATAAAACACGCTTTCTATACCCTAGATCATTCGATTACCAACAACTACACTAGGTCAATCTCAGGGAGTTACGGAGATCGAGGATGTAAAATTTGACCTCCGTATCCGATCAGTGTCCGAATCGGAACCTTATACGGACCTCCTTTTCGGTTCTGGATTGCGGCTTGGTGGGGCCAGTGGATACCTCCACTCCATGTAGTGTTCATTTCCCATTTATTTGCTCTGCAATCGTGAGTATACAGGGGCCGGAGTCCGAGACGCAATGCGAACACCGATATCAGTTAACTATGAACCAGTCATTTTACAGTGCACATTCAACGTCGTGATTATTGAAGCTGGAAGCAATGAAAGCACATTCAAAAGAATACAAGTTTGACAAGCATAAAATGGTAACAACACTTCAATCCAAAAAGGATTTAAGACTGGATTTATAAACTTATCACCGCAAAACCCGTCAAATTCAAGTACAAGAGGTGCGGATGACTGCATGAGGAGCTTGCCCCCAGTTCGAGTGTGCAAATCCACGTACATTCGGCTCCTGTTTTCTTTCGACTTAGCATTCATTAAGCTTTCGCTGATCCCGGTACTTCTCAATATTCACGCAATCAACCGTTCCTTATGTTTGGTTGAAGTATTGTAAATTGTGCCTGTGCAATTCAAGATGCCGTCCAACAAAAGTGTCAAGCGGAACTTGGACTTGATTAAGAAGGACGCTTCCAAGGTTTTGGATTTGAGAGTTGGCGAGAAGGTTGTCACACCTGGGATGTACATACCAAAAGCCGGTAAGCTCACTACAGAGAAGTGGTCTATGTCCATAACTGATATTCAATCAGAAGCACAATCCCCTCCAGAACTCTTTTTCGCCGTCCCATCACCATCATCAACCTATATTGTCATTGGCCTTGACATCGATGCGCCATTCCCCTCGTTTGGCCCTCTCGGACCTATACTTCACTGGATCCAACCCGGTCTGAAGGTAACCCCATCAGCAGCTGGCTCCACAGTCCTAGCATCAAGTGAGCCCTTCGTCGCCAACTACATTGGCCCAGCACCACCACCGCTCGGGGGGCCGCATCGCTACATTTTCTTCTTGTATGAGCAGCCGACTGACTTTGATGGGAAGAAGTATGCCCCGCCTGGAGGCAAAACTTTGGGCAATTTTGATCGGATGAGATACGACTTAGATGTATTTGAGAGGGAGGCAAAACTCGGGCCAGCACTGGCTGTCAATTATTTTAAGAGTAACTGATGTGGATTCTCTCGACTGTGGAGAAGCAGAAGACTGCACGTGATCGTATTAAGCTACTAGATATCTAGAAGAGACCTAGTTCTGAGAATTCGGTGAAGATTGGTGCTAAGTTTCTTAAGCAGGCGTAATAATCCGGGGCTAATAGCAGCAGTCTGAGAATGATAATTCTGTTAAAATATATCATTTCTCGTCAGTAGCAGCTTCCCAATGACCCCTGGCCAAGCTTGTGAACTGCAGCCAATCAAGCGAGAGCAAAAGGAGACGGGGACGGTATGAATCATCACCCAATAAGCGAGCTGCTCTCTCGTGCGAGAGACTCCTTTTCGGGATCCATCTCGCTAATTTTGGTATCACGAGCTAGCGAATTGATGGCAGTGATGTCCACTAGAAGTATGATAGTGCGATCAATGAAAAGATATATAAGTGGTGTCTATTCCTATTGATGCTCTATTCTTCATTAATCAGCTTTTCTGCAATTCAATCCATCTTATCACTTCGACTACTCGAACTTTCTTTCGCCACCATTTGCAACTTCATGTCTCCAACAATGTCCATCATATCTCCTGTCATCATCGTGGGCGCAGGCATAAGTGGCCTGGCCCTCGCTCAAGGTCTTCTGAAAGCCTCCATCCCATTTCACGTCTATGAGCGAGATTCTAGCCTCAACATCCGAGCACAAGGGTACCGCGTACGCATTAACGGCTTCGGTATTGACGCACTCAAATACCTACTCACACCTGCACTCTACGCCCGCTTGGAGGACAGTATGGCAATAACTACCACAAAAGGAGCCGCACCTCCCGTCCACCTCGACGCTCTCACCAGCGAACCGGCAGAATTCAAATTCACTGGTCCCCGCACCAATCCAATCATACCCACTGACGTCCAGCCTCTGAATGCAGACCGATCCGTCCTGCGCATGGTTCTCGCAAAAGGTCTGGAAGAACACATCACCTTCTCCAAAGAATTCTCTTCCTACACCACCACTTCTTCCTCTGACGTGACAGTTCACTTCACAGATGGGACTTCCATCACAGCCTCACTCCTCGTCGGAGCCGACGGCACCAAATCCAAGGTCCGCTCCCAGCTCCTGCCAAATCACAAGAACATCGACACAGAAGGCCGTTGGTTCTTCGGGAAAACAACCATCACCCCCTCCCTCCTCTCAACTCTACACCCCCAAGTCGCATCTCAAATGACCCTGGTCCAAGACTGCACAAACTCCATTCCGACCTCTCTTCTCCTCGAACCAGTCCACTTCAAAAATAATCAATACCGAAGCGAGCTGCCAGCAGATTACATCTACTGGGTCGTTGGGTCTAGAAAAGATACTCTCGACATGTCTGATCCCGAGTTACTTTCCCTCACCCATGAAAGTGCCGCTGCTCAAGTCCTGCAACTCACTTCGAAATGGGATCCTAGCATCAAAGCGCTGTTCCAACACCAAGATACGAATCAAACCTCATTCCTGAAAATCGATTCTGCGAAACCAGATCTTCCGATCTGGGAGAGTGAGGAGAGAGTCACGTTGATAGGGGATGCGGTTCATGCTATGAGTCCTACTGCTGGAATTGGAGCTGTTACTGCTTTGAGGAGCGCGGCTGCGTTGTTCAAAGCTATTGAGAAGGAGGGGATTAGTAAGGAGAGTTTGAGGAAGTATGAAGATGAGATGAGGGAGTTTGCTGGTGCGGCGGTTAGGCATGCTTTCTTTGGTGGAAAGATGTTATTCGGTATGAGGAGTTTTGAGGAGCTGATTGCAGAGCAAGAGTGAAACCTTAAGCTCAGCAGTCTGCTAGATTTGTGACGATGCTCACTTTTAGATTTTCAGTATTTCATTTGTTTGTCGGTAATGATAGATTCCCACTCAATCCTACTTCACTTCCCGCTCCCGATCCATCAACACTTCCCAAACGGACAAACTCCTATCAACGGAACACTGAACGCCACCCCCAAAATCATAATCACAATAATAGCTCCCAGCACAAACGTCAACACAGTTTGAATATCAAATTTTTCTCTTTCCCTCCCTGTCCTCCTCTCTAGTACTCTTGCTTGCTGTATCGATCCATAGCTTGGCACTGGATATGGTTGATTTGCTTCCCAGTCATTGCCTAGATCCTGGTCGTCATGATGATGGTTGTGATGATGGTTGTGATCATGGTCGTGATCGTGGTGAAGTTGATCGTGATGGGAGGAGTCATGCTTATATCACGTGAGCGACAACACAGGGATTTGTGGAAGAGAGAGGAGAAAGGAGGTGGAAGGCTTGCATGCGAGGCATCAATAAAGCTATGATCGATGTGAGAAGCCGTGTGCGAAGTATCGGCACTGGCAGCTGGCGCTGCCGATTCATGCATTCTCGCGTTCCTGTTCACAAGAAGGTGACGGCCGACGAGGACACCTCGCGATGCAGGGACTCGGAGATATTTTGATATGTGGAGAAGAGGCCTAAAATTAGTTCTGGCGATAATTCAAGTTTCGTGGTGGAAATTATGCTGCTGCCTATGCGCACCCAAAAAAACGCTGTACTGTGATTTGTGCTGCGTCTCGAACCTTCCTGGGCAGGTTGCCACGTCAGGCGAAAAACCTTGCTTTACGTACAAGAGGTCTGCATTGCCGATCATAGCCATCACATGTAATTTTTGATAATATGTCTCACGAAATTTGGTCTTTTAGAATCAGATTGTATTTACTCAGTCGGCTTGGTAGAAGTGCTAAAGAAGAAATTCCCAAGCCAGACAGCTGCGAGTATAAAGGCCACACTCGAGGCGGTTGCGAGGAGAGGAGAGAAAGGTCAAAAGGAGACAGAGAAACGATGGATTATTATCGAGGATGGGAATATTGCATAAGCTTTGTCAGAGAGTTTACTACACTCGCAATAACAGTGTCTGCACTCAACCAGCATGGCTTTTGCGCTCTCAAATGTTTTTGCAATTGGGGTTCCGTTGCTAGGAGGTATTGTACGGCACTGCTTGGCGTTTGGGGTCGGAAATGAGTCGCAAGGATACAAACACAATATTGCAGGTTTTGCGGTGGCTCTTTGCGTGCATGGTCTGGTCTTTTAGAGGAAAAGCGTTTGTTATCTTGGCAGTGAGAAGTTCACCGGATTCGAGAAAGGATGGGAGAAAGTGTATAATATTGGGACCTTGTGGTTGCAGGGTTGCGGAGTTGCCAGATAAGACAAGGCTATGATTCGGTATCATAGATGAAAATTGCATGACATTACATAGCATGCTTTGAAGGAGTTTCTTTATTTGAATGAGAAGCTATGAGATGTAAAATTATGCGTGTTAAAGTGTGAATGTGGGTGCTAAGTAATATGCGACTTTTAAACAGGATAATGTTTCTCAATTTCTAGTACACTCGCTGCACCTGCTACTACTTTGTTTATTTACTCACCCTCATTTCCAAATACTCACTCCCATCTCCTTTTAGCTTTCTTTCCCTTCTTGGACTGCCCAGGAGGTCTTGTATCCTGGACACGGATCACGTGATGCCCCTTTATTGCATGTAGACCAGATCTCGCGCTAGAAAGAGTCGTAAAGCAAAATCTCCAGTCTCTAAAGAGGCTCTCAAGAGGATCGAAGACGCTAGATTAGAGAAGCAAGGTACTTTGAATGTTTGTACAGGTAGTGAAAGATTATTGTTTACAAATATTGTTTAGATTTGTTGGGATATTGTTAAGACGAATAAAAAACGCAAGTTGACAGCCGTTCGCCCATTCAGATATAACAGACGAACATATAGCTATGTCTGTCAAGTTCTTAATAGTCGTCTCGTTTCTTTTTCCATCATATGCAGAAAGGATAATGAATACGCAGCTCTAAACGACCTCATGTCTAGATAATTATGGATGTCACGGCTAGAACTACTCTAACTAGGCTTGAGGTTTGGCACGACATGATCAAATCGATTGGGCAACGCGCCTATTTGCATAGCTCGTTTGTAGAGTGCAGGTGCGAGGGGTCGCATTATAGTTCGAGTCTCGAGTGTTTAATTTGAGGCTACGTGTTATATCAAGTTGTGTTTACGTTTGCGGGTAGTTCTCTGAGTGAGTAATTTATAGACAAGAAAGTGACGTCTGAGTGGGATGAGAAGTGGCGTGAGTAGGTTAGCCAATAAGTTAGAGAGCTGGAATAGGGGTAAACTTTGATAGGTGAACACTTTTCATGGAAGACTTGTAGCTTTCTTTTCTTTGGGTCACGTATAAGTGGGTCAAAAGTTGAGAATTTAGGTGACTTTGTTCAAGTGAATATATGAGAATAATAAAGCAGGCGCAAGTGCGTTTTCGGGTATCTTAGGGTCGATAAAAGGTAATAATAAATTGTTGCAATAGTTACATATTAATTGAGGACATCTTGCTGGCAATCCAGAGGAGAGCATTTTGCGGATGTGCTATCTAGCTCTTAGATTGAGGGAAGTCCTACTTTAAATAAAGGCTAAGCATTGGGAATCTGGAGTAATGTTGGGTTTTGTTTATTTGTTTATTTGTTTCTTTATTGGGAGGATTTGTTGCTAAATGGCAAAATAGGATACTGCTGTCAATCATTTGAGACGACTTTCTAGTAGATAATGAAAATTCATTTATTAATTTGATTTCTTGTCTGGTTAAGGTCTGATAATGTCGTTATTTTTGAATATTGATTCGAGGAATCGACAATCTCGAGTTTAAAGTAGTAGAAGCAGACAAGAGCTTATTACAAACATTTAACTTTCGAAAAATCACTTTCAAGTTCACGTATTCTCCAGACATTATTCTTTTTGTAACCTCCTAATTGGCCACCTACTTTCTGCATCCCATCCTGCCGCTTAGTCAAGCTCAAGCTCGAACTCAAATCTCTCTTCACGTGCTAAACATTGGTTCGGATATAGCTCCGCAGCCCAGTCCAGATTTCCGGCTCAAAAAAAAGGGTCTCAGCTGCATATGCAATCTCAGGGAGCGGCATCTTCGTACCCCGCCTGCAGAACTTAAAACCCGTTGGGGCTGGGCGATCGAGACACGGGTCGATGGGGTACTGCGGGGTCCGAAGGTGTGGTGCAACTTCCTCGGACTTGGCTTCATGTAGGGCAAACCTAACCTTGATGATTGGACTCTTTCATGCATGAGCGGGATAGAAAGATGGTGTGGGGAGACGAAGAGTGGGGGAAGTTCCGAAGGGTGTGGTCTGGATGTTTGGGTGGGGTGGATGGAGTAAGATTCACATGCTTCTTGCATGAGTGGATGGGAAATCTTTTTAGAGATGTCATTTCTCGATATTTGTTGGATGGGGATGGATTTTATTCAGGATCCGAGCAAGACTGGAGGTGTATGGTGCATTTTCATGGTCTGTTCTGCATGCTGCGCGTCTGCACGTCAAGCTAGATGGGACTTGATCGGAAGAGGTTGGCAGTCAGATTCTCCTCCGTTCCCACAATTCCAAGGATTAACTTATACGTTTGCTCCTGGTCTCCATATTAGTAAGATTTTTCCAGTGCAGCCAATAGTAGGGCAACCGGTTTGAGTGAAGAAGAGTGGTATACCACCATAGACACAACGATTCGAGAGCCAGTTATCACTATGAGCGACCACAAACCTGCGTTTATGGCGATATTCGTTTTGGCGTCAATAAGCTTGTATAAGCCCTCTTCTACCCAGGATGATCCTAGCTAGGCCGCACTTTTTGAGCGAGAGTAAGACTTGAAACACACTAGACATAAATCTTCTTGGAGTATAGCACAGTTCTTTTAACGAACCACAGTCCAGCAGCTGATTGCGGGATGCAACTAGCAGCGTTTGCAATGGATGGTCGATTAGGCCTATCTTTCGGGTTACGACATATTTCCCTCTGTAACGGCCAGTATCGATAGATTGAACTACTAGCTCTTTCTTTAGCTCCTCTATGGCAGTTGCGATATGCTGCTTGGTCGTATGAATTGCAGCATCTTGAGTCAAGTTTTGTTCTAGAAGTTTTGCCATCGTCATCTCATGCTGGACAGTGGATGCCTCACTAAATGTTGAAAGGTCAGATCGGATTTCTTGAACAGAGTTTGAGAAATCGAGGGAGTTTTCTAGTTCAGAGGCTATAACATCATGGCGAGCGTCTGCCTTGTGCTGATCTTTCAGCAGTCAGGTCTTGATCGGGTCCAGCTGCTGTAGGAGAATTGCAATGAGTTCGGGATGCAGGACCTCTGTGAACGTACGCCGAAGGTCGCTTTTTAGACTTTGTTACATTGCATGGATAGTATGGCTTCACTGTTTTAGTTTTCTAGTGTTAGCCTATATTGTATTTGCTTCATATAACCACTCGATGGTCTACATACAGTGTGAGTCGGTGCATTAGATTATTCAAAACTCCAACGTGACTATCTATGCCTTTCCTAAGCTGAGCAACTCTCTTTGATGTTATGACTGTCCACTATAAATTGCTGCCAACATTCTGTAGACCATCCGAAGACGTATTTGGGCGCAAGCTTTGGTCGAGTTTCGTCGTGAGCTCCAGAAATACTCCAAGCTGAGTATGCTATATATGCATTATAATAATGAACTGAACCGCGAAACGAATGCAACCAGAGTATGCAAATATGCATCACAAGCACTTAACAATATCACGCCAAATCTTCCACTTCACAAATACCCACTACCGACTTAAGTGTGTCAGAGATAAACGTTATGTAATAAAGCACTTGAGAAGTGGCTTCTAATAGTGTTGGATTCATCGCTGATTTGAGACTGCCTTATTCCAAGCTTCTAGCGATGATCTGATACGCGATATCTTAGCTCCAAAGATCTTGGAATTCTTGAGTCGAGGCGGGGAATAACAGGTTGATCAAAGGCTGGCTCTTCGCGCAGGGCCAAAATTTCTTGATAAGCTATGGTGCAGCTTATTCTTCCTTAAATTTCTTGAAAGTTTAACCTTATTCAACTTCTCAGCTCTTGTATATCAAGTCGGAATTGTCATAGGAATTTGCTAGCATCTCAGGATCGCGCATTCATTTGATGCTATTTTGTGCGACATTCCATATATACTCTTGAACATACCAGTATATGTTGACGAAAGTAAACCTACAACCTCCCGCTACTGTCAGGCCCTCGATGAGACGAACTAAACCAATGTGATGACTTTCTTTGTAACACCATTTTCATCTTCATATGCTCGAGTATACATCTCGTCGCCGGAGTTGGCAAATTGTCTACAAAGGGAGCAACCATTCTCAGCGGACGCTTCCAGATCTGATATGTGGCCGTGATGCGGAACTTGGAATGTCTCGTCCTGCAGAAATTCTTCCCATTGCTCGAATATAGCGTTGTAGAATCCGCAAAGCGGTGTTACCCATGGCGAGGCTAGGGACACATCTTCCTCTGCAAACTTGGCGTTAAGGCAATTCTCTTCGTCAGAGTTCGAAGAAACTTCAGTTTCGGTTTTGGGGTGTCTTTATCGATATCAAATTTGGCATGTTTAGCCTGGCTTGAGAATTTATTAGAAGAATGCGTCCGCTTTCGTCGGCCGGCGCCTCGCTCCATCTCGAGTCTATGTATTGCAGCAAGGGACTAGAGCAGATGAATTGAGAGACACCAGGGTATCGCAACTCTTGAAAAAGAATTACACAAAGAGGTCGAACATTGAGATTGTTGATAAGAAACAACTGGTTGGTTTTAGAAATGTAAGCTACGCTGTGGATCTACCTAGCCTGACAATCATGTGACATAAAGCCTTGCCCAATAAAACACGTTTACTTCTTCAAATAGAGACATAAATGCTTCAGAAGACTGACAGTTATAAGCATAACAAATTGCTATGGGTCTACACTTCGTTACTCGATAAGGCTGCGAGGCTAATCATGTGATCATTTCTCTCCTAGGCCCAAAGCAAAAACTAGTCGCTGTAACGCATTTTAAAATTATCCATTATAGCCTCCTCCCATTTTGATTCATTCATGCGCTAAATCATTCCATCATCAATGCAGCAAATACAACAGCCATCGAACTCGCAATCATCATATCTCTAAACCCAAATCTCAAAATGGCACCTGTGCTGGCCAGCACAGCAGAAGGTGTCGGCTTTGGCTTGACGCTTCCAGTTGTATTCCTGACGGGCGGTACAGTACTGGCACTCGATACACCTGTTGAAAACCGAGGCGAGGGAGAAGAAGAAGTCACTTTCTGAAGCGGTACATTGCTGATGGAACTCGCGACTGGCGGAACGACTTTTGTACTCAGTGAGCTAGTCAGTACCGTGGCCAGAGGAGCAGTAGTGACCCCTTTTGGAGGCGGTATGCTCGCACTTGATGAAAGTGTAGGCAGGGTATAGGTTTTTGTTGTTGAAGGAGGAGCGAATTGAGTAGTTTGCGTCGTTGACGTCCCCTGAGCTACTGTCTTCGGAGGCGAGGGTGGTGTCGTTGGAGCAACGGGGCAGATAGTTGTATACAAACTCTTCGTTTCCGTTGTTATCGATCCGTATGGACAGGATACCACAGTTGGAGCACAAGAACTGATTGTATAGGTAATTGTGGTGGAGACTGTAGAGGTGGTATAGCTGACTGGTGGTGTAGACCAAGGCAGGGGCTCAATTGTGGATGAGGTAGCGGAAGCTGGAGGCCCAGGCGTCGTAGATTCAGTGTATGAAATAGAGCTTTCTGGGTGATGAAGTTCCGATGATGTGCTTTGGCTTGTCGGTACTAGACTAGATAGGCTCGAAGCTGGCGTTCCTGGAATTGAAGTCTCTGATATCGTTTGAGATACCCATGTTGAAGATGCGGACGAGGCTGTGAGAGACACTGAGGTCGAGGGTATTTGGTATGATGAACTCGAGCTCGACGACGTTGAACTTGATTGGCCAGGTATTACCCAACTCCAGGTCCAAGTGGAGGGCTGTGCGATAGGGCTTGACGATGAGGGTGTGAAGCATGAGCTTTTGTATATACTGAGGAAAGAATAGCCTCCACACGTCGCAGTCAAATCCCCGTAACATAACTGATTACAATAGGAGGCTGCCTCTGGTGTTGCTCCACCTTGAAGGGTGTTATCACACCAACACTGATATCCAAACTCAAGCCCGGAAATGGAAAAGCCCTTGGCCGCACACGCGGCTTGACAATTTCCAACTGTTGTATCGGAGGTCGTGGAAGGCACCGTGAGGTATCTGAGGACATGCGCAGTCGGATCGTCCGCGTAACAACCAAGAGATGTCCAACTACATCCAGGTGTTTGGGCAGAGGCGACTGACGCCAGAATGCTCAATGAAGCGAAAGTAAATGGCTTCCACATCATGGAAGCCATGACCATTCGGAACGAGTGACGAAAAAACGAAGGTATATAACGAGCAGATAGGTAAACAAGATTGATGGGACAACGAACTCTAAATTTTGTCCAAGGAGGAAGACCCGAGGATGATATCAACTCGGATGACTGCCGTTGCCTTGCTTGACCAAGATCTGATCGATGGCACGTAGCTTCCTTAGCGCAATAATGACCATATCAACACGAGCCATCTTTAAAGTTCAGATGAACCAAGCTGGCATGCTTACTCGCGGGGTAAGGGCGATAACAAGGGCATTGACATTGAAATAAATTGTGTGGCTGGCATGGCTTGGAAGCTCACTGGAGTAAAACAGATTATATCCAACACTATCAATCCAATTCGTACTCTGCAAGGGTGTGTAAAGTTCTGGCAAAAGTTTTTGCGCCTTTTCATGGAGATTTGTTGTGCCGTTCATCTACGGTTATTATGACTTTATAGTGGTATGAGCTGGCTCGGTTGCTACCCCTGCGTCACTCAGGGGATTCAACCTCGATGCATCCAGAAACTGCTCCATATTGTGGGATAAACAGGGATTGAATGAGGGGGGCCGGCAGCGTATTTACCCCACTCCATCCGAGATTCGTCGGCAAGCTGAAATGCGTGGCTGACAGTGCTTCCATCGGTGTCTTATATCTGCATTCAAGACCACTTGGTGATGACAGCAAAGCCTGCATTGACGAACGAGAGCATCCGATTTGTTCACTGTGCTAACATATTGCGGCAGCTTTGACCATGGATTGTCTATTGTGGTCGACAAAACAAAGTCAAGAGCGAAAAATCGAAATGCATAAGCCATCATGCAAATGAACTCAAGTGCTCTGCTCTGCTGATCCCGGCCCGAGCATTCATCAGCCCACAAACATCCAATCCTACAACATTTGAAGAGAACTTCAACGTGCGTGATGGTTGAACTCTTGCATTCAATCCCCAACTGCCTTTCTTGCTCGAACCACGAACAGAGGATCTTCACCTCCCCAGAACGCGCTCTTGCCTTCTTTCAATATAACCTCTTCCACGTCCCTCCATCCACCACTTGCCCAAAAGTAACTTCCAACCCACATTCTTCGCTCCTCGTCGCTCATACCCATCCACTTGCCAATGACTTTGGTTGGAAAACATCGATTACTGAACGCCATATGCGCGGTCCCATCAGCTTTCAGCACGCGATGCATCTCCTTGAATATAGATATAGGCTGTGTAAGATAGTCGACTGAGACGTTGCAGATCACCACATCAATGCTCTCGTTGGGAACTTCTTGTAGACTCGGGCTCGTATTGAGATCTTTGACAAAAAACTTCGTGAGGTGTCCATTGCGCGCCAACTCCTGCTTATTCATCCCAACTCCAGTCATGCTCTGCAGCTTCAAACCGTCAGGCAGATGCGATACCCAGCTAGAGCAGATATCCAATACACTGTGGTTGGGCTTGATAATTGATCCATAGTAGGATTTTAAGGTCGCGATCGCTCCGTCGTCGATGTGCTGAACGAATCGTGGCTGGGAGTACCATTGAGAGTCGGAGTCCTCATCTTGCCTTCGAAAATCTTGAGGCGTATATGATATCGTGGATGGATATAGGGATCGAGAGAGAGCATTGATTTTGTGTTGTGAAACCATAGTCGAGTATGAATGTAAGGATCGGGTCTTGTAGACTGGTTGGGTACGTAGAAATGGAGGGAGTTGAGGCCTCAGGCGGGACATATCTTCGTAGCTTTATATAACAGCCATTGCTGGGTGAATAGCAGCATTTTGACAATTATGCCACACAGCAGGCGCGAGATTGAAGCTGGAAGGGTCTAATCGTCATGATCCACTGAAGAGACGCTAAAACGCGGCTAAGAATTTACGCTTATCTGAACCCAACTTTAATCTTGCGGCTACATCTTCAGCAGCTGTTTCGAGACTTATACAAAGGCAGAGCTTATTACAGACTCCGGAGAGACTGTCGGTATAAGCGGATATCAAGTTTCCCCCTGCGTTATTCGTCATACAGCTCGAAAACATTTCGCTATACGGCTTCGAATGATCCTGGAGAGGAATCCTGGAAAGGAGGAAAGTTTTCCGTACACGCTCAGGGTTCAGACCTGTTTAAAACCCTCAAAAGTCTCCTTGCATTATGTCCGTCTGATTAATATCTCCAGCATAATTCCGATATCCCCTTACTGTCATCATCGTTGTCCCTTTTTGTCCTTCAAATTCAAGTAAAGAAATACTCACTTACAAAAATTACCCAAGATGGACTAGTGGGGCCTTAAACGAATCAACAACGATTGGATAATTAATGCGAGTGCGTTATACGGAGTAAGCAAAGTGGGTTTCCGCGATACAAGTGTCCCACATTTTGCACGGAAAAGACGCGCATTCGCCAGCCTTCGGCCTTCGCGTCATCGCGAGGCCGAGACCGCGCTATTTCAAAGGGTTGCAACTGCACTCCCCACTTCAACTCCAGAAGGAACTCCATGCGATTGGACTCCTGCCCCAAGGCTGTCGCTCCGTCATATATAGTATTACCAATCTTCACGTAGCCTTGTCTAACGTGGACAAGGCTTCAAGGAAGGCTGCGTTGGCGTTGCAAGTATAAGAGGCCTCAAAACTACTCTTCAAACACTGCCAATCTTCTTCGTATCATTCAAAGCAAGTTCGATCTACAATTTTATACATCCTATCTTGTCCAAAATTACAAAAATTCTCCTCATCAAATCCCTCCAACTCCCTCCACACTCCCCACCATGTCAACTCACGCCGCCCACCCTCCACCAGCCGATAACTCTCGATTCGACCCATTCACCATCACCACACACCCCTACAAAACCATCAACAACCAACCCATCAACCTCCACGTCCTCCTCCCCAAAAACCTCTCCCCAGGAAAACATCCCATCCTCGTACATCTCCATGGCGGTTTCCTTATAACCGGCGACGCCATGTACCCCGACTGGGCCACGCCCTGGGCCCTCTCATACCAACTTCAGCACTCCGCGATCCGTATCTCCGCCAACTACCGCTTCCTGCCCGAATCCAACGGTGTGGAAATCCTCTCCGACATCCGCGATCTCTGGACCTGGATCGAAACCTCGCTCCCTTCTTACCTCAAAACCATCTCCAACAACGAAATATCTCCGGATCTCGACAAGGTGCTCGTTTATGGGGACAGTGCGGGAGGGTATCTCGCCATTCAGTCAGGACTCATGAAACCCGGTCTGGTGAAAGCGATTATCGCAGCCTATCCAATGACCTATCTCGACTCGGACTGGTACTTCACCCCTTCAACCACCAAATCGCCGTTCGGGTCTCCTCAACTCCCCCGTCAGATCTTAGACCAACACATAGCAAACATCGCTCCAGGAACCATCATCTCCAGCGCTACTCCTCCCGCGCGTGTCCCGCTGGCAATTGTCACGTTGCAGAATGGGCTATTTTCTAAGGTTTTAGGGAGTGAGGAGGAGATTTATCTTGACAAAGTATTGGGAAAGAAGAGTAAGGGGGAGAAGGTACCCTTCTTGTACGTATTTCATGGAAAGGCGGATTCGGCTGTGCCGTATGAACAGACGGTGAAGTTTCTAGGGGAGTGGAAAGAGAAATTTGGGGAGGGAAGTGCGACGGGAGAGTGGGGGGAGGGGGAGCATGGGTTTGATGGCACGGCGACGCTGGAGGATGAGTGGATGAAGAGGGGGTTGGAGGGGGTGACGAAGGCGTGGCTCGAAGGGGGTGAGTGAGTGAGTGAGTGAGGTGGGAGAGTCGGAATAGAATAATAGGTGTGAATGTTGAGATGTGCTCTGAGAGTCGTTTGAGTTGCGAAATGTCAAGTGTTTGATACACCCGTTCTATCTCTATGATGTACTGTGCATGATGGTTCCCAACGATAATCTCGTGGCTGAAGGTAGGTCATGGGTGGACAGATCTAGAAATAGGGGTACCAGCCGTGGAAGGTATGCAATTATATGCCTCTTATCCCAGCAGAAGCATGGCCATCGGCTGATGATATAATCATGTAGATAGTGGGATGGGAATACAATTCCTAGGAACGTGGAAGGGGTGTTAGATTGTAGCCACGAGAGGAATTTGATGTTCCGACATGCTGTGACATTTGCCAAGCGAACGAAATAAGAGCAGTTACTATCCTGCTTGAGAAAGAGCGATCAACCCAGGATTTCCCCGCTAAAGCTTATAGGAAAGCCTTGAACGAAGCAGCGTTCGAGCTCCGATGTCGGCGGTTCAAAAAACGATATAACGCTCCTCAGACACATTTCGTCCACCAGACAAAGCAAATCTTTATAAATACAACGGTTACATGACCTACGGTCACGTCTGTTCCTTTCATGGATGATGTGCGTCTCTCAACACGATCAAGCTCCTCCCATCTACCCTTTGTGTGTCGCATTTTTAGACTTTCGTACGGGAAGATTCTCGTCCGAACAGCTTTTATAGACTGTTGTCGTTCTTATATCGCTGTCAACTCTATTCGACAATGCTGCTTGCGAGCGCTGCCGGCAGTCCGGCGGATCGCGTCTCCCAGAACCACCGGATATCACATTGGAAAAATCAAGTCGTGGGCTCAGGAAGGAGGCGGACTAAATGTAAGCGAAAAAGGGGAGCGGCATTTGCACGCCAGCCAATGATTCGAGATCCTCATCTCGAATTCCACTCAAATGTTTAGGAAATATCCATCAGCGTGAGCAAACCGCAATGAACCGAACCTTGCGATAGTCTATTTAAGCGATGAGAACAGATGGGTTGAGAATACAATTTCGGACGGCGGTGCTGGGTCCTTCACTGGGGTGTGACAGAACTCGGCGATTCAAAGTGGTACACAATCATGAATACAAAACATAGGAATCTCTACCATTGGTCCTAGATCTGATGAAGAGATCAAGTTCAATGTATATGCGAAAATCTTAGGTCTGAAGGACCTAGTTTGCCCAAACTCTATTTTAACAGAAGACGTGACCCCAGACTACCGGTAGGGCTAAACAAGCAAACTCCTGCTTCAAGACGAGAGTTGATCTGGATGCGAACAATTGGATTTGAAGGAGGGTTCATCGTCGACAATTTGAATTCCAATTGCAATCCTGACCTCTCAACAAACATCTGCTGCAGGTGCAGAATGCGCACCGAGGAGTTTGCTTGAAAAGGATATGGCAGTTTGCGTGCACATTGAACTTGAAGACTTCCCACACAATGGCATATCGGCCTCCGGTCTCGATGCAAACCACAGCTGCTACTAGCGGTCTGTATGTAAAAGGTCGAATTTGTATAAGGAAACAGAGTCTTCGACACTAGATCGTTCCAACTCAAGCCTTTTGCCTTGGACCTGGAGTGAGCTAAGCACCGACTGAAAAGCAGCTTTAGATATTGGCGGTGAACATTTAATGAAGAATTCCCATACCCGCTAATGGTATTAATTTATCATAGTTCATAGGTGACCCTCCGTCAGGGTGAATCAGTCTGTTCGGAGGTTTTGATCCTGCAGACTCCATGATAAGCTAAAATCTCTGCGAACCTGCGATACACATCTTTTTCGCAAACTCTGTTATTCGGATCAGAGTCTAATGACGGAAGCGGTATAGTTACCCGACAGCTTCACATGCTTTGACCTTTGATCCGGGTTGTGAATGGCGAGAATCGTCTGTCCGGTTTGCCCCTCGGCATCGCAAACTCCATGTCCACCATGTCCACCATGGCCATGCCCTGCTAGCCGGCGGCATCTCCGGTTTTGCGGGTTGCCGTCATGCTCGACGGGGAAGAGTGTCGTGTGATGGCATGCGTGACCAGCAATCTATCCCAGTCCTGGAACTGCATGTTCCTGGACAGTGGGGATCGCGGATCGTCGAGTTGTCCCAGGACCGATGGACCGATCGTGAACGAGGCACGAAATACCCCGGTGGGAGTCCCAGGTACTGTACGTCACTCACACGGTCCATGAACAGCGAGGACTCACACCAAGTATTTGTACCTCCGCCTGCTGCACTCTCACGCACGACCAACTATCTCCCACTCCTCTTTTGTCGTGCATCCATGACGCCGCAGCCTGTCGCGCACCGATGATGCTCGAGTTTGTTGTTCTCTCCTTTGCGCTGCTCGCACTGGTCTCGGGGGCGTCGTACCTGCGCCACAACGGCCCCAACTGGCAGGGAAATTTTCACCTTCCCTGGCGGCATGACGCTTTCAGGCATGGCACACGCGATCTCGCCAGCGAGGCCTTCGTGAAACCGTCACTGGCCGGCCTGCGCCGCCGAGGTGTGTGAACCGCCCCTGGCAATAATTTCATCCTCATCCTCCCTCCTTTTCTTTTCTTTTCTTCCCTTCCTTGTTTTCTTCCAGTATTCTCTTCGCATCGCACATTTTGTACATACCTGTCTTCAAACAATTATCTAAGCGTCCCTGCATTGTTGTTCGCCATACACACATTCTGATTCACACTGGACAATAGACGCCATGACCTCCTATCTCTCGCGACTCAGCCCGGTGCCAGCGTTTCCTGAGTATACTGGGCCGCACAAAGTTGGCACCGTCGACATCGAATTGCCCGCTGCAGAACTCGACTCTCCTGCGCCCTCTCCCGATGAATCTATCTCGACCGTACAATACCGAGTCTTCTATCCTTGCGAACCGGATTCCAAGAAAAAGAGCGTCAATTGGCTGCCAGCTCCCCAACGAGAACATGTGTCCGCCTACACCAGATTTCTCGGGGCGGGGAGCATGCTCGCAGAGTTCATTTCGTGAGTACCAAGCATCTGATAGAGAAGGACATCCGCTGATGATCATCGCAGATTTTTCCCGCGTCATCTACATTCCATAGCGATTCCCGTATGTAAGAATGCCGAGATCCTCAAACCCACAACCGCGAACGGACGATGGCCGGTCATGATATTTTCACATGGTCTGGGAGGGAATCGAAATGCATATTCGCACCTTGTTGGCTCAATTGCTAGTCATGGTGTGATCGTAATTACGCCGGAACACCGGGATGGCTCAGCGCCCATCTCCTACATCCGCGATGTCCCATCCAACAATTCGCTCTCTGAGAAATCGTCGGCGCGGAAAGCAAAACGAACCGTCGGTTATACACGATACTCGCATACACCTAGTCCAGAGGTAGAAGCGGGCCGGAACGCACAATTGACGATCCGACTCTGGGAGCTAGGTCTGATTCACGACAGCCTACTGAAGCTCGATCTCGGCGAGCAGCTCAACAACTTAAACACCTCGTCCACATCTCTAGAGCCATTCAAAGATATAATGGACGTCCACAATCCTGGAAAAATTATCTTCGCCGGGCACTCCTTCGGAGCCGCAACCGTCGCCCAATTCGTCAAGAGCGTCTACTACTCTCCACAAAACCACTCCGCACCCTCTGAATACGAAGTCCTCTTCTCGCCCTCCTCCCGCTCCCCGCTCCTCTCCCAAATCACGCCCCAAACGCCCCTCATCCTCCTCGATATCTGGTGCCTCCCCCTCCGCGCCTCCTCCACCCGCTGGCTCTGGGATCTTCCCTTACCCTGCTACGCTCCCTCTGGGCCCGGAGGATCCGCTCTCCTAGCCGTGGAATCCCAAGCCTTCTATAACTGGCGCGTCCATCTCAAAGCCACGAAACGTCTCCTATCTCCAGATCCTAGTTCCTCGAACTATGGCTTCGGTACAGAAGAGAGTAAGAAGTGGGCCGAGCCGAATTTCTTCTATGCCGCTTCATCTGCACATTTATCACAGTCGGATTTCGGACTTTTGTTTCCTCGACTTACGAAACATGTTTTTGGTTCCCAAGAGCCGGAACGGGTTATGAAACTCAATGTCCGAGCAGTCCTCCAACTCTTACGTTCCAACGGAATTCAAATCGAGAATACATCAGCGCAGGATATGGAGCTTGAAGGGAAAACAGGTGTGGAGACTAGTGACGATACGAGGATTTTCGGCAGGGTAGAAGAGGTCAGAGGCTGGAATTGGATCAGTACGGACGTGGATGATTTGAAGGATGTAGATGATGAGGCAGAAGCGAAGGGAGAGGTAGAGAATACGAAGGTGAAGGAGCCGGCGCAGGCGGTGGTCGGAAATGAGATTTTGAAGCAGCGGGATCAAATTGAGGCGTAGCTGAGGGGTTGAGAGTTGAGAGTTGATGATTCATGATGGCGTTGCTGCGTTTTGGGGGTGGGAGGGGTGCGAAACGAGAATAGGAGCAGTGTCCCGGATCTGCTTCCTGCTTCCTGCTCCTCCTGGGTCTCATTTGTTTCATCTCGTTCTTATCTTTTGTGTTTTTTTTTGTGTTTGGTCGCTATTGCGTGCTTGCGTGCATCAGCTACCTATTTCCGGTCTAGTTCGGGTCTGGTCTGGTCTGCGTTTGGCGTTTTTCATTGCATGTATGCGTGCTTGAGCATTGATTGCATTTGCATGGAGGGAAAGCTTAGAAATAGCGCATGGAGAGAGATGGGTGGTTTGAGAAATAAGTGCTTGGACTTTTGTGCAGCGCAAATACCCCTAGATCGAGATGAGATGTCTTTGAGAGATGTATGAGAATCATGCCTGGACAGGAAAGGAGCAAGGAGAAAGGAAATGTATAGAATAGAAATGGACAGCAATGTACTGTACAAATCCAAAAGTGAAAACCTTACCACGCATATGCGTTCAATTCCTGTTCCTATTCCTATTCTTACTATCTCTTTCCACATTGCCTTTTCTTTGCTCACATATAGATAGGTATGTTAATATCAAAGTACCACCAAGCGCAAATAACAAATAGCAAGTGGCAAAAGTGACGCAGGGTGAATCAACTTTAGCATCAATATCGAAGTAGAATATGGGTGATCTGTTGGAGTGAGAAGTAGTTAACTGTACAGTCCCGATCTCAGCAACGGCCAGGCAACGCCGACGAGTATAGATCGTGAGCCATCGCGGACAAGAACGTTTCAAAGCTGCGCTTATGGGTTTAAAGAACTCGCCAGCGCGGAGTGGGAGCTGGTCTGGTGGGCCACTCGTCAAATCTTTTGCTTCATCATCATCTTCTTCTTCTTTTTTTTTTATAATTGTTTCAACCAAAAGAGATGGTGGATGGTATGTTTTGCGATCGATGCTGAAGGTTTCCTCAGCGCATCGCTTTTTGGGGAGTTGTGGTCAACGCACGCTTTCGCTGCTAACACTGAGATCAGACGAGGATTGGTGGATACTATCAGCTGGTTCCATCCCATCCCATCCCATCCCATCCCATCCATCCCGTCTTTTTCATCTCTGTTCCGCTATTGTCTCATTCACCACTTCTATTGACAACAAGATTAAAAACGACAAAAATCTCACAAAGTTATCCTCAAGTTAAAAAGAGAGAGCTTCAACACATCCTAATCCTAATACATCAAAGTCTCAGCCTCAAGAAGATACATCATTAATGAAAGGATAGAAATGTCGGAGCCGTGGAGCAGGGGAAGCGCACCAGCCGCCGCTAATTCTGTATTAGAAGTCTTGCCATCTTGGTTTTCTGTTGGAAGGTTTTTTGATTGCGGTGGGGGTGGGGGATATATATGCCCTTCTTGAAGCGGGGTTAGTTGTCGTGTGGTACTAATGAGGGAGGAGGTGGAGGTGGAGGTAGAAGTAGAGGAGATGTAGAAGGTAAATGTGTCGAGTTATTCAATCACCAAGTTACTTTTGAATGCGGGGAGTCATGAGGGACGAAGAGAGGGAAGAGGGGAGTTAAGTGAATGAATGAATGAATGAATGAATGAATGAATGGAAACGACAACTTGGTATGAGGAACTTAACTGTGAACTACTGAACGTAAGCTACTTAACTTAAACTCCCAATAATAGAAGTGGAGATAAGTATATAAGAATCTCCAAGCAGTGCACCTTTCTAATATCCTTACAAACATTCATTAGCGATTTCGGATGGGAGTGGAGATGAAGCACGTTCGTTCAATGGTGGTTGCGATGTGAAGATGGATTGAGAGCTGACAAATAAATCGTATAGCCTTTTCCTTTAGGTTTATGTGTTGGCGTGGCTTTGGGAGGTGAGATATGGCAAATGTACGATTCTTTTTAGTATTGTTGTCAGACCACTTGTTAGCTGCCACGATTTCATATTTAGAGATAAGATGAGATGAGGATGGTCGCTATGTACTGTACCACTCTCGAATATACGTAGCGAAATAAAGCTAAGGCCTTAACCTTTCAACTCCCTTCTCCTCGCGAGCCTCAAGCCTCAAGCCAACAAAGCAAACCAACCATCGAGGTTTCGCTGGAAATTTGATGATTTGCATTTTTCCCCTATGAAGACCACGGGGAGGTATTTATACTCCCACTAGTTTTCCCATTGTATTGCAATTGTCTTGCAAAATGATGCAAACATTGGAAAGATTGTTTGCGAGTGAAATGCTGAAATGCGGAACAAGGCACTTGGAGATATTTGAGATTTGAGCGAGAGGGGAAGAAGGGAAGGGGAGATGAGTGATGAGTGAAGATGCTTTTATTAAAGTGAGAGGTGGGAAGGAATACAAACCCTCCCCTCCCCTCAAGTTCAATTCGCCTCTACTTGATGTTCGAGATATCCTATCCCTCCTCCTCCTCCTCCTCTTCCCTCCTCATTAATGCGAGCCAGCTACGAACACACAAGTACAAGTGTTACGGGCACAGAACGAACTCCAAGCCGCCGACGACACAAGTCGACTGAAGCGAATAGTTGCATACATCACGAGCTTTCCTTCCAACCGTGCGTAACCCAGCTTCAAATAAACGCGTTTCTGATAAAAGACAGTTTTTCGAGGAGTTATAAACAGTGCGCTTTTGGGGGGGTTTTGTTACGGGTTAGAGGAGAGTTGTTGTCATTTCTAAACGGGAGTCGCAAGAGAAGTGATGGAAATATGATGATGGCAACAACGATAATAACGACAAAGCCCTTATCTAACCTATCTCTCGCTCTCCACATTACTTGCGCGTGAGGCAGTCTTGGTCCTGGAAGCAAGCTCCTCTCACCCCTCGCCGTCAGCACGGTATTTCCTCGACTAGAACCATCTTAGCGCTCAACGTTTCCATCTCCAAACTAAGGCAGGAAATAACAACCCTCTGAACCACCTCTTGAATGCACGTTCTTTTGTTCATGAGTTCTCCAAACCTTATTCGTCTTTTTATATGGTATATGCTATGCAGCTACGTTTAGTGATGAGAGGAAGCTCGAGGACCGAAAGTGGATTGAAGATTTTTTTCAAGTATGTGGTATGGGGCAAGACTTTACAATTGACTTTATGGGAGCTCTCCTTCTCCCACCTTCCCAATTACACCTCGACCTGCTGTCTGCAACGGAGACATTCACCTTGCACTTCTGGTGAAAATTACGAAATGAGCTCACCTAGCAGCTCCCCGAACTCTCGGCGGCCACGTCCGGGGCAGGGCATTACGAGATTCTTCAGGAAAGCAAGTGACGGGACCGGAAACTCCCCGGTAGCTACAACGGGCCAGCGTGAGAAGGCTGGCCTCTGGGAATGGCCAGCAGAAGACAAAAATGAACCTGACACGGTCTAGTGAGTTTCTGTCACATCTTCGATGGCTTAAGGTATCCCGTAGACTGACGTGTTTGCTTTAGCATCATTGTAGTCTATGGCCTCTAAGGTGATTGGGAAAAGACCTGGGAGGTTGATGATAAGGTCTGGCTCAGAGATTTTCTTGGAAAGAAAATCGACAGAATCCATGTGTTGTCATTTGGATACAACTCAATCCTCACCAGTTCAGGCTGGGAACATGAGCTGGAGCACTTTTCGGCCCAATTGCTTCAAGAGGTCAAGAATCACGTGGATACCGAACAGGTACAGTTGATTGTGCTAAATCATTATATCAGCTGATACTGTCTAGAAACGCTCTCGTCCTATCATTTTCTTGGGGCACAGCCTCGGCGGCTTGATCATTAAAAAGGTATTTCTCCAGAACGACCTTGGAGTTATGCGATTTCATCTGATTCCTTACAGGCTTTGATCTTAGCTCACAACAAACAAATCGCATACTCGGATATCTTGGACCGTACGGCGGGCCTGATATTCATGGGCACGCCACATCGCGGATCAGACAAGGTCAAGTGGGCATCCATGCTAAAAGAGCTATTCAATACGGTCGGGTTAGGATCGAACACACAGCTACTTGCGGACCTCAAGAGACAGTCGAGGACTTTGGTGCAAATCAACTCCGATTTTGTTGAGCGTGGCCCCAAAATACTCCGCATTTTGAGTTTCTACGAAACGTATATGACTGAGGGCCTCCTGTCTCGTGTTTGTATTTCTTAGTCGCTTAGTTGATCAACCTGCAAATCTCTGACGCTTCATAGGTGGTTGACGAGGATTCTGCAACGTTAGGTCTGCCTAATGAGATAACAATTGGTCTAAACGCAGATCATAGGGCAATGTGTAGATTTTCTGATGGGAATAGCCAGCTGTTTAGTGCTGTGTGGCGACCAGTCCGAGATATGGTGAATTTCATCAGAAAGGAGTCATTGGCAGATGGTAAGTAAGACTGTTTCGAGATAGTACTGCAGATTTGATCTAGGGCTGAAAATCTTTAATCTTAGTGACGAGAAAACAAAGAGATATACTAGATGCCCTTCGAGGAAAGAACGATTTCGATTTCAGTGGCCCGTCAAGCGATTTCACACAGCCCACCAAAGGCACGTGCCAATGGATCTGCTCAACTCCAAATTATATAGATTGGAAAGGCACTACTCAAAGAGCAAGCCTGTTATGGGTAACTGGTGGTTCGGGGTCGGGGAAAACTTTCCTCTCTAATTTCATCGCTGAAACACTCCACAAAGATCATGCCATCGTTTGCAAATATTCTTTTATTGGAGATAAATTAACGCCATTCGATTTTCTGAGGTCTATAGTTTTTATTACGGGCTGTAATGATATATATTGAGATAAAAAGGAATAGCGGTAAAAAATAAGGATATATATAGTGTAGCACGTGATATGCTGTCGAAGGGCGAGGTTTCCAAGGTGTAAAGGGCCCAACTGTAGGTCATCTGTCTCCTAGGGCAGGAAACGAATACTATACCGTAACTCTCAGTATTAGAATATAATCGAAGAAGGCCGTAAAATCGTAATAGGGTAATAATTAATAATCGTTAGAATTATTTAGAGATATTTTTAATTGTAAAAAGGCATAATAATTAGAAATCAATTATTTGTATTCATATTATTAAAGTTGCCTTCATGCTTTCGAGAGAGGGGAAGACCCCTTTCATCTACAAACTACCTTTATTTGATTAAATCCAAGTTTTAGCCTAAGCCGAATTCCTAAAAAGGGATAGTTCTTGCAAGAACTGTCACGGGTTGGATGCAATGAGTCAAAGCAAGAACTTGGTTGTATTACAAGAAGAATTAACTAAGGAAGAAGGTTTTGCTGTCTTCGTACGAGTCCTGCCCGCGCGCCTCGAAGCCACGTAAACCTTACGCAATCACGTGCCGGCTATCTACGTAGTAGCATAGCCATATACGGGTTCAACCCGTCACACTACCCCCCTCCTCACCTCGTACGATGCCTCCTCCGTTTCGTACAAAGGCCTCCATCGATCGTTAATCGTTCTATAGCTTCCTAAGCGGTTAGTGCAGCCGTCTTTTGCAAAACGTCTTTTGGTTTCTATATGGGGCGTGCATAGCCTGCCTATTTCACAAGTAGTTTCTTTTTGCCTCGTATAAGCTTTTCGTCAAAAATCTTCTCCACTTCGTATTTAATATCGCTTTATATAATACGAGGTACTAATTAAATATCTATCCTTTTTTAATTTAAAAACGAGTTATTACTCGTAAAGCGAAAAAGCTAGCTATAAAATATATTCGAAATGCTTAACGAAGTATTTAATCAATAATTATAAAAATCGATAACTTTCGTAATCGTATATTTAGCATTTCGTATATTAAGCGTTTTATTTAGTCGGTTTATACGAATATTTTTAAGGTTTAGCCAAACTTTATTATTTATTTAAAAATTAAAAACTTAAAAACGTTTTCAATTCATTAAGTTTTTTTAAGTTTGCTAAACTTTAGCCATTGCTATTTATGCCCACTCACATCTTTGTTATAGCTTTCGTACGAGCTTATTTACTTATTCGATTAGCGATATATACGTAGAGAAAATCGAAAGTTTTAATTAGAAATCTAAAGATTTAATATTATAATCGTATTTAAAAAAGAATAAACTTATTTCTATCGAAGCTGCATTTTGTCCCATTATAGCTAGCTAGGCCGAAGGAAAAGCGTCGTACTAATTGTTTTAAGTATAATTGCAAAATGTATAAAGATATACTTTTATTATAAAGTTTATTTTTTTCGTAGCTCTATTCGTTTTTAAGTAATAAGCTATCGATAACCTTTATACGATTTCCAAAAATTAATATATTCGTATTTAAAATATATTTATAAATTAGGCTTTTTAATTGGAAATTATTGCTTTAAGCAAATAGTATTGTAAGTAGTAGTTTCATACGAACTATTTAGCTATAGTCTCGATTATAATATTTTTTAGCTTTTTAAATTAGACTTTTTTTCCTAATTTATTTATGATTACTATAATATTCATACGGCTTTAATTTAAAAATAAATCTATTATAAAGTTTATCGAGATTTTAAATTATATTTTATTCAATATTAAAAACGGCTTTAAAAATTTTTATTAACGATTTTTTTATATATTAATAATTTTGTAAATATTATAATTTCATACGAACTTTTTTACATCGAGATATATATTTAACTAAAAAAATTATTTAATAATAATCGCTTTTATATTTTTTTTTTTTAAATATTTGTAAATTTTTAAATTATAAATATTTTAAATAATTTTCGTATATAAAAGTTCTATTTTAGGGATTTATAGCCTTTCCCAAAATATTAAATAGCCGATCGGTAAAAAAAAGCATTCTAATATCGAGACCTTAAACTGCAAATTAGTAGAGAATACTTTCTTTTTCTCGCGAACGCATTAGACTATTTATTCGTACGATTTATTTTCTTACTATATAGTATTCTATAATTGCTTTAATTCCGTTAAAGCTTCGATTATAGTTTCTTCGAGAATAGCTTATGCAAATAAAGCTTAAATCGAATTTAAGCGTAAATTACGTAAAGTATATAGTTTAAGTAATTAAATCGTACAATACTTAATTTTTTCGTTCGTTATTTCTTTGAGTATATTTTATTCTCGTTTTAAAAAAGTATTAGCGCGTTTATTCGTTTTATTAAAAATATATTAAATTATGAAATTATATCGAGAAAATATAAGAAATTATTATATTTATCGTTTCGTAAATTTTTAAATCGTTATAAAATATTCGAGATTTTTATAATTCGTATAAATCTCGAACTTTTTAATATTTTATAAATTTATATTCCACTTTTTTAAATATTATATAATTACAAATATTTTTTTATTGTAAATTTTATAATTATATTTAATTAAAAAGTTTTTTTTAAAAAAGAAAATATAAAAGTAAAATATTTAATTCTTTTATAATTATATAAAAATTTCATTAATATATTATTTAAAAAAATTCGTTTTTATAATCGTTTTATAATTCGAATCGAATTATATAAAGATTAAAGTTTTTATAAATATCTTTTTTAATTATACGAAAGTATTATTACATTTTTTTATTTAGGCGAACGCTTTATTTTTATATATTAATTAAATTAAAAATATTATTAAATTCGAATAGTTTTTAATAAATATTTAATAGAAATTCGTAAATTTTAAAAAGCTTTGTATATTTATCGTTATAATAAAGGATTTCTATTTTAAGATCGTAAACATTTTTAATGGATTTATATTAATATTTTTATTAATTTCGATAATAAATTCGAAGTATTTAATTATTTTAACCTCGAATTTATATTTATTAATATTAAATTATAAATCGATTTTTTGCATTTTTATTATAACTTTTCGTATATGCTTTCGATATTCGTTTAAAAAACTATTAATATAAATTAAAATATTATTTACGTATATAAAGCAAAAGTCGTTTAAGTAATTATATAATATTTAATTAATATATCGTTAGAAAATGCTTAGCGTATTAACTAAATTAAAAAAAATTATTATTTATTCGAAAAGTTTATATTTTGTACGAAAAGCTATTATCTACTCGTTTTCTTTAATAATTTAAATTTTATAGAATATAATAATTATATTTAATTTCGAAAATTATTTAGCTTATCCAATATTTTAAAACGTTTCGTAAATTAATAGTAATGGATACCGATCTTTACAAATAATTTTATTTAGTTTATAATAATCGATATAAAATCGAAATCCTTTCTTTAGCTTTCGTATAAATAGTACCGAAGCGGCCGCAGAAGAGTTACTTACTCGTATAAATCCTTTATCTAAATATTTAATTAAAGTCTTCTTTAAAATTAAAAGCTCGTTTTATAATATATTATATAAAAAACTCCAAAATATTTTAAAATCTTTTCCGTTTTACTTTTCAAGTTCGATTCTATAGTCTATTCCTTTGCTATGTAGTGGAGGGAGCTTATCGGCTTATTTATAGCTAAAAACGTTTAAAAAATTAAAATATTACTTCGGCAATTTCGTACAAAGGTTAGTTTTAGCTTTTATTCGTAGCGCTTTCGTAATATCCGCGAGACTAACTACAAACACTTCCGTTTTACTATATTATTTCCTCGAAGATAGTCTATTAAATGCCACGGCTGAAATAATAATTGTAAGGGGTCAGGCCTTTGGGAGCTCGAGGCTAGGCCTCGGCTGGGCTGTCGTACGGAGGGGATACGGTGGCTGCCAGGCCCTCGGCCAGGTGGTAGTCAGGTGACTGTCAAAAGGTTGCTATAGTAACTCTTTATATCCGCTAGTTAAGACTATAGTTCGATTCAGCATCGAGCTTACTTTAGTTCTATATCGAGTTTAATAATAGTATACCGCGATTATATTTTGAGTTATTTAGGTAATTTAGCCCATCACATTTTGAACTCGATCCCTTTACAAATAGTCTACGAAACGACGCCGTATGCATATCGATTTAATCACGATTCGAAAAACGTCGAGATCTATATTAAAAAAAGATTATTAAAACGGAATTTATAAAATTAAATATTGGAATGGGATTTATAAAATTAAATATTAGAATGGGATTTATAAGATTAAATATTGGAATAAGATTTATAAAATTAAATACCGGAATAGTATTGGAACGATATCGATTCGCTTATAAGTTAAAAGGGGGTGTAAAGATAAACAAAATAATGGAGCTATAAATAGATATTATAAACGAAGGCGATTCGGGGCTTTAAAAGTAGATTATGAATGGGGAATAGGTATGGGAATAATACCGCTAGTAATAAAAGATTAATGCTTAGCTGCTGCAAAGCTTAAATGATATTCGAGCTGCTCTTCGTACATTTACTATATCCGAACTATTTGCGATATAAGCATTATAATAGATAAAACGGCACGAAGGCGAATCGGTAAGGAATCGAAAGCCTAAATACTCTTTATTTCACCCGAATAAATTCGATGGATAGGATCGTACAACGTACTTAGTATTCAAAAGTTACCTTTAGATTAAATTTAGGATCGATTCGAAAGCTATTAAAAGGGAGATAGAGAAGGTATAGTACAATTACGAATACTTTGTAGGCAAAGTATTTGAGTGGATTTTCCCATGGCTGGCCTCGGCCGAAGCGAGGCAGGAACCCCTCAAAATCGAGGATTTCTTTACTTAATTGGACGTAGCGTTTAATAATCCCTAGAATATTTAAAGGGCCTTGGAGTAAATTAACTTTAAAAAGTAAGGAAGCTAGCCCTTTTAAGAATTTTTGTAGAAATTCGAGCAAAAGCTACTAAAAGTAGAAGGGTGGAAGTTTTCGAATAGGGTTCGAAAAAGTTATTTATAATTAGCGATTTTTAAAAAAATTAAAAAGAAGTTAGTAATTATCGAGGAGTTTGCTAAATACGAAAACTTCATTAATTAGCTACGAAAGATATTCGACAACCTTGCGAAACTAGATCGATTCGGTAGTAAATATAGGATATAGGCCAAGCCCTATAGTAAACTAAAACAAGGCGGCGAAATAAATTGGGAATCTATATCTCGAGTTGCGTACGGATTAGGCCCGAATCGATCGCCGAACGATAGGTTAAAAATTTTGGCCAAATAGGTATTAAAGAAGGTGCTAGAATAGCGTTATACGGTAAACGAATATCTTCGATATAGCAATGCTAGCTACTTTATTGCCAAATGCTCTTTAAGTTTTGCGAAGAAGCTATTATTTCAGCCGAGAAGGCCTAAAGCAGCCGTTATTGCCTCCGAATAAGCATTAAAACGAATCCGTAAAACTATTAAGTAGGATAAAAGAATTAAGGAATTAAATTCTAATTTTAAATCGGGCTTAGGAAACGAGTAAACTTTATATAAAATCGCGTACAAAGTAAAGGGGAGTTGAAAGCTTTGCGGGAGGAGTGGGGAGAGTTTAAAAAGAATATATATTATAAATTTATAATTATGTTTACTTTAATTAATTATAATTTTTTTGCTAGAATTATAATAGATATTAAATATTTATATTATAGATTTTGTGACTTCGTTTATACTATAAGATTAAATCTAAAACGTATATAAATTAAACTTTTTTAAATAAAGGCATTTAATAGTAAAAAGGCTAAGCGATCTATCCAAAAAGTAGTTGTAATCGATATTAACTTTAAAAGTTATTAAAAGAGAATATAGTTTTATATTACTTCTTTAAAAAAATACGATATATTTTTAAATATGCTTTAGATTAGGAAAAGAGGTGTTAAAATTGACAAAAGAGGGAAGCGACTACAAATCGGGCGTGGGTTAGGGTAGTATTGGAAGGATAAAAAGGATGGGAAGGACGACGGAGTGCCTATAATAGTCGTACGCACCCAGGCTATAGTAGAACGTGAGCTGAAGGGTGTCGAGCCGGCTCAACTTATATTAACTGCTACTTGGCATATAGTAAAGAATCGAAAGGGGGGCAAAGCACAAATATTTTTAGCTACAATATAGGATATCGATAAAGCACTACGTCTAAAGATTTACTTAGATCCTAAGGCCAAGTTGCCCTTGCATTTATTCGAGTATTTATCGGTATTTAATTAGGACGACGCGAATAAGCTACCTTTATATAAAAATAAAGGAATCGATTACATTATCGAATTAAAACGAAAAAAGGACGGGACAATATTAGAGATGCTTTGAGGGCTAATATACGAAATGTTTAAGAATGAACTCCTTGTTTTGCAGAAGACGCTTACTAAGCTACTTGATAAAAGGTTTATTTGGGTTAGTAACAGCTTTGCAGCGGCTTTAATATTATTTATACGAAAGCCGAGAAGAGGCCTTAGATTTTGTGTTAACTACAAAGCTTTAAATAAGTTGATTCGTAAGGACCATTACCCGCTGCCGCTAATTTAAAAGACGCTTCGAAGCTTTATCGAGACTAAATAGTTTACGAAGCTAGATGTGATTATAGCTTTTCATCGAATTCGAATAGCAAAAAGCGATAAATAAAAAATAACGTTTCGAAGTAAGTTCGGCCTATATAAATGGCTTATTACATTATTTAGCTTAACGAACGCTTTAAGTACTTTCTAACGCTATATTAATTAGGTACTAAGGGATATTTTGGACGATTTTTACTTAATCTATATTAATAATATTATTATTTTTTCGAAATTTTGGAAAGAGTATTGAAAATATATTGAAAAGGTTTTGAAGTGGCTTAAGGCTGCTGGCCTATAGTGTAATATCGAGAAATGCGAGTTTAAGGTCAAATTAATTAAGTATTTAGGCTTTATTATCGAAGCAAAGAAAGGTATTCGAATAAACCTTGAAAAGGTTAAGGCTATTTAAAAATGGGAAGCGCCAACGATTATGAAAGGTATACGAGGCTTTTTAAGGTTTTTTAATTTCTACTAAAAGTTTATCGGCCATTATTTAAACTTAGTTCGGTTTTTGATTGAATTTACTTGCAAGGATAAAATGTTTTTATGGTTAAATTAGGCAAATAAGGCCTTTAAATAATTAAAAAGGATTTTCTTAATAAAATCGGCTTTAGCTTTATTTAATTATAAGAAGGAGATATGAGTCGAAATTAACTCGTTAAGTTAATATATCGGGGGTATTTTTTTGCAAGCTAATGTAAAGGGCTTGTTCGTACCTTGTTTATTTTACTTTTGAAAGCTAAACGGAGTTAAGTGCAATTACAAGATTTATAATAAAGAGATGCTCGCGATTGTACGAAGCCTTGAAGAGTTTGACACGAAGCTTAGGGGTTTGGAAGGGTTCGAAGTCTATTTGGACCACAAAAACTTATAATATTTTATAATTATACGAAAGTTAATCGAACGGCAAATAAGGTAGTTTTTAATACTTTTTCGATATAATTTCCGAATTATTCACGTTTTAAGCGTAAATAACGGCCGGGCAAATGCTTTATTAAAAAGGGACTAAGACTTTTTTAAAGAAGTAAGCGACGATAGATTGCAAAAAAGGAATATATAGCTAATTAAGTTAAAATAGATAAGGGAGGGAGGAGTAATAGTAGCGGGGACGAGTCGCCCTCGAGTAGAAGACGACGAAGGAGAAATAGATGCTATATCGGCTTTGCTTAGAGATTGGCTGAGAGCTGTCCGAAGCGACCTTAAATATACTTGGACTTTAAAAGCCGTACGAGACTAAGAGTAACGATTCCCACTAAGCCTATGGTTGAAGGTATTAATAGCTAAGTGCGAAGTATTCGCAAACGATAAATTGATGTATTAGGGCCGTATTTGGGTTCTTTCGGGAAGGAATATAAGGGCAAAAGTACTTTAGGAAATATATAACTCCTCGATATACGTCCACTTTAGACGAGAGTTTATATACGTAATAGTAGCTTGCTAATTTTTCTGGCTAGGGATATCGAGGGAAATACGGCAATTCGTTAAGGCTTGTGATGGCTGTGGTAGTAATAAAGTTTGGAAATCGAAAAGATAGAGCTTTTTTAAGCTACTCTCGATATTAAGTCGAGTTTGGTTCGAATTATCTATGGACTTTATTATAGGCCTTCCTTTATCGAAAGGGTATACGAATATAGTAGTACTTATGGATCGCTTAAGCAAAGGAGTAGTGGCGAAGGGCTTGGAAGACATCGAAGTCGAAATAGTAGCGAAATGGTTTTTAATTAAATACTATTCTTACTATTATTTGCCTCAAGCTATTGTCTCAAATCGAGGAATACAATTTACAAACGCGTTTTGGAAAAAGTTATGCGATTTGCTTCAAATATAACGCCGATTTAGCACCTCCTTCTCGCCCAAGACTAACGAATCTATAAAGCGGGCGAATAAAATCGTCGAGATAATACTAAAAGAGCTAGTCAATTAGGCCTAAAACGATTGGGCAAACTATTTGCTAATCAGAGTAAGGGCGATTAATGGCCGAAACGCTTTCGCTATAAAAGTAGCGCCTTTTTTTATAACTTACGATTAGAACTAGAAAGTGCTACAGCTTAGTCTCGAAATAAAGCCGAATCGTATTCGAGACTTTTTTATCTCGAGAGCAAACGCCGTATTCCGTAAGTTAAAGGATATACGAGAAATAGCGAAAGCCTCTATGGCAGTAATATAAAAGGTTTAAAAAGCGGTTGCGAATTGGAGAAGAGACTAAGCCCTAGCGTATAAAATAGAGGACAAAGTTTAGCTAAGCCTGGAAAATATCGCTACGAAACGCCTAAGCAAAAAGCTTGATTAGCAATATATAAAGTATATTATACAAGAAATATACGGCTTATATACGTATAGATTAGACGTCTCCCTAAATCGCCACGACGTCTTTCCCATACGATTACTAAGGCTAATTAACGAGCCGCTAAAGAGCTAAGTAGTAATCGAACTATATCCAATTAAACTACAAGTTAACGACGATTAAAAATATAGTATCGATGAAATTAAAGATTAAAAACGAGGCCGAAAAAGCTTCGATTTATATTTAATTAAATAAATTAATTATAAAAAATTTACTTGGGAACCATAGGAATTCGTTAAAGATTTAATTGCTTTAAAGTAATAGAAGGTTCGAAAGTGGGAAAGTTATATATTGCTAAAGGGCCGTATGGGCATACGAAAGAAAAGATTAAAAGGGAATCGGCAGTAATACAAGGGAGGGAGAAAAAGAGAGAAGGGGGATAATGTAAAGGGTTAGGCCTCTAGAAGCTCGAAACTAGGCCTCGGCTAGGCTGTCGTACGAAGGGGATACGATGGCTGCCAGGCCCTCGGCCAGGTGATAATTAGGTAATTGTTAAAAGGTTGCTATAATAATTCTTTATATCCGCTAATCAAAACTATAATCCGATTCAGCATCGAGCTTACTTTAGTTTTGTATCGAGTTCAATAATAGTATACCGCGACTGCACCTTGAGTTATTCAAGTGATTCAGCCCGTCACAATAATGTAATTTAAATCGTACGAGACTTTAGTAACATGGTTTCGTGCGATAGTTCCAATAAACAAAATTTTGATTTCCAATCGAGAGGCATTAAGCCGTATATTTTATTTAATTATTTATAGTATATCGAGGATTAAATCGTATGAAATTAGCTTAGGGACGATATAAAAATAAGCTTTATTTTCGAAATGCTTATCGATATTTATCGATATAATTGCAATTTTTATAATATAGCTTTTGGATTTAAATTCGAATTCGATAAAATATTATCGATTCTTTATTTAAATACATTCGAGTTAATATTTAATAGCAAAATAAAAGTTAATAAATCTATACGATAAATACCTCGTATTTATTAATATATTTGCAAAGTAACTTTTATTAATTAAAGTAGAAATAAAAAAAAGAAAGCTATTTATAAACTTTTGGAATTTAAGCCATTTTTCAATTATAATTATCTTTTTTATACGCTTTTAGCAACGTTTTTTACTAAAAGCTATTGTGGTGGGGTTACGTGCGAAGGAAGGAAATGAGGACATATATGCTGGTCACGTGACTAGTGTAGGGTATATATATAGTCAGACTGCAGCACTTCAGATAGATAGGCCAATTCACTTCTTTTGCCTCCGCCTTTTGGGTGCGCTCAACCCTTAGGGACGATTAAAGATCAAACGATCGCCGCAATCTTAAGCCAAAAACTTGGTTCGCAAACAAATTATTAGCATTATTGCAACGATTTACCACCTTCTAATTACCCCTTTCGATTCTTTCGCTTTCTCGATTTGCGCTTTCTCGATTTGCGCCTTCTCGATTTACGCCTTCTCGACTCCTTTCGTACGATATCCTCCTTTCGCCTTTCGTATATTTGAGCTCAGCTCACAGCTACTTCTCTACCCTCGAGTCCTTTCGAATACTATACATCTATACCACCATTGATACTACGAGAGGAGATTACTAGGCCTTGCGATTACCCTAGAAAGCAGGTAGTAGCGGGCTAGGCATGCTGGTTTGGCTAGAGTAGTTAACGTCTTGTCCGAGCAGCCCGGGACTGCCTAGGGAGCGTAAGACTGATGGGATGAAGACGAAGCCTCGACGGGACAGATCTCTGCCAGCTATTAATCGTAGAGTAGGGGGCTTTCTAGAGATGTAGATACAAGAAGGGATAGCAGCTGTAGAGAGCTTTGGGACGAGCTCATTCTACGGGGGGACGAATGTGGTGGGGTTACGTGCGAAGGAAGGAAATGAGGACACATATGCTGGTCACATGACTAGTGTAGGGTATATATATAGTCAGACTGCAGCACTTCAGATAGATAGGCCAATTCACTTCTTTTGCCTCCGCCTTTTGGGTGCGCTCAACCCTT
>QYAJ01000431.1:0-13173 GCA_003988865.1 Phialocephala sp. D728
TTTTGGTGCAATTTCGAGCTGTGACAGTTCGCTTACCTGTGACACCCGCTTCACCCGACTGTGAGCGAATGCGAGCGTAGGAGGGGGACCGGCTATTATTTAATAGTAGAAAAATCTTCCACTAGTAACGAATATTGAAACTTCTAATAAATAAATTTATATTCATATTCACGGGTTGCACTGCAATAAGTATACTATGATTATCCCTAAGGTGGTTACTATTCAAGGCAGGACCGATCTCTCAGTCCTCATTCGCGATTGAGGGACCGGTAAGGTTAACGGAGCATAACTATGAACGTCGTCCAAGCGAATAAGTCCTCGTATTTCTTATCTACACTTCCTTTTTCGCGTCTCAATCGAATAATACTATTAACGAAACTACCATTTCATCAATTCTGGATAGATTGTGAATTTGTAATATGCCTCCAAAATACACCGTCAGATCTGTCGGCCGGCCAAACACGGGTTGTCGTCGCACGTTCATCGAAAGCGATGGCGACCCGATCTCACCATTCCATGATATTCCCTTATATGCAAACTCCGAGAAGACTATGCTCAATATGCTCGTTGAAATGCCTCGATGGACCCAGATGAAATACGAAGTCAACCAGTTTCTTAGCAGTCGTGGGTTAACACATTGACACTTGAATCTAGATTTCAAGGACTGAGGTTCTGAATCCAACTAAGCAAGACACGAAGAATGGAAAATTACGCTATGTAAAGAATTGCTATCCGTTCAAAGGCTATATCTGGAATTATGAGCTCTCCCACAGGTAGGGACTTGCCCTGCAGAGTGGTCACTTTTCACGTGCTAACTCGTCCTCAGACCTGGTGTTGAGGCCTGAGGCCCCCACGCCACTGGTGGCGTGGAAGGCCTTTGAGATCACAGGGTAAGGCCTAGAATCACAGGGTAAGGCCTGGAATCACAGGGTAAGGCCCTGGAAGGGCTCTGTAAGCCTGAAGCTCGCCACCTCAATAGGGTACTGAGAGCCTGATATAGCACACTTAGTTTGTCACGTGCACACTAGTCCAAATTTAGCCGCAACACCTGGGAAGACCCAGGCTTCACACATCCACAAACTAAGCACGAAGGAGATAATGATTCAGTGGACGCGCTCGAGATTGGCTCTCAACTTGCCTATACAGGCCAAGTGAAGTGCTAGGCACCATGGCGCTGCTGGATGATGAAGAGACGGATTGGAAAGTCGTCGTCGTCGATGTGAATGATCCGAGCACCGAGAAGTTGAAAGATACTGAGGATGTTGAGAAAGGAGTTTCCGGGATTGTTAGATGGAACAAGGAGGTGGTTCAGGAAGTATAAAGTGCCGGATGGGAAGGCTGAGAAAAAATAGGCGTTGGGTGGCGAGGCTCGGGATAAAGGGTAAGTTTGACGGTCTTACTCGAAAATTGATCTTAATTCTCACTAACAACTAGAGCAGGTATGCAATGAGTGTGCTTGAAGAGGCCGCGAAAGCTTGGAGTGCATTAGTAAAAGGAGTAGTTGATCGAGGAGAGATTTCAACGTAAGTGCAAGAGGCAGCGCTCCGGGAAATGTACTAAGACTGGCAATTAGAACAAACATATCTGTGAAAGGCTCACCCGAACATGTGAAGGATCCGAAAGAGTTCAAAATACCCCCCGCTGAAGATTTAGATCCTGCTGCGCCTGATCTCCGCCTCGATGATTGGGTCTTCCTTCCTGATGCCGCCCAACTCACATCACAGATCTAGAAGTCACGTAATTACATCAATCTATAAATCTACCAACATAAGGCATTTCCTAAATCGAAGATTGTGTCACGTGTTCGGGAAGGGGCCGGAAAGGCCGGTTGTACCGGATGTGATTGACAACACGTTTGCCGTCTTCCCCGCATACCCATGAAAAGATTCGATGCAAATGCATTCGCCCCAAAGGGTGTAGTATGGTTCCTATTATGCATGAATGATATATTGTTGCTTTGGCATATTTTCTACACCCTGGTTGTATGTGGCATCTCGATCATTGAGCTAGTGCTGTTGACATTTCCGGCTCTGAAGCATCTGCAAGCTTCGGCAATGACGGGGAGATTGATCGGGTACATCTCTCCCAGATTCTAATCAGACCCAGAAACAGTGAGCTTTTGTACACATGACATGGAGGATCTGCCATTGCCTGGCTTTGTGACGACGATGTCCCTAGAGCTCGTGCCGGTGTCCCTTGGTGTCTCGCTCCTTCGCTACTATACCAACTGCTGGTATCACTGCTCTAGCATGACCATCAACATTTATATACTCTAGAATCTTGATCTTTAGTCGAAGCACAGATATTTTTCTGTGACTACTATATGTCGCCGTGACTTTTCCAATCACTCTAAAGCGAATCTACAATCTCTCCCGTATTTGCTCTTTTGCAATCGCCTCTTAGCTCGGCTTTCGCCATGCTCATTGACGAAGATGAGCCTCAAATTTCATCATCTGATGACCATTCAGATCGTGTTGCCAGAAGATGCGACTCCTACTAAATCAGCAAAACATACTCCGGTACGACATTCTGGTGAAACTATATCTGGTCATCTGGAAATTGTCACTAAAGGAGACTTCTCTTTCGAGATTTCCCTAGCCTTTGAAGGTTTGCGTAAATAACTATGCGACGATGCCCTCTATGGCTGATGATTGTGGTAGGCATCGTGAGAACATGGATGGGCTCAGGGATGGACAATGACCCGTGCAAACTTCCATCCACAGGCGAATGGCAGGTGAGATTGCATGCCTTTGTATGTTATAGCTTGACTGATTTCTTGAAGCTGCTCCAAGAAGTACAGCAAATTCTTTCAGATCCATATGTGAGATGTTGTAGCGAGCCGCTATACATGTACCGATTGCCCTTCAGCTTCAAGGTTCCACATGAGCTCATCTCGGCTCGATCAGACGTCAGTCAAGATTTCTTGAGACTATGTCCCTCCGCAAGGTTAGGCTTGCCTTTCAAACATCCACTGGCAAGCCAGCTCTACAATCAGCCGTCAATCAAGTATTTGCTCAGAGTCAAACGAGTCAAGACAGAATTGCCTGCCGCATCACCTCTCAAGTGCAACACCGAGAGAGAGATCTATATCATGCCCTACACACCACCTCCCCCACCGCTCGTCCTTGAGCACTTTCCCAAAGACTATAGAACTCTTGCTAGTAGTCCCCTTCGAACGCATCGATGGAGACAACCATTTGGCGTCCTCGAGCTCTCTGCTATCGAACCACCTCCCCTGAATCTCTGTGCTGCTACACCGCGACCATCCAGCCTTGCATCGCTTAACATAGTCTTCAGACCAAACCGTAACTACGACCCGGAATTGTGTCCCTGCAGCTGGAAGTTCACAATCTACTCGCACATCCGCATCCGTACTTTCTGCTCGACTCAGAAACTTACAAAAGCACCCACCATTTCTGCGGCGAAAGTAAACCGCTTCCTCAGCATGAGCGACTTCAGGGCATTTGCGGAAACAAGACAGTATTGCGTGTCGCGTTGGAAGCGCAACCCGGAACTGATCAAGCCGAGTCTAGGGGCTTGGTTGGAAGTAGGAGGCGTGGTTGACGGGAGAGTGTGTCCATGGAGTAGGACTATGGTGTTGCCGGTTAACGTTTCGAAGGTGTTGTTGCCGACGTTCTTGAATCCGTTGTCTGCAAGACAGTATGCATTAGTACTGAAAGTGGGTATTGAAGGGCTCTCGCATCGGGATTTGGAGTTGATGTTGCCGCTGCAGGTGATATACTGGCCTGAAGGCATGGAGGACACACCGCAAGGGAGGAGTGAAGACGCGCCGCCGTTCGATTCACCTGACTTGTCTGAAAGGTCTGGATCATCTGGGAATGGCGATGGCATGTGTACATTGGGGTCGCGTAGTATTTCTCCACCCCCGTACGAGATCTGATGGGCTTTCCGCACATTAGTATGCAGGTGGTCAGTGGCGTGAGGTGGTTTGCTTTCTTGTTAACCAAAACACTACTCTTGGGATGTTTATGACTTTCTATGCTAGCAGGACACGCAGAAAACTATATTCTAAGTTTATATTAATGATACTTAAACAATACAAGCTGGACCTTCAAACCCTCTCGACCACAGCAGACTCCCCATGATAGCCACTAAAAATGCCAATGCAATGACTGTACTTAGTCCACCATAGATATAGGCATGCCTTCTCCTTAATCCCACGAGCTCCAATACCCACGTGCTGACTGTCGTCAAGCACCCGCAGAAACCATCCTGCACACCCTGAAACACTTGACACCCGATTCTCCCGCCTTCTACCATTCCACTCAGAGATACTCGCTGTAGATTCCAGGACATGCCTAGGATTGCTGTTCCAAGGACGTTGACTGCGAATGTGCCAAGTGGAAAGCTAGCAATGACACCATTTAGCAGCATGGAAGTGTAGAATCGCAAAATAGTCCCAGTTGGAGCGAAGACTAACGCGAAGAGGACCTGACCTCGCCATTGATCATTCGGTGGCCAGATCACTATGGCGACAGCGCCAGCCCACATGCATGACGCGAGCAGAACTACAAAGCGATCAAAATCTTTGGAGGTGAGCCAAGAAGGTAGTGATCCATCTATTTTACCGAAAAGAATAGCGAGATGGGCTCCAATCTTTAGTGCTGAAATAGAAAGGGCAATGGTGAAGAAAATAACGGCAATGACAGCCATGGCACTGTTGCCGCCGCCGCGTAAGACGTCCTCGGATGCTGCAAGCCTAGACTTCACCGCGACTGGCTGGTCAGCCAACTGCAAGAACACGTCTCGGATGAAAGATGAAAACGATGTGAATGAACCGCAAAAGCCAGTCGTGAGACCGATGTAGAGGGGTATGCTCTTCTTCATCGTCATATGGTCTTTCGCCGCTTGAGCTTGAATCTCCTCGAGAGTGCTAGTGTTTTGGTTTCGGTCTAAATCAAGTGGGGTTGCTGCATCAGTGCTGTCTCCGCTGTCTGCAGCCTTGTCTTCAAGGGAACGATCCACCCTTCTTATATAAGTTTTAAAGAGCTGTCGGTCTTCACTAAGGTATCCCATGATGAGACTGCCGCCAACGTTTGCCCAGATCTCACTTGTCGTAATGGGTGCGCCTGGGAACGACGTCAAAACTTGCAGACCGAGCCTCGCCAGGGTCCCAAGAATCGAGAACATGATCAGATATGAATTGATATACAGCTCCCTCTCGATCCTCGGCGTGATCCATCGTCGTTGACTCGTCCGAATGTCGAGTTCGGATTCTGCGGGCACGGGGGAGGGCTCAATGGGAGGTTGCTCGAGGTCAATGAAGTTGAATACCTCCGTCGAACGACCGCTACTCTCTCGGTTTCCTCGCAAGTGTTGCTCCTCTAAGTATTCATGTCGATATCTGTGGTGCTCTTGTGGATTGTCAACGCGTGACGATGCTGCTAATTCATTGAGATTGATGAATTCGTCTTGCTTATCATGGTCGTTGGATAACCTCCTTAATGTTCCATCTCTCCCTCCAGCTCCATGATGGGAAGGGATATCCATTGGCCCTGGTGCTGCAAGTTCGTCAAAATGCTGGTTCCCACCCGAGATCGAATACAGATCTCTACTTTCTTTTGCCATCGTGAGAAGATTGGCTCAGTGGATGGAGACTTCAACAGCGAGCTAGACGGCTGTGGCAGTGACTGAATAATGTGGTACAGGGCCATGCATTCCAGATGCTCAGAGTGTTGATAGAGAAGGAGTAAATGTCTCTTAGTTTGACATGAACGGATATTGTTACTGCACGCCTAGTAACGTCTTAGAGGGCTCTGAGAGCTCATAATAATCCAAATACAGGATTTGATATCTTTGAAAAGAATGCCGACAAATACAATGATCCGATCGAGCCCGGTTTGTCCTGGACAGCCTGAAGGTGGGGCTTCTTGGGAGAATACCGGTACGATAGGTCCATGAGCGATCTACACACCACTTCGAGACGTCAATAAGGACTCGAAAGAAGCCCAAACTAGGTTCGGGGTCGTCAGCAGGGCGGTACCCGGCGTGCGGTATCCGGGAGGCCTCGAGATGGAGATGCCGGCTAGAGCGGGAAGTCACGTGCAAACTGGTGTTCATTGCTTCCTAGGTAACTAGGTAACTAGGTGGGCAGGTGAGTACACGTTCAGTGCCTGTGAACGGGATTCGTTGAAGTGCAGACTGTCGGTCCGGAGAAAATATATTGAGGACAGGCCATTCTCATATTTGTTGCCAGTCTTTACGTTTGCATCTCTCGGTTCTATTTACGAATCACGTATTCCCATCAATCTGAGGATACAGAGTCACTGCACTTCCAGACATCTGCCCTGTGTCGAATGACAGATGCTGAGTCGGGTGGATAAATTGTGCGGACCATGCTACTGGATCGCACAACTCTCCGGGCCAAGTTTGCCAGTCATCCTGGCTCAACGTGTAGTTCATGGTCGTGGGGAACTCGTAAAGATTTGGGTTACCCATGAATGGCATATTAGGATCGTCATTTGTTGCAGGTGTCGGTGACAAGATGAAAGTACCTGCAAATTAATGTTAAATGGCAACTGGATACGGGCTATGAGTCTTACGTCTTGGTAAAATACGTGTTCGCTTCAATCCTTTCATCATATCACGCGCTCTTCTTGCAGCATCAGAGTTGACGCTCAACGCATCAAACACCTTCATGCATGTTTCTGCATCCTCGTCCAGGGCCTGAGATTTCATCTGCGAATCAGGGTCATTGGGATCGATGCAAGCTCGGGCTACGAGAAGGACAGAACTGGCACAGAGCAGACAGGAGATCATCTGCCACCATGGGAAGTCGTGAACCAGACTTCTTTCGTCCGCCACATGGTGAAGCAGGTGAGCGGTTTGCTGTGCTTCGCGAACACAAATTTTTTCCAGAGTCTGCACCTTTTCGTAGTCGCGTTCAAGCAATCCCATTAAATTTTGGTTCTTGCGCTGGAGCCATATGAGACAGAGATATGGACGGTGCATCAGTGTTCGTAGATGATGAAACTTTATAGAGAGCATATTGCGCTTGCCAATATTAGTAATAAACGTCATTGTCATGATCTGCATACTTACCTGTCTCCGGAATATGATGGAGCGATCAAAAGTGTGTCCCAAATCAAATCTGAGGTGCCGTGGAAGTCCTTGCCTCCATGCAGTGAGATCTCTATCAAGGCTCACAGTACTCAATAACATGCCGTCAGAATCATCAGGCAGTTGTGACGGTCGATACAGAGCACTGATCACCCGACCAAGAATATGTGAGAAGTTGATTACAGCTCTAAAGTAATCGAGATCTGCCGGATCATTGTCAAGCGGCTGGGGGAATGAATCGTGGCGGAATGCACTCTCTACAGGTGACGGTAAATTGACACAGTAATCCTCTTTGTGAATAGCAATCGGGCGACCAAGCTGAAGTGCTAATAGTCGGTCTAGAACGAACATCGAGTACCATGTCCGTCGCATCGTTTCTTGTTCGGCTAAGGAGGACCCAGAAGTGGTGGACTTGAGAGCATCTTCAACGTGAAGTCCTATGCTCTGCGCGACTCGTATTGCAAGCCCAAGCGAATTCCAGCATCTACCCAAAAATTAGCACTTAACAAGATTCACAGTATAATTCCAGTGTACCTATCGGTCTGTCCAGTAGCTAGCAAAAAGAAGCAATGGGTGAGGAGCATCTGAACATTGTCCAAAGTGCAATTTGACAATACTGAACCCGAAAGCGCCAAGGCCTGCCTGAAGTATCGAAGATGTGCATGGCCTGTATCGTCTTCTGAGCGTGGAAATGAGTGATAATATGTTCCAATGGCGAAAATTGTATCTAGAGATAGGTTAACCGAAGAGCAATGATCCATAGTCTCTGCTTACACAGAACAGAAAGCCAAGCGGGATTGTGCCCATCATCTAGGTCTCCTCTCCAATATCTCTCGTATCGCTCTATAAACTCTGGTTTGCAAATAAACGGATATGCAATATGAATCGTGCTAAAATATATCTTGATGTAAGAGTCCGCCAACTCTTCCGATGGAAGACCTATATGGCGCCCTGAACCATCTGGAACTTCTATATGGACCGTTTCTTGGTCATAGCTTTGGACCTCATCCTCCGACGCGCCTTCTAGAGGGCCTAGTGTACCGTCGTCGTGCAAGACTTGCTTGATGGCGTGGAAGAAGTGAACATCGCTAGCTTCGCCCAAATATCTTTGCCGGTTCTCAATTCGTCCCTTGCCTTTGGATGGACTTGGAGGAGAGCTTCCTGGAATTTGAGGAAGAATCAACTCGTCGGACGGCTCCTCTACGTCGGCCAGATCTTGTGGCAACTTGCTACGAATGTAGGACATCGTTAAATCTGCTGCAACTCGAGCAGATTCAGATAAGTCAGGCCGGATGCTCTTGATCAGCTTTTCATACGAGCGAACTGCCATTTGCCACGCCAAGGGGTCCTTCTCGGGAGGCACTGATTCCCTATTTCCTGATGTTGGACCATCGCCAGGACTAGAGACACTTGAAGCTTGCGCACGAGTCTTCCTGCCGCCGGACCACATGCAAGAATGCCCGTAGCCTTCACAACGACTGCAAACTGGGCGCTTGCCATTGCACTTGGAAAGTTTTTCGGTAAGTAAATAATGTAAATAATAAGAACAATAATAATCAAAAAATTCAGAAACTCAGAAACTCACCTTCGCCTTTTGCGATCTGCAATTATCACATGCCATTGCGACCCGTCGTCGCCTTAGAGGTTCGTCTGGCATTTTGCCCCTGCGCTATATCCCAAACCGATATTTCAACGAAGTGAAACTGGGTGGAAGGACATCGATGGAATGGCAGGTAAGATCAATTCTGAATATGTCTCTCAACGTTATAGGTAACTGTGAAGCTAACTCTGGACTGACATTATAGCCTCGAGGGGTGATGGCGTTGGTGTTGACATGCCATTACGTAGCGATCGCCGCAGTACGGGCGCAAAGCAGGTACCGAGAAGAAAAGCTTCGTGGTGTGGTGCGGTTCTCCCGGCATATCCGCCCACAACATCGAGCCGAGTACGGCGTTATTTAGTGAAGGTCCGTCCAAAAATGGGTTTTCACAAACCGCAAGATTAGGTAGGTTGGTGAACGTGCACATGAGCTCATGTGCACCTAATGTTCACCCGACATTTAACCGTAGACCTTATTATCAAAGTAAAATCTCAGTACTCTTGCAATACTTCCAGAGTACTACTATGGTATTACTATAGTACTTCAAAAGTACTAAAGTACTATGACAGTACTTCAAGTTTGAAAGTACTATAATAGTATTATAAGATATATCCCTAATGCGGGGGGGGCTCCCACCGCCCCCCAACCCCCCGGACTAACTCTAACCCCTAACCCTCCTAACCCCTAACTCTCCTAAGCCTCATTATATATTCAAAGTACTATAGCAATACTATATAGCAGTGCTCTAAAAGTATTGCAAGAGTACTGAGATTTTACTTTGAAAATAAGGTCTACGGTTAAATGTCGGGTGAACATTAGGTGCTGAAGTCCTCACTCTGAAGTCAGGCAAGCGAGGTGCACATGAGCACGTCCACCGGACCTGCCACCCGGGACCTGCCACCCGGATAAAGGTATCACAGAGGGCTTTCTGCATTGGTGATGTAATGCAGCTACCTCCCCTTCTCCACATCACGAATCATCCTTTTCCGCCCCGAGCCCCACAACCGAGTCCGATTCAGACAAAGGTGTAGAAGATGTCAAAGTAGCAATCAGAAAGTGATACCGTTCCGGTCTAGCGAAGCAGTACTGTAGACGTTCGAGGAAGAGTTTCGTAGCAAGGAATGGATAAGAGAATGAGAGGGCTATGAGGGGATGGTTGGAGTTGGCTGCTAGGCCGAGTCGAGTTAGATGGATCAAGTCAGATAAGCGGGCGCGAGTGGTGATGTTGCTGCGCGTGCTCATTATTGACGTCTTGATGATAGAAAAGGAAGGATGAAGCGGGGAATCTGGGGTTATACAACATGGGGTGAGAATGGGGGACATGTTTGCTTTTGTGTGGGGGGTGGCGGTGAGCCGCGTGTCTCGCTCACTGGATAGAGGCCGTCGATGCTGTGAATACTGGAAACACTACTAAGTTTCTTTACACCAACGATCATATAAAACCACGTATTGGCCCTGAAGATAGTTCTCTCGCATGCTTAGACATCGCAAATCACACACACCCAAAACAGTGCTAAATATCACGTGCCCCTGGCTGCTCTTATCATGTTGGTGTTGACGATAGGCTGCGTCCATCCGTGATCGCTTACGTCGACCGAGTGCTCCCCCTTATTCACGCAGCCGAGTTTCTCGTACAAGCCACGCCCAGACCGTGAGGCGCGAACGTATAGCGTTCCATGAGCGATGTCGACTTCTTGTAGCCAGTGGGCTAGAAGAAGAGAGCCGACTCCGCGATGCTGGTAAGAGGGTGATGTTGCGAGAGCTTCGAGTTCTGTTTGGCGTCAGCGCAATATTTGTAGACGATTCTGGAGGATGCAGATGGGGAACGGAAAGGTTTTATGAGAACTGGACAGCGAACCCCACATGTCGTTTTTAAAATACTTCATCTTGTCCTCCTTCATCGACTTCATCAACCCCGAGAACCATGCAAACTTCTCCACAGGCGCATCCTCTGGGAATACTGGGTTCCATTCGTCTGCTTCGAAACTATCTGGTTTTGGTCTCGCTCCTACGAGGAAGCCTGCAATATCTCCACCATATGTGGTTTCATTCTTAGATGTAATGGCAACGAGAAATCGATAACGATCTAGTTGTGACAGGAAGTGCGCGTAACGGGAGAGGTACAGAGCGTGTATGTCGTCTGGTGGAAGTAGGTTCATGTTTAGGAGGGCTGATGCTGGCTTGTGAGCTGCGATATCAAGAGTTGTTATGGAGGGCAGGTCGGTCGGACTCGCCGCTCGGATTGTAAATGCCATGTTGAGCGATAAATCAACACAATGTACGGTAATTCGTATTAAAATGTTTAAAATGTTTGAGGATGTCCAAGAAGTCACTAGAATATTTGGTATCTCGAATCAAAATTGCTTAATGAGTGTTGATAGATGTAAGCACATTGGCTGAAACACTGCTATAAAGCAAAGACTGCAGCCTAAAGGAAATACGTAAGCTTAGTGTAGAAATGATCCACTCAACGAGAATCTAGAAAGCCAAGAAAACCCATGCCTCACGGCTGCATCTGCTCAAATGATCCGGTAAAGCGTCACGGGGAGCTTAGTCGCATTTTAACCTGGTTGAAAGCAACCTTAGACAACAAGGTTCGAACGGCTTCGAAATCAAAGAAGAAGCAATATCGCTTTCCAAATGAGAGTGTCGTGCTACCACTTGCGTACTGGTCTTCATCGTCCCTTTCTGTGATATGGCTGGAATGAGTGTCGGAAGCGTCGGCAGGCTAGAATGGCCTGGACCGGTGATCGGCACGAGCTAAACGTCACGATAAATCCTTCTTACGCGTTATAGGGCGTTTCGAAGGATTAGCGGGGCCTATAAGGCTCCTATATAAATACAGGACACTGCTTTTTGGCAAAAAGGCAGAAATCAGTTATTATACTAATTAAATATTATACTTTTGGTTTTCTAACTTATTGCTTTCTATTTCAATACTTTATAAAAACAAGCATTAATTCTAATTTAGCAATTTTAATTCTTTATATATTTTTAGTAATTAATATTCGTTATAATATATATAAAAAATATAAAAATAAAAATAAAAATATTAAAAAAAAACGAGCTTTATTTAATTAATTTCAAAAATAATATTATTTAAAAAAAAAATTTAATATTTATTAAATTTAATTAAAATATATAAAATACTAAAATAGAAAGTAATAAATTAGAAAGCCAAAAATATAATATTTAATTAATATAATAATTAATTTTTGCTTTTTTGCTAAAAAGTAAAATTCTATATTTATATAAAAGCTTTATAGGCCCCGCTAATTCTCCAAAACGCTCGATAATATATAAAAAAAATTTATCGTAATATTTAGCTCGTGCTAATCATCGATCCAAGCTATTCTAGCCTGCCGACGCTTCCGATACTTATTCTAACTATATTACAAAATGAAAAAACTTTAATTATTATAACGAATTATATATTTAAAATATAATATTATTATATTAAATTTATATTTCGAATTAAATTCAATAATTAATAAATAATTTAATAATTACTCGATTAAATTAATTTTTATAAATTAGTTTAATATATTATATATAAATTAATTTTAATTAAATAAAATAAAATAAATTATATAAAAGTATATAATTAAAATCGAGAAATTTTTAAAAATACGAAATATATAAAATATTAAAATAAAAAGCAATAAATTAAAAAATTAAAAATATAATATTTAATTAATATAATAATTAATTTTTACTTTTTTACTAAAAAATTATAAAGTATTGAAATAGAAAGCAATAAATCAGAAAGCTAAAAATATAATATTTGATTAATATAATAATTAATTTTTACTTTTTTACTAAAAAGCAAAATCTTGTATTTATATAAGAGCTTTATAGGCCCCGCTAATTCTCTAAAACGCTCGATAATACGTAAGAAAAATTTATCGTAATGTTTAGTTTATGCCGATTACCGATTTAGGCTATTCTAGCCTACCGATGCTTCCGATACTTATTCCAACTATATTACAAAAGTAAAATTCTATATTTATATAAAAACTTTGTAAACTTCGTTAATTTTTTATAATATTCGATAATATATAAAAAAAATTTATTATAATATTTAATTCGTATTAATTATCGATTTAAATTATTTTAGTCTATCGATATTTTTAATATTTATTTTAACTATATTATAAATTTTTTTTTCCCAAATATCGTTTTCGATATTAATTAAATTATATTAAATTATATTAATTTTTATAACGAAATTAATATAATTTCGTAATATTTACATTTTTTTCGTAAAAGTTTAATTATTTTATATTTTATATATTATAATATAAAAATATTTAATTATATTTATTTATTTTAATTGTTGGAGGTGAATTTAGGGCAGGTGACGGTAAATATAAATAGTATGATAATTTATATTTAGTATTTGGAAGCTTGTATATTCGTTATAGACTAGTTCGTATAAGTCTTAATTCTTATGACTCATTTATTACTTGTTCGAAGCTCAAGTTCATTATGTA
>QYAJ01000432.1:0-12252 GCA_003988865.1 Phialocephala sp. D728
CTACCACCTACCACCTGGCCAAGGGCCTGGCAGCCACCGTATCCCCTCCGTACGACAGCCCAGCCGAGGCCTAGCCTCGAGCTCCCAGGGGCCTGACCCCTTACATATATTATAAATTACGATTAATATAGAAATTCCAAAAAATATTTCTTTAATAATAATATTTTTGAATTTTGAAATTTTACCGAAATTATATTTAATCGATTTCGTATATTTTTTCCAAAATTTAATTAAAACTTTAAAATATATTATAATATATTATAATCGTATTATAATATATCGTAGCCGTATTATAAATTACGATTAATACAAAAGTTCCAAAAAATATTTTTTTAGTAATTATTTTTAAATTTTAAAATTTTGCCGAAATTATATTTTGCCGATTTTAAACGAATTACTTTTTTTAAAATTATTAAAATTTTATAATTTTAAAGCTTTTTAAATAATTTAAATATAAACGATTTTGTCACGAGCTAAATGCAATAAATTAAAGCAAATAGTTAATTATATTACAAAAAGAATTAACTAAAGAAAAAAGTTTTGCTATCTTCGTACGAGTCTTTACATAGGGGCTCGAGTAGTGCGTGCGGTAGCCCGCGCGCCTCGAAGCTACGTAAACCTCACGCAGTCACGTGCCGGCTATTTGCGTAGTAGTATAGCTATATACGGGTTCAACCCGTCACACTACCCCTCTCCTCACCTCGTACGATGCCCCCTCCATTTTGTACGGGGGCTTTTATCGATCGTTGGTCGTTCTATAGCTTCCCAAGCGGTTAATGCAATCGTTTTTTGCAAAGCGTTTTTTAGTTCCCATATAGAGCATGCGTAGCCTACCCATTTCACAAGCAGTTTTTTTTTGCCTCGTACGAGCTTTTCGTTAAGGATTTTCTCTATTTCGTATTTAATATTGCTTTATATAATACAAAATACTAATTAGGTATTTATTCCTTTTTAATTTAGAAGCGAGTTATTATTTGTAAAGCGAAGAAGCTAGCTATAGAATATATTCGAAATGCTTAGCGAGGTATTTAATTAGTAATTATAGAAATCGATAACTTTCGTAATCGTATATTTAGTATTTTATATATTAAGCGTTTTATTTAATCGATTCGTACGAATATTTTTAAAGCTTAGCCAAACTTTATTATTTACTTGGAAGCTAAAAGCTTAAAAACGTTTTCGATTCGTTAAGTTTTCTTGAATTTGCTAAACTTTAGCTATTACTATTTATACCTACTCACGTTCTTATTATAGCTTTCGTACGAGCTTATTTATTTATTCGATTAATAATGCATATGTAAAAGAAATTAAAAGTTTTAATTAGAAATCTAAAGATTTAATATTATAACCGTGCTTTAAAAAAAACGAATTTATTTCTATCGAGATTATATTTCGTTCTATTATAGCTAGCTAAGCCGAAGGGAAAACGTTATATTAATTATTTTAAATATAATTACAAAATATATAAAAATATATTTTCATTATAAAATTTATTTTTTTCGTAGCTTTATTTATTTCTAAATAGTAGGCTATTAATAACCTTCGTACGATTTCTAAAAATTAGTATACTCGCGTCCAAAATATATTTACGAATTAAATTTCTCGATTTAAAATTATTATTTTAGATAAATAATATTATAAATAATAATTTCGTACGAATTATTTAATTATAATCTCGATTATAATATTTTTTAATTTTTTAAATCGAATTCCTTTTTCTAACTTATTTATAATTACTATAATATTCGTACGATTTTAGTTTAAAAATAAATTTATTACGAAATTTATCGAGATTTTAAATTATATTTTATTCGATATTAGAAATAGTTTTAAAAATCTTTATCGACGATTTTTTTATATATTAATAATTTCGCAAATATTATAATTTTATACGAACTTTTTTACATTAAAATATATATTTAACTAAAAAAATTATTTAGTAATAATCGCTTTTATATTATTTTTTCCTAAATATTCGCAAATTTTTAAATTATAAATATTTTAAATAATTTTCGTATATAAAAATTCTATTTTAAAAATTTATAACTTTTCTCGAAATATTAAATAATCGATCGATAAAAAAAAGTATTTTAATATTAAAACTTTAAATCGTAAATTAGTAAAGAATATTTTTTTCTTTTTACAAATATATTAAATTATTTATTTATATAATTTATTTTTTTGCCGAGTAATATTCCATAATTATTTTAATTTCGTTAAAGCTTCGATTATAATTTCCTCGAGAATAATTTATATAAGCGAAATTTAAATCGAGTTTAAATATAAATTACGTAAAATATATAATTTAAATAATTAAATTATATAATACTCGATTTTTTTATTCGTTATTTCTTTAAATATATTTTATTCTCGTTTTAAAAAAATATTAATATATTCGTTCGTTTTATTAAAAATATATTAAATCGTAAAATTATATCGAAAAAGTATAAAAAACTATTATATTTACTATTTCGTAAATTTTTAAATCGTTATAAAATATTTAAGATTTTTATAATTTATATAAATCTCGAATTTTTTAATATTTTATAAATTTATATTTTATTTTTTTAAATATTATATAATTATAAATATTTTTTTATTATAAATTTCGTAATTATACTCGATTAAGGAATTTTTTTTAAAAAAAAAATATAAAAGTAAAATATTTAATTTTTTTATAATTACATAAAAATTCCGCTAATATATTATTTAAAAAAATTCGTTTCTATAATTATTTCGTAATTCGAATCGAATTATATAAAAATCGAAGTTTTTATAAATATTTTTTTTAATTATACGAAAGTATTATTGCATTTCTTTATTCAAACGAATACTTTATTTTTATATATTAATTAAATTAAAAATATTACTAAATCCGAATAATTTTTAATAAATATTTAATAAAAATTCGCAAATTTTAAAAAACTTCGTATATTCATTACTATAGTAAAGAATTTCTATTCCAAAATCGCAAATATTTTTAACGAATTTATATTAATGCTTTTACTAATTTTAATAATAAATCCAAAATATTTAATTATTTTAATCTCGAATTTATATTTATCGATATTAAATTATAAATCGATTTTTTGTATTTTTACTATAATCTTTCGTATATACTTTCGATATTCGTTTAAAAAATTATCGATATAAATTAAAATATCGTTTATATATATAAAGCAAAAGTCGTTTAAGTAATCGCGTAATACTTAGTTAATATATCGTTAGAAAATATTTAGTATATTAATTAAATTAAAAAGAATTATTATTTATTCGAAAAGTTTATATCTCGTACGAAAAACTATTATTTATTCGTTTCCTTCGGTAATTCGAATTTTATAAAATACAGTAATTATATCTAATTTCGAAAACTATTTAATTCGTTTAATATTTTAAAGCGTTTCGTAAATTAATAATAATAAATATCGATTTTTGCGAGTAATTTTATTTAATTTATAATAATTAATGCAAAATCGAAGTTTTTCCTTTAGCTTTTATATAAATAATATCGAAGCGATCGCAAAAAAATTACTTACTCGTATAAATTCTTTATTTAAATATTTAATTAAAAAAAATTTTAAAATTAAAAACTTATTTTGTAATATATTATATAAAGAATTCCAAAATATTTTAAAATCTTTTCTATTCTATTTTTCGAATTCGATTTTATAATTTATTTCTTTATTATATAATAAAAAAAATTTATCGATTTATTTATAATTAAAAATATCCAAAAAATTAAAATATTATTTTAATAATTTCGTATAAAAATTAATCTTAGCTTTCGTTTATAACGCTTTCGTAATATCCACGAAATTAATTGCAAATACTTTCGTTTTATTATATTATTTCCTCGAAAATAATTTATTAAATACCACGATTAAAATAGTAATATAATTTAAATTATACGAGACTTTAGTAATGTAATTTCATGCAATAATTCCGATAAATAAAATTTTAATTTCTAATCGAAAAATATTAAATCGTATATTTTATTTAATTATTTATAATATATTAAGAATTAAATTATACGAAACTAATTTAAGAATAATATAAAAATAAATTTTATTTTCGAAATATTTATCGATATTTATCGATATAATTATAATTTTTATAATATAATTTTTAAATTTGGATTCGAATTCGACGAAACGTTATCGATTCTTTATTTAAATATATTCGAGTTAATATTTAATAGCAAAATGAAAATTAATAAATTCGTATAATAAATATTTCGTATTTACTAATATATTTGCAAAATAATTTCCATTAATTAAAGTAAAAATAAAATAAAATAATTATTTATAAATTTTTAAAATTTAAATTATTTTTCGATTATAATTATTTTCTTCATACGTTTTTAATAACGTTTTTTGCTAAAAGTTATTTTTTTCCTAAGTTTTCGTTTAAGTTTATAATTATTTCTTTATCGTTATCGTTTATTTCGTTTTTTAATTAAATTAACGATTTTATTTTTTTTATTTTTTTTATAATTAATATTATTTAAATCGATTTTATATAAAACTTTATTTTAATTATAAATTTTATATTATAATTTCGAACTTTATAATTCGAATCGTTATATTTTAAATAAAAACTTTTTCATTTTTTTTAATTAATTTCGTCGACGAAAATTTATCGAGGTTTTTTTAACTTTATATAAATAATAAATACGTTCGTCGTCGATTCCTAATTTATTATATCGAAAATCGAGTTTTTAACTCGAGTTAAAATATTCGTATAATTATTTTACTTTCGTCTAAAATTATTTTTCTTTTCCTTAATTTTATTTAGTTAATCGGATATTATATATAATTAAATATAATATTTTTCGTACGTAAATTCTTTTTAAATCTTTATTATTATTATAAATAAAATCGTTAAAATAATTATTTTTAAATAGTTTTTTTTAACGTTATTCGATTAGTTTTAGCCCTTAGCTTTTAAAAGTAATTAATTAAATTAATTAAAAAAATTAAAAAAAGAAATAAATTTTTATTTAATTTTATTAATTTTTTCCAAAACTTTTTTTTTAATATAAAAATCTCGAAAAATAATATTTATTTAATGGAAAAAAATTTCGATTATAAAATTATTCGTATATTATATATATTTTATTTAAAGGAAAACTTTATTTATTTCTTTACTTTTTAATTATTCGAATTCGTATTATATTTACTTTTGTACGTTTTCGATTACTAATTTATCGATTTTAATTTTTATTTATAATAAATCAATAAATTAAAAATATAAAACTTTATTTACTTTATCGTATTTCGTTATATTTAGTAAAGTAGACTTTAATCTTTGCATAAGCTTTTCCGTACAAAAAGCTAATATAACGAGAATATCGATATTTAAAACTATTATATTTGGAATTAATTATTTACGAATTTAATTATTCGATATTTAATCTAGTCGATCGATAATTAAAGCTAATTATTTTATTTAATAATTAAATAAATTTATTAATTACGCGAGAATTTAATTATTCTAATTATTTTAATTACTTTGCTAATTACTTTAAAAAAAGTCCACGTCTATTATATATTACCGATTCGTACATGCATTATTCGTTCGAGTAATTATTCGTATATACTATAGCTAAACTTCGTACGAAAGGCTTAAGGCGTCTATAGATTTTCTTCGTGGGTACGGCGGCTAATGTTTAGGCCTCTTCCGACTTATTGTAAATGCGGCGACCAATGCTAAGGTCTCTTCCGATTTATCGTAAGTGCGGCAGCCAATCCTTAGACCTTAAAGCTTCTTCCGACTTATCTTCGTCTTCGTACGACAGCTAAGCTTCGAAAAAGGGGCTTAAAGCATTTGTCGGTTTCGTATTCGTGCGATAGCTAAACTTCGGAAAAAAGGTTTAAAACGTTTATCGTCCTCGTCGTAATTATAACGGGCTAAATCACCTAAATAACTCAAGGTGCAATCGCGGTATACTATTATTGAACTCGATACAAAACCAAGGTAAGCTCGGTGCTGAATCGGACTATACTCTTGACTAGCGAATACAAAGAGTTACTATAGCAACCTTCTAATAATCATCTAACTACCACCTGGCCAAGGGCCTGGCAGCCACCATATCCCCTTCGTACGACAGCCCAGCCGAGGCCTAGCCTCGAGCTCCCAAGGGCCTAACCCCTTACATTACCCCCCTCCTCCCCTTTCTCCCCTTCCTCCCTTTTCTCCCCTTTCCCCCGTATTACTACTAGTTCCCTTTCGATCTCTTCTTTCATATGCCCGTACGGCCCCCTAGCGGTACGTAACCCTTCTATTTCCGAACCTTCCACTACTTTAAAGCGATTAAATCCTTGACGAATTTCTATAGTTTTTAAATAAGCTTTTTATAGCTTATCTATTTAATTAAGTATAATTCGAAGCCTTCCCGGCCCCGTTTCTAGTCTTTAATCTCGTCGATTTTATATTTCTAATCGTCGTTAATTCGTAATTTAATCGAGTGCAATTCGATTACTATTTAACTTTTTAGTAATTCGTTAATTAGCTTTAATAATCGTGTAGAAAAAACGTTATAGCGACTTAAAAAAACGTTTAGTTTATATATATACGATTCGTATATTTTTTATATAATATACTTTGCATATTACTAATTAAGTTTTTTACTTAAATATTTCGTAGCGATATTTTCTAAGTTTAGCTAAACCTTATCTTCTATTTTATAAGCCGAGGCCTAGTCTCTCTTCTAATTCGTGGCCGACTTCTAAGCTTCCTATACTACTGCTATAGAGGCTTCTGCCATGTCTTATACGTTCTTTAGCTTACGGAATACGGCGTCAGCTTTTGAGACAAAGGAATCTCGGGTACGATTCGGCTTTATTTCGAGGCTAAACTGCAATACTTCCTAGTTCCAACCGTAGGTTATAAAAAAGGGCGCTACTCCTGTAGCGAAGGCATTTCGGCCATTAATTACTTCTATCGCTATTGGCAAATAGTTTGCCCAATCGTCCTAGGCCTAATTAACTAGCTTCTTTAGTACTGTTTCGACTACTTTATTCGCCTATTTTATAGACCCGTTAATCTCAGGTAAAAAGGACGTGCTAAGTCGGCGCTATATTTAAAGTATATCGTATAGTTTTTTCCAAAACGCGTTTATAAATTACGTTTCTCGATTCGAAATAATAGCTTAAAGTAAATAGTAGTAAAGGTAGTATTTTATTAAAAACTATTTCGCTACCGTTTCGGCCTCGATATCCTTCAAACCTTCCGCTATTACTTCTTTGCTTAAGCGGTCTATTAGTACGACTATGCTCGTACAACCTCCCGATATAAGCAGTTTTGTAATAAAATCTATAAATAATTCGGACCAGACTCGGCTCGGTATCGGAAATAGTTTAAAAAAGCCTTGCCTTTTCGACTTCCAAACTTTATTACTACCGCAACTATTATAAGCCCGTACAAATTGCCGTATCTCCCTTAATATCCCTAGCTAAAAGAACTAGCGGGCTACTATTGCATATATAGACTTCCGTTCGAGGTAGACGTGTGTTAAAAAGTTATATATTTCCTAAAGCACTCTTGCCCTTATATTCCCCTCCAAAAGGACCTAAATATAGCCTCGGTACGTCAGCTTATCGTTTGCGAACACTTCGCATTTAGCTATTAATACTTTCAATTACAGGCTTAGTGGGAATCGCTACTTTTGGTTTTATACGGCTTTCAAAATCCGAGCGTACTTAAAGTCGCTTCGGATAGTTTTCGGCTAATCCTTAAGCAAGGCCGATATAGCATCTACTTCTCCTTCGTCGTCTTTTATTTAAGGGCAACTCGTCCTCGCTACTATTACTCCTCCCTTTTCTATCCATTTTAATTTAATTAGCTATGTATTCCTTTTTTGCAATTTATCGTCGCTTACTTCTTTAAGCAAGTTTTAATTCTTCTTTAATAAAGTATTTGCCCGGCCGTTATCCACGCCCGAGACGTGAATAATTCGAAAGTTATATTAAAAAAATATTAAAGATTACTTTATTTGCCGTTTAATTAGCTTTCGTATAATTATAAAGTACTATAAATTCTTATAATCTAAATAGACTTTAAACCTTTCCAAACTTTTAAACTTTGTATTAAACTTTTCAAAACTTCGTATAATTGCAAGCATTTTTTTATCGTAAATCTCGTAGTTATATTTAATTACATTTAACTTTCGAGAATAAAACGAATAAAATACGAATAAACTATTAATATTAGCTTGCAAAAAAGTATCTCCGATATATTACCCTAACGAGTTAGTCTCGACTTATATTTCTTTTTTGTAATTAAAGGAAACTAAAGCTAGCTTTATTAAGAAAATCCTTTTTAGCTATTTAAAGGCCTCGTTTGCTTAAATTAATTATAAAAAGGTCGTGTCTTTACGAATAAATTCGGTTAGTGGCCGAACTAAGTCCGAATAGTAGCTTATAAACTTTCGGTAAAAGTTGGCAAACCTTAGGAACTTTCGTACGCTTTTTACAATCATTGGCGCTTCCCATTTTTAAATAGCCTTAATTTTCTCGGGATCTATTCAAATGCCCTTCCTTGCTTTAATAATAAAGTTTAAGTATTTAATTAACTTAACTTTAAATTCGCATTTCTCGATATCGTACTATAGGCTAGCCGCCCGGAGCCTTTTCAAAACTTCTTTAGTATATTTTCGATACTTTTTCCGAGATTTCGAGAAAATAATAATATTATTAATATAAGCCGAGTAAAAATCGTTTAAAATATCTTTTAGTACTTAATTAATATAGTGTTGGAAAATGCTTGGAGCGTTCGCTAAGCCAAAGAATGTAATAAGCCACTTGTACGAGCCGAACTTACTTCGAAATACTATTTTCCATTTATCGCTTTCTACAATTTGTATTCGATAAAAAGCTGCTATTACGTTTAGCTTTGTAAACTACTTAGCCTCGATAAGGTTCCGAAGCGTCTTTTGGATTAGCGGCAGCGAGTAATGATCCTTACGAGTTAATTTGTTTAAAGCTTTATAATCGATATAAAACTTAAGGCCCCTTTTCGGCTTTCGTACGAATAGTATCGGAGCCGCTATAGGGCTGTTACTAACTCGTATAAACCCTTTATTAAGTAGCTTAATAAGCGTTTTCCGTAAGATAAAGAATTTATTTTTAAATATTTTATATATCGGGCCCTAAAGCACTTTCGATATAGTTCCGTTTTCCCTTCGCTTTAGTTCGATCGCGTGATCGACTCCTTTACTTTTATGTAAAAATAGCTTATTTATATCGTCCCGATTAAATACTAATAAATATCCGAGTAAATAAAAAGGCAGCTTCGTACGAGGATTTAAGTAAATTTTTAAATATAATGCTTTATCGATGTTTTGCATCGTAGTCGAGAATACTTATACTTTGCTCCCTTTTCGATTCTTTACTATATACTACGTAGTAGTTAATATAAATCGGGCCGATTTAATACTTTTCAACTTTCGATTCGCCGTAGTCTCCGTACGTACAACTATCGTAAATAGCTTATCGTCTATTTTATCCTTTTTATTCTTCCGGTCCCGATATTGCCTCGACCCACGCCTAATTCGTAATCGCTTCCTTTCCTTATTAATCTTAATACCTCTTTTCCTAATTCAAAGCATATCCAAGAATATATTATACCCTTCTAAGAAAATAATATAGAATTACACTTTTTTTTAATAATCTTTAAAGTTAATATCGGCTACGATTATCTTTTAGATAAATCGCTTAGCTTTCTCATCGTTAAACGCCTTTATTTAAAAAAGTTTAATTTATATACGCTTTAAATTTAGTTTCGTGGCATAAGCGAAATTATAAAATCTATAGTATAGATATTTAATATCTACTATAGTTCTAGCAAAAAAGCTATAATTAACTAAAGTAAACACGATTATAAATTCGTAATATATATTCTTTTTAAACTTTCCCTATTTTTTTTGCAAAGCTTTCGACTTTCCTCTATTTCGTACGCGATTTTATATAAAGCTTACTCGTTTCCCGAGCTCGATTTAAAATTAAAACTCAATTCTTCAATTTTTTTATTCTACTTAATAGCTTTACGGACCCGTTTCGGTGCCTATTCGAAGGCAACGGTAGCCGCCCTAGACCTTCTCGGCTAGAGTAATGGCTTCTTCGCAAGGCCTAAGGGGCATTTGGCAATAAAGTAGCTGGCATCGCTATATCGAAGACATTCGTTCGCCGTACGGCACTATTCTAGCACCTCCTTTAATATCTATTTGGCCAAAGTCTTTAATCTATTATTCGGCGACCGATTCGGGCTTGATCCGTACGCGACTCGAGGTATGGGTTCCCAATCCATTTCGCCGCCTCGTTTTAACTCGCTATAAGGCTTAGCCTATATCCTATACTTGCTATCGAGTCGGTCCAATTCCGTAAAGTTGTCGAATATCCTCCGTAGCTAGTTAACGAAGTCTTCGTATTTAGTAGGCTTCTCGATAACTACTAACTTCTCTTTAATTTTCCTAAAAATCGCTAATTATAAATAACTTTTTCGAACTTTATTCGAAAACTTTTACTCTTCTATTTTTAATAGCTTTTACTCGAATTTCTATAGGAATTCTTAAAAAAGCTAATTTCTTTACTTTTTAAAGTTAATCCATTTTAAAGTTCTTTAAATACTTTAGAAATTATTAAACGTTACGTTTAATTAAATAAAGAAATCCTCGATTTTAAAAGGTTTTTGCCTCGCTTCGGCTAAAGCTAGCTATAGGAAAATCCGCTTAAATGCCTTATTTATAAAGTATTCGTAATTATACTATATTTTCTCTATCTCCCTTCTAATAGTTTCCGAATCGATTTTAAATTTAATTTAAAAATAATTCTTAAATATTAAATACGCCGTACGATCCTATTCATCGAACTTATTTAAATAAAATAAAAAATATTTAAACTTCCGATTTCTTATCGATTCGCCCCCGTGCCGTTCTACCTACTATAGTATTTATATCGTAGGTAGTTCGAATATAGTAAGCGTACGAAGAGCAGCCCGAATATCATTTAGGCTCTATAGCAATTAGGCATTAATCTTCTATTGCTAGCAATATTATTCCCATACCTATTCCCTATTTATAGTCTGCTTTTAAGGCCCCGAATCGCCTTCGTTTATAGTATCCATTTATAGCTCCATTATTTTATTTATCTTTGCACTTCTTTTTGACTCGTAAACGAATCGGTATCGTTTTAATGCTATTTCGATATTTAATTTTGTAAATCCTATTTTAATATTTGATTTTATGGATTCCGTTCTAATGTTTAATCCTATAGATCCCGTTCCAATATTTAATTCTATAAATTCCGTTTTAATATTTAATTTTATAAATCCCGTTTTAATAACCTTCCTTTAGTATAGATCTCGGCGTCCTTCGAGTCGTAACTAGATCGATATGTATACGGCGTCGTTCCGTAGGCTATTCGTAAAGGGATCGAGTTCAAAATATAACGGGCTAAATTACCTAAATAACTTAAAGTGCAGTCGCGGTATACTATTATTGAACTCGATACAGAACCAAAGTAAGCTCGATGCTAAATCGGACTATACTCTTAACTAGCGAATACAAAGAGTTACTATAGCAACCTTCTAATAGTCACCTGACTACCACTTGGCCAAGGGCCTGGCAGCCACCGTATCCCCTCCGTACGACAGCCCAGCCGAGGCCTAGCCTCGAGCTCCCAAGGGCCTGATCCCTTACAGTAATACAACAGCTGAACTTCGGGCGAGAGGTTTAAAGCGTCTATTATATACGTATAATAATTAAACTTCGAACGAGAAGTTTAAAGCGTTTATTAACACATCTTCGTATATAAAAATAGTCGTTTAACGTAAATGTAATTAAAACTATTCTTCTCAAAACTTAGTAAAAGAATAAAGGAAGAATTAATTCTAATGTCACAAACTAAATATAATAAATTAAAGTAAATAATTAATTATATTACAAAAAAAATTAATTAAGGAAAAAGATTTTGCTATCTTTATACAAGTTTTTACATAGAGGCTCGAGTGGTGCGTGCGGTAGCCCGCGCGCCTCGAAGCTACGTAAACCTCACGCAATCACGTGCCGGCTATCTACGTAGTAGCATAGCCATATACAGGTTCAACCCATCACAGATTTTACTTGAAATTAAAAAATAAAACTAATATTTAAAATATATAAAAATTGTGACGAATATCGATCACCAAGGCATACAAAGGGTTAGGATTGCCAGATTAGGACTAGCGCCTTCCATGCTTTGTCCTGCAGGCTCAAAG
>QYAJ01000433.1:0-13509 GCA_003988865.1 Phialocephala sp. D728
GAGCCCAAAAAAATCGAAAGGATTCGCCATAGGTCGAGTACCCATGGGTCGAGTCCATATTTTTCATGGGGCCCCATGGGTACCCATTGCGCAGCGTACCTTGAAAATGCTCGAAGTGTGCTTGATCATTGTTAGCTTCATCAACGTTGTATTAACTAAAACTCTAAGTTACGATACGAAAACAGAGAAATAAGTCCTCAAAGGCACGAGACACCAGAATGCATTCAAACTCTTGCAGCACAATATGAGCTCAGAGTGTCGTGACTCGTGACAGGCACTGGCACACACCTGTCTCCATTCCATGCCAGATACCTTCCCGTTTGGGCAGATTATCGTCATGCTCAAGGGGGTCTAGCTAAGCGCCGGCATAATCCAGTGCCTCAATCTGCCTTGAGCCTGCCTCTTGCGGACTGATTGATCGACTTAGAGGGATCAGCTAGGCTAGCAGGGTGCTCAAGGCACATTGGTAACCAGGGTTTGCCGCCAGTATAGTCGGATAGTTGAGAGGGTACGTCTCCACAAGGAAGTGAAAGGTTCATACAGGCAAGACAAGGCAGAACCACCTCGGTGGCAAAGTTACGTTGATGGAGTGGGCTTGAAACGGCTGGCGCCTGCTGACCATAGTCAGGTTCATGCAACAACGAGATGGCATCTAGGAAGGGATTGTACTAAGGCTCAGGTTACCCCTCACTTGATACGAAGAGAGGGGAAGCTGAGCGTAGGCAGAGCCCCGCCCTCTGGGATATTCTAAACCTTTGCATGAATAAGATCGGCCACAGAAACCGTACCAGGGACCGCGCACACCTTTGTCAGTGAACTATGCCGCTGGTGTGATCGTCCGCAGACTAAAACGGAACCAGCGAAAGGGAAAATTAATATTGAGTCTAGCGGAATCCACCTCAATGTCGACCGGTCGCCGCTAAAGTCGAAAAACATGCATGTTGGGTCTAGTGAAGTCACGGATGAGTCACAAGATATTCCCTACATATTTCTTAAGCATTTATTACGGCTTTCGTTTTGCTTATGTACGTAAGTAGACATCACATTACATATAAGCTAAAACTAAATTTCCGATATTTTCGTGGAATGAATAAAGATTATTAATTACAAATTTATGCTTTATGATTTCGTTTATTTAATTACTTAGTGATATTAGTGCGACTTAAATACTTTTCCGTCGTTAGCTGTGACGAATATCGGTCACCAAGGCATACAAAGGGTTAGGATTGCCAGATTAGGACTAGCGCCTTCCATGCTTTGTCCTGCAGGCTCAAAGGAAGCATATTAGACAGGCTCTCCCCACACCCTCTTCTAGAGGTTGTCTTAGTTATTCTTGAATACAATTGTATGATTTGCTTTGCTCGTTCCTCATATATATATTTATTATTTATTTAGCGAATAATTTAAATATAAGCTCAAATAGTTAGAAAAATATATTTTGCTTATTTTTGCTATTTAAAATAAAAACTTAATTCGGAATAAAAAGTAAACAAAAATTGCTTTATTATATATTAGTATTCTCGAGTAACTTCGTAAAAATTATTTTATTAATAAAGAATTTACAATTTGCAAATAATGCGATAAAGTTTAAAAATATTTCAAGTAATGAATTTACATCTATTATTAATTCATCCCAACTTTCTAGATATCGTTCTCTTTAATTCTATCGTTAAATGTGCTTTAAAGGCTAATGTATTTCATATAGTTGCATGCATATTGGTTTTTCTGGGTCCTTAGCGATCTCGAATGCTTTTTACGCATGCGCTTCATCCGGCGGCCACATCGACGTGTTCAAGACTAAAAATTCGCTAATTGCTGGAGCTTTTAACATCTCGAGTAGCTGCTGCGGATGCGCGTTATCTCGGGGCTATATCGACATGTTTAAGGTTAAGAATTCGCTAATTTCTGGAACCTCTGACATCTCGAGTAGCTGCTCCCAGACTTGCCCTAATTGAGTAATGGGTCGATAGGATGAGACAGTGATCTGCCCGATCCTAAGGTAATCACACAAGGGTTGCCGCGCTCCGGGGATAGTTTGGTGCAAGTCTTTTTTACGGGTCAGCACATTGACACCTGAGCATGGGACTCGATACATTCGCCCTGTCGACGCCCTGGTGTGCTGTGAGCGTCTTCTCATCAACCGGGCGAGAGTATGTCTGCGTGTTTAGTTGTTAAATAGAAGCTCTTCCCATCACTTTGGCGACAGGAGCGCAAAATCATGAACCTCATCAGTAATTGATACAGTTGGAGGAGATATCCAATCGATTGAGTACACCAAGCATGCGCATGCCGACTTCTACCACCTGACCTCCTCCCCTCTCCCCCCCGGCCTACTCTCGAAAGCCAGCCTTTTTCGACGGACATGTCATCCATGGCTGATGGGTTGGTACTCGACAGTCGCCACATCGCTCATCCAACCTTTTCGATAGTCAATTAAAACTCCGATCCTAGCCTTGGGCAGTCTTACTTGAAGTCGATTGCCACAACTGAGGGAGGGCATCGTCTGTGTGTGGTCTCGTAGTTTGTGCACCACGCTCGAACGGTATATCGAACATGTCCACAGCGGAACTCAACTTGTGTGTAGTCACACATCTCTAGCTAGAGTAGAGAGAAAGGTTTGTTGGGAGGATAGAGTCGAGTATTATTAGATGAAAGTGGATACTCCTATCTATTTATCCACTCCAGAGGTATCTCTCTCGGCCTCAGTTCCATGCCCTCATTCTACTTGCAGGTCTCCCCTCACAGGGGATGGATCTTGGTCTCGGCTGGGCCCTGGCCGCCCCATCTTCGCATCACTCTTTTAGTAATAAGTTTCACAGTGACCCCATCTCAGTTTTCAGGGCCCTAGCGGATACCTGAATCAAACCTAGCGGTGGTCTTCAAGTTTACATATCAGGAAACCTGCATTGGTTCCTTTGTGCTGGGAGGTCCACTCACCCAGCTTTGGCCACAGTACCCTCATTCGAATGGAGAGCTAACGGATCAGTCATAGCATTGCAAATGTACGATTTCTCGAGCTCCACAGGATGTGTCTTGATCAGACCAGCTGACCCAAGACGTGTGATCACTGCTGCCTCTACGATTTCCCAGCCAAGAGATCCGAAACCACGTCAAGCCTGCCCTTGCCAGGGATTGATATATATTCTACAAAAATGTGCATTCGTTCTGCGCCAAACATTGAGCACCTTATGTGAGGTCACCTATCTCTCTCTGATCGAGTATGGGGAAACCCCGCATTGTAACCTACAAGCACTTGACCTGCAACTATCAGCCGACGGTTTCAACGCTGAAAGCTCTAAAACTCACCCTCCTGGCATCTTGTCCTTCATCACATCGGCAATCTCCGCGCATATGAATGTCCGCCGGCTCAGACTTGACTTTGATCGCCATACATTGTTCATTGGAGATAGGAAGAACTCTGTGGGTTGTATCTACTCTGTGGGTTGTATCTCGCAAGAAAGGGTCATCGACAGACTCGGCAGGCTGGAATTTCACCATGGGTGTGATTTTATTGATAGCGGCATGATCCAAAACTTCCCGGGCTGTCGTTTTCAGGTTTTGAAGTCTATTGATTTCCTCAAGTTGACTTTCGGCATTTTCGTCCTTTTCGGGTGGGTCAGGCGTTTGGCGGATGATGGCATCAGCCATAGGTGGCTGAGAGGGCTTTTGAACTCGCCCATTCTTCCAAGAAGATGATGCTTGCAATAAGATGGTGGACTGGGAGCTGGTTCTCCGGCGTTTGTGCGGTTGAATATTTTTGGGATCCTGAGGAGAGGGTCCGAAAGCCGTGTTGGACTCCGTAGGTATGCCTTCGTTGAGAATGAAACGATGTATGGGCCGTCGCTTCTCTGCTTCCTCTTCGCAAATTAATCGCAAGCCACTCTATTTTCCGTTAGGTAGGGAGAATCACCATAGAGTCGAGACGTACAAAAAGGTTCCCAAAATATGTATGGAACTCGCAATGCCCAATACACTTCCCTCTGGCATTGGCATAGGCAAGGCCAAGATCATGATAATCCGCCTTTACTCTATTTCGGCCAGCGAACAATACCATATGAAGGGGTCGATTGTTCTTTGTGTAGTATTGATAGATCGTTGCAAGAAGCAAAATACAAGGCTGTTTCATCAGGCTCAAGTGGTGCCTCAGTACTTGGGGATCAATCTGCCAGAACAGAGACTTGAAGGCCTCCCAAGCCAGCTCATTACTCTCCTTCTGCGCAATCTTATTTGATTGTCAGTAAAAAAATATATGATTGCATTCTCCGAACTTACGGTTGGACCATCCGGAAAGTAACACTCCTCAAAGTACACTAAGTCGTTCAGATACTCGGCATTCCTTGAGTGCTCATTGAATTCTTGCATCGTGTAAGTTGCTCCCGTTGCTTCAAGCAGGGCCGAGCGAGAATTCCTTCTAGGTTTATGAGACTGGAGGGGGGTAGACATCCCGTTTTTGGTTAGTTCGCCCCAATATTTCATTGGCTCAAAAAAGCGAAAGGTGTGGGCGGCTAACACATGCCAAGACGCTAGCGACGGAATTGCTATAGCGTTACATGTAAGGGGGTAGCGCACGATCGGATCGGGGAGCAATGGTTCAGAACAGTTCAATTGCTGAATCTTAAGGAAGCAAGGTAACTTGAGCCACAGCTCGGTTCTACTGGACCAGCCAGTGGAATGCACTAAGGGGCGCACGGGCCCGGCACATGACCGTGACAGCGCCCTACGACATTACAAGCGTTAATCTCGACGCTTTAACTCTCGAGGCAATTTCACGTAGCATAAAAGGCTTAATTAATCTAATCGTAGCTAATATATTTAAGAAAATATTTATTACTTTAAATATTTAAACTTAAAATTTTTGTACAAAGTTATTTCGGATTTTATTATAAAAGTAATAAAATCGAGATAATTATTAAAAATATTTTTTTGTATTTATTTTAATATTCGTTTATTATTTCTTTCATTAATAATTCAATAATAGAAAAAACGATGTAATATTCTCGATATTATTTATAATAATTTAAACGAGAAAAATTAGCTAAATTTAATTATAACGAATCGTATAAAGAAAAAATTTCGTACACGAGTTATAAAATATTAAAAAAGTTTAAATAAAAATTAAATATTAGCGAGTGAATAGCTTACTATTAGGCCTAATGTAGTATTCTAATTTAAGTTAATTTATTAAAAGTATAATCGAAAAAGAATCGCCGAGAAAAATATAGCTATTAATATAAAGTTTATTTCTCTTTGGGAGATTTATTAGCCCGAGGCTAGTGATTCTCTTGTAGGAAGCGTGGCAAAAAGTGCGGCAGAAAGTGTGGTAGGAAGTGTGGTAGGAAGTAGAACAAGTGGCAAGTTATGGAAGGATGTTATGTTGTAGTAATGCATATCGCTATATTTAGACCCAAGTTTTAAGGCTGCGTGGACGGCCTATAGGAACACCTTTCTCCATCCGCTTCATCTAGCATGATTATGTACTTCATCTCTTACATATTATTCAACTTCCCCAATTCATTGAATCACGAGCCACTTCTTCCCAAGCTCGTGCTGCTCCCATGATCGGCCGCATTCTTGTGGATCTTCTTTCGATTACCCTCCTTGAGCAATATGGCCTTCCAGCCGCGACGTTACGATTGCCCGCACTGGAGTCACGAACACAGTGCCACACGGTTCCTAGATCTTATTGCCTTGGGATATCTAGTTATGGCTCCCCTGATGATCTATCTACGTGTTTCAACTGGTCTTGTAGATGGTGGGGAGACCCTAAAGTACTCGCTGTCTTTCGAAAACGCTGACTCTTCTAGGTGACATACCAATCCTGCTTTGCATCTTGGTTATCGACCTGTCTCTCCTCCTCTGCGAAACACTTAGAGAACAACACAATTTTCGGCCCATTCTTCCTACAACAGTTTTTCAAGTGATGGGCATCATCTTTTACTATTCAGGGTTAGCAGACTGTGCTGTTGTTCTAAGGTGGAATGCTTGCTAACCACAAACAGCTTCTATAATCCGTACAAACACTCTGTGATAAGGACTGGCTCCTTAGTTGGCTGGGCAGTTCTTGCAGTACAGTCGTATCCATTTCGTGCACGCACGATTCCCATTGCCCTCGCATTGATTGCACAAGTACCAATATTCTGGCTTGGTTTCTCGAATATCTTTCGGAAAGAGAACCAAAATTTCCTTATTTTGTGCTAGGTACAACTCCATTCTCAAAACTTGAAGCGAAGCTAACAGTCCTCAGTTCAACATTTGGATCTTCTTGTCCTCCTCACTCATAATCGAGGCCTTCCACTATCTTCGACTTCCACCTAGCGCCGAAGAGAATCACAGTTTCAACTGCCGCTCGGAAACGGCAGATGAAAAATCCTGCTATATGTGGAATCAACATTGGATATAATGATCCCGATGATACCGGAGCTCTCGAACCTGATCTGATCTCGAAGAAGCAGGATGCGTTTACAAGGGTTAGTCTAGGATAGTTGGTCCTCCGCTAGGCCAGTTGCACGTAGTCAATAGATTGCACAGCCATCTCATCTAAACATCCATGATCAAGCCTCGCATGTCTATCACTTGAAATTCCCTTCCATGATTCTCTATCGCAGAGGGCGCAAAAACACTTTATTGTAGTTTCTATCTTCCAATCACAATCAATCTGTATCTAGAATTGCATAAAATTTCCTTCGCCCCAATCTATCAACACAGCAGCACAGCAGCAGAGCAGCAAAGCGGCACGGCGGCTACGGATACTTGGGCTTTTTCCCGTATACTACATAGCTACCGATTGTAAGCGTTCGCTATTGTTCCGCTTTAAATACAATGAGTCCACTTACACAGGAATATATGCATGAAAACCTCTTTTCTGGTCTCTCTCTTTACACGTTTGAGCATCTCTCGCACCTCGTCCTTTCTCATGTTTGAATATCTAGTCAGAAGAGCCATAGACATCGATTCAAGCCCCCTGTGGAAATTCTCCTTGCTGTACATCCTCTTGTCGTTCTCAACCTTATTGTCAGTAGCCTGGGTAGTGATCGGCCATCGGTATTCCCTCGCTTGTACGTCGATAAAACCAGCCTCTTTCATGTACCGCTCATATTTTGTCGGACATGCCCAGTCTCTTCCAGATATCCAGGCTGCTTGGTGAAGCATACATTGCCACTTTTGTGTTTCACTTTCCTTAAGAGATCCATCATCGGACTGAACCCAAAGAAGTTCATCTTGGAGCTCTAAGACTCCACTAGGATTCAATGCCTCAAAGGCCTGGGCGATGACTCGAGCGGGGTTCTTGAAAACGGGGAATGACATGCGGCAGTGGACGAAGGTGAATTTCTCGTTAAAGTTCCATGTTTCCTCCAAATCATCAAGCTGGAATATTAAATTTGGGGGCGTCCTGTATATGATGAGTACAGGACCGATAAGAACTGGGTTCAGAAGACTTACCAAAGAGGCTGGATGGGACTCGTGTCTACTCCTAGAACCCTAGTAGATGGGTGTGCGTCGGCTATAGATGAGGTACGTTAATGAGTTACATCTAAAGCCTTGAGTTCATACCAAAGTCTATTGCCCAGATTCCTGTGCCGGTGCACATGTCCAAGACTCGTCCTCCTGCTTCCTCACGAAGCTGATCTTCGATTGGTGCAAGGTGTAACTTCTCGTCGAGTGTCAAACGCCACAATTGATGCTGCATATCTGTCGTACTTTAGAACGAAGCAGTGACATCTTAGGAGTTTGCCAAACCTAATCGGTCTTTCTCTTCCTGTGCTCCAGTAAGTCATGTACATTTGATTTCGAAGTGGAAAGGAACATACCTCATCATTTGGCAATAGGTAGTCTTGATTTATATTAGAAGAGGTGTTTCCAAATGCCTAGAAAGTGAGCTTACCGCTGCCTTTTTGATACTCACGACCATTCTCTTTGATTTGAGCCCAAGCTTCTGAACGTACCGATACGGTAGACAGTCTCCAGTTCTCAATCCCTATACCTTCGTCTTCCTTTGTTCATCGTAAGCACCGAGACAAGGTAGAAAAAGCCATTTGTATACCTCGAAAGGTTGTTCGTTAGCTAACAACCCGATGTTTTCTTCATTGTCGATATCCGCCGGAGATGTCTCCGAATCACCAGGAGAAAATTCCGAGTGCGAAACATCCACCCTATTTAATTCTTCCATTATGGCTGATCTCTCGATGTCAGTAATAAGACCATGCAATTTTCGACGCAAATGTTGACTTACCACTGAGGATTATATATTTTCACAAATGTCGGTGAAGGATTCCATTCAAAAAATCCTCGTGTAAAACAAGGAGAACAATGGCTTTATACATTCTGAGAAAGCCCCACCGAGGCGATTTAATTCCGTGACTGGCAATTGGGCTACTTTTTATCGAGAAACTCTTGGCAGTAATCTGATGTGGAGATCTTTATATGTTCGTTTTGAATTTTGGGGCATTACAAAATACTCGTTCCTGTTGTTCACAACATGCGGTTTTACAAACAGTTTCAAGGTGGAGAATACTAGTGTATTACAAGCGACTACAGAACACGGATATTGACCCACTGATTTCCCGGCATGAAGATATACAAAGTTATCCCTCCAAGTGAGGTAGAATGCTCTCACGTATCTCTACCAAACCGACAGCTGATCCTGGGTCATGTGTATTCGCCATAGACGTAGCGATTCCCTCGTTCTTTCCGTGATCTCTCTGAAAGTTGAGCCATAGTAGGACAGACCAGGGAAGACTAAGGATTTGAGAGAAGACAATTTGTCCCTAGGTATCTTAGCGACACGATGAAGGTACAGTAGAGTACTTACTATGAGGAATGGCGAGGTCTTCGGTAGTAGGAAGAGGAAAGTGTTGAAGGTGAAGGCGATTAGAGTAAAGACTACGACAGCAATACTATACTTGTAGCGGCCTTGGGAGGTACGATAGACGCCCGATTTGTCAAATAATCGAAACGAACCAACAGCGAAGAGTGTATGACCAGCGCTCGTCCCAGCTGCTACAAATACACGGCTTATCTCCATGCCCCTATCGTCTGGGACTTTATACAGAATAGTGAAGGCTGAAATGCCGTAGCAAACCACAATGCAATAAGCAGAGGAGAGAACCCAAGGGGATTTCTGTTTTATCGAAAAGCTGTTATTGCCAAGGTGCATAAAAACAACTATTCTAGCCTAACAATAGTTAACATCGAGATGAAGTAGCGTTGTATAATACTCGCCTCGATCATCAAGCTCTGTAAAAGGGTCACTCCTTGCATGAGATGCAGCAGATTTGGCTGTGCCCTTGTTTGACTGTAGTAAGGGAGTAAAATTTCAGATATCAAAACTGGTCCGATTAGGAATAATTGGAAAATGTGGTGTTTCAAAGACCCATGGCTTCGGCGATGTCGGATAATATAATCGAAAAAATAATGAAACTGGACGATAGTTGCGAGTGCATACGTGGCGCCGGCATCTCCAGAGACTTGCATAATGGGCGCAGGTGAGGGAGGGCGACTGCAGGTTGCCTCGGTTTTGATCTGCGGTGGGAACCGGGATAAGATGAAATAAGGCAGACAAAAGTTATGATCGGTCAGGAATGAAGAGGGCGCGTGCAGGTCAACCCTTATACATTAAGGAAAGACCTCCAGGTCTAGGATAATTAACGCCAGGCTCGAAGACCCTCCGATCCCCAGGTGCGCAACTCCACCATACTAAACGTTCTTCTGCGATCCGACTGGGACGATGCCCTATCTGAGCAGGAAAACCAGTCGCGGCATACTCCTCCTCGGATCAAGGGGAAGGCGTCCCGGCATCGAGACTTCGTTTTGTTGCGGAGAAAAAGCTGGCACAATGTGACCAAGAGGACTGGAATAGCTTTTTGTTGCACGTCGCAAGAGAAGGGAACTTCTCGCCGAGCCGTACGGCAAGCAGCTATTGGATATGACTTGAGGTCGATGCGAATCACGTGCATAACGCTTTTGGTCTTGAGAAAAAGGTCTTGAGAGAAATTTCTTAAGAGATCATGAGTTATGTGAAAAATCGATTAAGAGAGCACGGTTCTTAAGAAATTTCTCGTAAGAGCTACGCTCTCCCAAAAGCTGTGATATCTTAAGAATCTTATCTCAAGACCTATAATCTTTTAAGAAATTTCTCTCAAGACTTTTCTCTTCAGATTTTACAGCTCTTATAAGAATACGGCTCTTAAGAAAATTATCTTGAGAGAGTATTGCTCTTGGGACAATAAGAGTCTTGGGAGAATTCTTTGAAGATATCTACGATCTTGGGAGTATTATCTGGTGCAGTGCAGGTTATAGGAATGCTCCGGATTTTTGTATCATCAGCCGAAGTAGTTTGGGTTCTAGTGTAAAATTTCAGCTTGCTCTAAGTTCTACTAGACCGAATTCGTGTACTTCAAGCCAAAGCAGTCCGCATAATACTACTGGATTTCGGACTACTTTGGCTTGGAATATGGATAAGGCACATACGCCATCGTGTAGTATGTTAAGGTATTATACGTCAGACGCAATTACTTCGAGGTGCAATATTTCAAACCGATATACACGCAGTTGTAGTACTCTGAATCTAAAAATAGTTTCGGGGTAAGCAAACTATTCACGGTTAGTACTCACACACAAGGTGATTCGTTGCACTGCATTTCGTCCCTCTAGGAGATCGTGCTTGGCGGATGAGGAACACTGGAGTTGGGAGCAAAATTGGGCTCCCTAACGCTGGCGCATCCGTCACGATGGCGCTTGACGAGCGCCGGCGTTGAGAATGGAGCGAAATTAGGCTCCCTGACGCTGGCGCATCCGTTGCGCTGACGCCTGGAATTCCAGACGCTGATGTTTGGACTTATTTTGGTCAGCAATATTAGCTCCATTTCTCAGGCCAAAATATTTTTGGTGTTGATGTTCCGACCCATTTTGGTTACAACATTGTCAGTTCCATTCCTCTGCTTGGCGTTGATGTTCTGACTTATTTTGGTCATGACATCGTTAGTAACCCATTTTGATCACAATATTGTTGGATTTCGGGTCCAACCAATCATAAGCAACAAAGGGTTATTAGGCTACAAACAGCACAACACACCAGCACGTTCTTGAGGTGAAATCAGGTGTATTGCGGGCTATCTAAGGAGTGAATCTACAGGCCTTCCAGGCTGTCTTAAGTGCCGGCTCTACAGGTGATACATGTCCTTGAGCGAGGGGTGGGTCTATGCCTCAGGCACCGAGGCCCAAATCGCAACACATCGTCCCAGAGTGATATTACGTGAGCTAGCAAGCATCTTCCTTATTTATCGACGACGTTTCTCCCTAATTGGGACTAGCAGGTCATCAACGCTAAAAGTATCCTTAATGGAATGGAGCTAACGATGTTCTGACCTTTTTGGTCAAATCATTAATGCTAAAAATATTCTTAATAGAAAGTAAAGTAATTAATTATTTTCTATATTTCGCGATTTTCGAAATATTATTTAATATTAAGTAATTAATGCATTAATATAATTTTTGAAACGATTTTTAAAGCGAAATTCTTTCGTATAATAGAAAAGAATTTATATAATAAAAGCAAAATTTAATTTATATATTTTTAATATTTATTTATATCGTTTTAAAGAAAATTATTTATTTTTTTATTAAAGTATCGATTTTGCTATTTAGTTTAATAAAATAATATTAAATTTTAAAATAGAATTATAATAGAAATTTAATTTATTTAATTTATTAATAAATAAATTTTTTAATAATAATAAAATATTTTAAATTTTTATAATCGATAAAAATTTAAATAAAGATTTTAATTTCTTTTAATATAAAATATATAATAATTAAAAAATTTTTATTATAAATTTTATAATTATATTCGATAAAAAATATTTTTTTAAAAAAATAAATTATTAAATAAAATATATTATCGAAATTAATAAATTAAAAAAATATTTTAAAAAATATATAATTAAAAATATTAATTTTTAAATAATAAATTTTATTTTTATTAAAATAAAATAATATTAATTTAATATTAACGATATTTTTTATTAATTAGAAAATAATTTAATATTTAATATTTTAAACGAATAATATATTTTTTATATATAAAATAATTAAAAAAATTAAAATTCGTAAATAATTAATAATAAATTTATAATAGAAATTACAAAATTTTTATAATAATTAATAATTATCGATACGAGAATTCTTTTACTTTATTTGTAATTTATTATATATATAGTATAATAAATTATTAAAAAGTAATTCTAATATTATATTTTTTAATCGATTAATTTAATAAATAAAAAGTTTATTATATTTATTTATTCGTTATAAAATATTAAAATGAATTTATTTATATAATATAAAATCTATTAGTTCGCTAATAGGCAAAATTACGTAAATTCAAATTTCTAAATTTTTAAATATATATTTATATCGAGGATTTAGTTTAGTAATCGCGTAATTTAGAAAAAATTATAATTAATTATATTTTTAAATTAATTATCGAATATAGCGATATAAATTATTTTGCTTAGCTCTCGTGTAATTAGTTCGAGATCGAGCTATTAGAAAAAGAAAATAATATAATAATTAATAATTATCGATATAAGAATTTTTTTGCTTTATTTATAATTTATTATATATATAATATAATAAAATATTAAAAAGTAATTCTAATATTATACTTTTTGGCCGATTAATTTAATAAATAAAAAAGTTTATTATATTTATTTATTCGTTACAAATTCTCGAAATATCGAATTATTATATTTTTATTTTATAAAGTAATATTAGCGAATTTAAAAAGCTTTTAAACTTTATCGAATAATTTCTCTAATTATTAATAATTATTAAAAGTTTTGCATACGAAATTTAAAATTTTCTATTAAAATTATTTATTTTTATTTATTAAAATAATCCAAATTACGATTTTTTATATATTTCTAATAATAAAATATATATTCTCGTCGTCGATATCGTGGAAATCGAAATATTTAAAATATTTAATATTTTAAAAAGAAATTTAATTAATTACGTTATTTATATAAAAAAATAATATTAAATTATTTTTAATAAAGAAATTTATATTATTATTTCTCGTTATTTTATCGATATATTTATAATATAAAAAAGAAATCTATTACTAAATAATATAAATAAATTTTTAGTATATAAAAATTAATAATTCGTAAATCGAAATTATATAAAAAATAAAATTATATAAAAGATTTTAAATTTATATATTTAAATAAATAATATAAAGAAATTTCATATAAAGGAAATAAATTCTCGCGAAAAAGAAAATATAAAAAATATTATTATTTTATATAAAGAAATTAATATTAAATATTATAAGTTTTCGTAAAAAAAATTATATTATTACGAATATTTTTCCAAAATTATAATTCTTCGAGTTTTAGTATATATGCAAAATAATAAATTTATTAAAGTTTTTTATAAAAAATTAAATAAATATTAATTTTAGTTATTATATAAAAAACGAGTAAAATAAATTATATAATTATATTTAAA
>QYAJ01000434.1:0-12190 GCA_003988865.1 Phialocephala sp. D728
CCTAGGGCAGGAAACGAATACCGTCCGTAACGCTCAGTATATGAATATAAACGAAGAAGGCCGTAAAATCGTAATATGGTAATAATCAGTAATCGTCAGAATTAGTCAGGGGCTCTCTCAATGGCGAGGAGGCACAATAATCAGAAATCAATCGTCTGTATTCATATTGCCAAAGCTGCCTATATGCTTCAGAGAGAGGGGAAGACCCCTTTTATTTACAAACTACCCTTGCTTGACTAAGTCCAAGTCTCGGCCCAAGCCAAATCCCTGAAAGGGGACAGTTCTCGTAAGAACTATAAAATACTATATAGAAGTAAAATGAATTCTCACCCCACCACATTCGTCCCCCCACAGAAAAAGCTCGCCCCAAAGCTCCAAGAATAGAGCGGAACGGACTAAGAAACTAAATAAAAACTAATCCTATAATTACAGCCTAATCTTCTTTTCCAATCCCCATTTTTGCAAGAATTAGGAGTTACCGTAAATATTATCGAATAGTTCTTTAAGAGGATCCTCTACAACTAAAGCGTCGTCCTCGTTTTTATCGATTTGCTTAATAAAATTACTTTTCATCATTTTCGTATTAATCTTAGTAACTTTTTCCTTACTTTTAAGGCTTGAGAACGGAGGAAGAACAATAGCTAGTTCCTCTTTATCGTTAAAGATAACGATATATTCCACGTCTGGCTTAGAAGGCTTCTCTAGTCCATCTTCCTTGCATCGAAAAAACGATTTATTGCTAGAAAACAAACTTTTTTTATTAACTTTTAAAATATCGAAGGCGTATTTCATTTGGAAAGCAGCTTGCTTTCGCTATTCGGTTCTTTTGTGAAGTTCGTTAGAGGTGGCACTAAAATCGATCCATTTGCCGATATCGTATTGGATTATAGAATAACTATAGAGTTTATTACAACGAATTATATCGAAGATTTCTTTAACTCCCTTAAGCTAAACGCTCCCAAGAAAAGATTTATTATCTCTAGTACTCGCAAATCGTCTAAAAGTAGGGGCACGAAGTCTCTCATGGGCAGACTTAACGTCCTTATAGTAAACCTCGTTTCCAAGACATCCCTTATCGTCGACGGCAAGCAAGCTAATAGGCATAGAAATTCGTTTATGCTTGTCTTTCTTGGCGAAGGCACACGTTACTATGGCACCCTGTCGATATAAGTGCAAATCGAGAGCCTTCACTTTCTTGACCGACTTGATTTTAATGGGAGGAATTACCGCATTGTCGAAGAGAGAATCATCGTTGGGGCCAAAGGAGAGGTATTTAGCACTATCGTAAGTGCTTTGCAAAATCGACTCGAGCTTGTTAGTATTAGAGGTTCTAATGTAGTCTACCTCGGAATTGGACTATTTAAGAAAGAGTTTAATGCACAAGTGATCGGCTAGGCCGATTACTCCAGTGTCTCCCTCAAAGAAACGGTACTTGTTCTTGTCGCGAGAATAGGTTTTCAAAGGTCGGGGATAGGCCACAAGATGAGTAGGGTGATCCCTCAAGAATCGATGGTGTAGAAGCCACAAAGTAGGATTAGCCCAAAGCAGCTAAATAACAAGGGGATAGTAAGCGTTTCCAAGAAAGGGGAGACTGCCCGAAGAATCATGGCGATTATAGAACTTCAGCATTTCAATTTCCTTAAGAAAGAGACCTAATAGCTTCTCAGTCTTGACCTAATCGAAGAAACCGGTTACTATATGAACGATTGCAGTTTCTAAATCGATGGGAGCAGTGATTGTCGAAACGTGAGAAGGCTTAGTTAGTTGCTTAGAAAGGCGAAATCGGTCCTTTATTAAATGCTTTTGGCGATATTCTTCAATTTCAAGAACTTCCTTAAAATAAGAACGGGTTGAGGGATGAATCTAGGCCAATCGAAAACTGGTTTTTTGCGTAATTAAAAAGTAGATTGCAGCGATACGTTTTATCTATTTATCCTAATTAGAATTTAGCTTAATATAAAAAGTCTTACAAATCTTTCTCAAGTACTTATCACATGGAATAGGAAAAGCAGTGCTATAGTGGCTACGTTACTAAACGGGTCCCAAGGCATCGCTTTATTTTCGGAAATTGGCCTTATTAAAAAACAAAATCCTAAGCTTCCACTTTTTTATTATTTTGCAACCATATTCCACAATATCCCGTATTAGCACGTCCTCCTTTTTAAAATCCTACTTTTTGCGTGAGATCTTTCTAATAGAACTAGTCGCTATACTTGCAAATAATGACTTATGTATAGTTCTTTTACGTATCGATTTTTTAATGGACGACGATAGTGTTATTAGTATCGTGCGATTAAAAGTCGTCGGCGGAATTGTAAAAATCGTATTTAAAATTAAAGGGACACTAGGAAGGAGTGTCCGAGGTTGCGAAGTAATATCGGCAGGAATTATTTTAGCATTCTCGGGAATAGAAGTAAATGCAGAATCTTCTCTAAGGAATTTAGTGAAATCGGTATCGACGATATCGATATAGGAAATAGTTATAAGCTTTCACGTTCTAGGTTCGTCGGGGAAAACGGGGAAGGGTTCTCTAGCGTATGGACGTCGAATTAGTATATCGCATTGATGAAATGAGTATCCCAATTCTTATAGAGCCTTCTCTTTTAGCTAATCGATTTCCAAAGTCGCATTTCCTTGCTTGAGCTCTCGAATGTAGTTTGCTGATTTCGAAATGTCGACGGGTTTCATGGGTTTATCGAAGATATTCGGTTTTATAGCATTTCGTCGAAAGGTTATTATATTAATAATTCTAATAATTTCTCGAGGGGAAGTCGTTTTGTTTCGAAATAGCGTAGCCAATTCGTTATAACTACGCCTGGTCGTAAAGATATTTCGAAATTCTTCTAGGAATAATCGAAATAATTGGGCTCGCGTAAAGATTTTGCCTTTATGGGTTTCGAATTTGCCATCTAGGACTTTGTAGAGTGTGCTACAAGAATTCTCCACTTTAGCACGCGTCTTCTTGACTCTCTTAACCTTATCGCTGAAATCCTTGTTCCTCTTGTAGTAATCTTGCAAGAGTTTAGCTTTAAATTTTGCCGTTCCCTTAACTTTAATCTTTTCCTGCTATAAAATAATCTTATTTTTAATCTTGTCTTTCTCTTGCAGCAACTTCTCGTAGAGAATGGAGATTGCTTTAGCCCTATTAGTAGTGCTAAGGTCCTTGATATTGACCTACGCTTCCTCAAGATCGAGAGTTTTTATATTAACGCGTTAAAGTTCTATAAGAGATGCAGGGAATGGAGTTGTAGTATTTGCGCGAATCGCGATATCGGTGGTAGGAATTTTAGAAAATATTGTAAGAGCTATGGATTAATGCGTGAAGAATGCTGGAGTTATGTATGCTTGGTTGAGGTTATCGTGCAATTTCGAGTACTTAAGTTACGCAAGTTAATTTCTGATCGCGATTTTGGACGCGTTTGAATTTCGAAGAGGTGAGGAATAAATTGCAAAAAGCTGAAGAAGTTTAAGTTTTTGTAATTATCGTAAAAGTTATATAAAATAGCTGCAATTTTTCGTGTTTTTGCTTTTATTTATGTTTTTGATAAAGGTGTATTATAAACAAACTTGAATTCCAACGCGTAGAATTTTCCATAATAGAGAACGCCCAACACCAGCAAATGCCAAGAACACGTTAAGTTTTAGAAGTACGATTTTTGACAAACGTATAACTTCACTTCTATTTGTTTTTCTTACAAGAAATGGAAGCTTGAAGGTGTTTAAAGAAGAGTTTCAGGAATATGACGGTGAATAATTGTAAATGCAAGAATTATGGCAATCCCGTAGTACAACGAGTCAACTCGTTAGCTAGGAATAATAGTTCGAAAGGCATGTAAAAAAGCAAAATTAGGGCATATGAAAATAACGAAATACAGGCAAAAAAAAGGGTGCAAGGGATAGTAGAAAGGCAAGTTAGTCTCGTTCCCCTATAGATTGGAGCTGTCCTTAGCGAATAAGGAATGAATAAAGAGGAGGATATAAAAAGGGATACAGGTTATTATATAGAAGAAAGAGTATTGTTTATCGAGAGAAGGCCTTTTTATATTCGGCAAAAAAGCAAATGAATTACTTTTTTAACTCGCCAACTTAATTATTCGTGAATTTAACGTACTTGCCTTTTTCGGATTCAAGTAATTCAAGTATTCGTACGACGATTCCGGTCTCTTTTTTAATCTTTTAAATGGTTTCTTATTTTTTCCATTCTTTGGCAGCAGCTTCTTCGAACTCCGAATCCTTATTATTAAAATGGTCGTATCTCGTATCTTTTACGATTTCTTCTTTTGGGCCAGCATGGTACTAGTATTAATCTCTCTTTACAAACTTCTTTAAACGATTGCCGGCATATGTCCTTTTGATCGGGGTTCCATCCATTTCTTTAAAGGCATAGCTGCCTTTCAACTGGTCAACTTTGGAAACTTGGTATAGTCCCAGCCATTTGTATAACAGCTTGGTGTTCTTCGATTTGTCCTGATCTATAAGTTTAACGTTATAGGCTAGAACGAAATCCTTCACTTTAATAGGTTCCTTGCGGATCATATAATAGGCATCGAAGTATTTTTGTGCCTCTTTTCGGCTTCGTTCCTTTCGAAGTTTGGATTCTTCTATATTCTTATTCTTTATTTTAAGCTGTCGATAACGTAATTTAAAAAGATTAGCTCGCGTGTATACTTCATTCTATTTAAGAGTTCTTTAGATTAGAAATCGAGTTTCCATTAGCAATATTGCTTCTCTTCCATAAATTATGTAGAAGGGTGTGAAGCTGATAGGTCGATAGATAGTCGTTTTGTCTACGAAAAGCATCGTTAGTAAGTGTTGCAGCCATTTTGTTTTCCCTCCTTTTGTTATAGTAATTAACGTAATAATAATGGGTTGATGTCCCCGTTTAATCATCCCATTTGCTTTCGAGTTGTAGGCCGAAATGACACACTTATAAACATCGAGTTTGCGGAGTTCTGCAATTACTACTCCTTTAAATTCAGCTCCTCCATCGATTTTAACTTTCCCGAATACGCTATATTTATAAATAATATCGTCGAAAATGAATCTAGAGACCTTTATTGACGTTGGATTCTTCATCGGCTTTGCCTCTACCCATCTAAAGAAGTTATTTCGTGCAATCACTAAGCAGTCGTAGCCATTGCACGCGGGAAGGAATACTACATCGATACCAATGCAATAGAACAATGGAATGGCTTTCTAAGGGTACAGGGCTTCCTCTTGTCTGTGCTTGCTCTTGTGCTGGCAGTCTCTGCAATTAGCTACAAACTTGCGAACATCCTTATAGCAACTAGCCCAATAGTACCGGTTGGCTACTAGGCGATAGGTGCTTTCTCGTCCAAAATGACTTGACTTATCGTGTAACTTATGCAATACCGTAGCTCTTTGTCCATCGTCGTCCAGGACTAGTCGAGGAGGGTAGGATTTGGTAGCATTCCGCCAAAGCAAGCGGTCTCGGACGCTATACACGACTACTTCTCGCACGATCTTTCGGAATTCGGTCTTCGATAGCTACTCGAGTCTCTTTAAGGTCGTTAGATACTATGCAATATCTTGGAAATGCTTAGAGTATATATCCTTTAACGGTTCAAGTCCGGAAAGGGTAGGTGGGCCTTTTTGTTTAAGGGGGGTGCTTCGCTTATTTAAGGTTTTAGGCAGAGTTGATGCTTGAGAATTCAGGCTAATTTTCGGGTTACCCGAAAATTGGCCTAATTCGTAAGGCATTAACTTTTTCCTGCTTAAAAAAGTAGTCACGTGCCCCACTTTAATAACACTAAAATTAGCATCTTCGTCTTTAATAATCGATGCTATTCCGATATAGTTTAGTTCCAATATAATGAATTTATTAATATTAAGATTATTAGTTTTATTACCGTTTTGTTGCGGTCTTCGTAATAGTCTATTCGTAGCGGTATGTTTTGATCCCTTTACATAGCGGACTTCGAAGTCGAATAGTCTGATCCACGCAAGCTAGCGGGTAACCAGGGCTCCAGAAAGGTCAATGGCAGCTCGATTAAGTTGCGCAACAAATGTTCTAGCATTTGTCTCAAGGATGAAGTGGACTTCGTATAGCCAGAATCGTAGCTTTTAAAAGCATTTGAGGATCCCACGGCATTCTCTCTTAGTGGCGTCGTAGTTACGCTTAGCTTAATTCCAAAGTCCAAACTTGTATCGAGCAACTCTCTTACGTCCTTTATCGTTAATTTGTCCAAGGACTCCTTTCTATCCAAAAAGGCTTGCGTTTACTCCAAGAATAATTATACCCTAGCCTTCGGCGGGATTATAGTATAGTTTATATAGTAGTGGAGAAGACGTTAATTTCTTTTGCAGGATTTTTATCGCGTCGGCTTGTTTTTATCCCCAAATAAATAGTACGTCCTTTTTTATTAGTCGATATAAAGGTTTTGCGAGAATCACGTAGCCTTTAATCCAGATCCTATAGTATACGCAGATTCCGATGAAGGCTTTGACTTTAGTCGCGTTCTCACACTTCTTCCAAAGCAAGATCTTTGCGACTTTAGCAAACTTCGAAGATCGTCCCCTAAAGCTGCAGACGTATTCGACAATAATCATTCCATTTTGGCAGAACTGGGATCTTATGCCAATGCAGGCTCCGGCCCTCTCTATCCGATCTATAATCTTATCCAGATTCTAAATATATTCGAAGACGTATCGTCGAACCCTAGGCAAAGTAAACTCGTTATTATAATCCGTGTACGGCCCTTTAACTCTAATATCGTCGACGAAGGGCATCGCTACTTTAGGGAAGCAATCCTCTAGAATCGTTATTACCACTCGCACGAATTAAGCCACTAAGTTTGTCGCATCTATAGAAGGTGTAGTTATTCGAAGCAATTTAATAGAAGTTATAAAAGCCGTTATATCTCTACTTCGAACGTCTAAGGTAAATTAATCATACCCAAAAAAGAAGTTAATAAAAAAAGCACAAAAGCATCCCGCGAACTCCTTAGAGAATTTATCGATAGAAGGAGGCATATTTACATCTCTTAATATAACAAAGTTTATTTTCATCGCAGCGTTAATTAATTTATACATGCTAGGAATCTTTTTAACTATTAGAAACCAAGGGTTCTAATAAAGTCCATTACTCTTTTCAAAGACTCCTCGACTTAATCGTTCTCGAAGTATCTCCGCCATTATCGGGAATAGAGCCTTTAAGTAAAGGAAGTTCTTTTCTTGCCATGCTATGTATTAAACCGTTTTAATAAGGATTAGAGGGCTAACGTCCTCATTAATCTTTCCCATTTCCTTCTAGTCGAACGCAATAGCTTTCTCGCGATTAAGAAGTATTTCATCGAATATTACTCTCTCCTCCTTCCACAACTATATTTCGACTTCTAACGCAGCCAATCGTTCAAGTGTAAGACGAGATCCTTGTGGTATTGCCGTTATTCGAGGCAGCAAATGCGCCGCGTATTTGCCCATAGATGCTTATAGATGTTCTCGTGCTTTGAATCGTTTATACTAATCTGGCCGCCCGCCAGGTCCTTCTTCGGTCCCATTTGTCAAATCTACAGGCTGAACCTTCTAAGCTTTCTTTTTGTATATAATGTCGACGTTAATCTCGTATAGCTTCACCTCGGGTTGGTCCAATAGTTTCACTAATTCTTCTATTCGAACTTCTTATTTATTTCCACGAAGCATTACCTTCCGACTTCGTTCTTTGTTTATAGGGTAGAGTAAAGTCTCCTTTCCACTATTTTTTCTAGTATTCTAGTCTTCCTCTCTCACGTCCATATTAAGGAATAGATATAATAATAACGAAAGGTATTTCTCCGCCTTTATATCCGACGCGTCCTACGCTAGGATTCTCCTCGCCTTCTTTTCACTAAATATAAGAAATAGCTTATAAAAGATAAATAAAAACGTTTTCCCTCGAGTATCGCCCTCGGCCTTCCCTGCATTTGTAGCATCGACCGAGTTAAAATTGGGATTTATAAAAGGGTCTTCGAAGAAAGAAAAGGACTTATCTCGTCTTTTAGCACCGCTCCCTCTCCCTATAATACTAGTCGTTAGTTTTCCGATTCGAACTCTTCATTTTCCACTTCCTTAATATACGGATTTATTTTAACTCGACGTATGTTTTTATAGCGCGAGTCATCCTTTAAAGGAGGAACGATTATAATAGTACATTTATTTATAGGGTTTACGAAGTTATGGAAGATTCCATTTTATAATCTATCGTTCCTATACTCGATTTGCATCTTTATAGCTTTGATGAATGGCATTCCTAAGAGGATCTTCTTCGCGTTATCGACGAGGAAGAAGAGGACCGTGCATTTAACCTTGTCTTCGAGCTCAAGGGTCAAGTGCGTAGCTCCGCGGAATCCGAATCGATCGCCAATCGCAGTAGACAACTGGAAATCCTGAACGTCCGCAATTACACTTCCGAGTTCTCGGGCCACATAGGTAGGCAAAACACAGCATTTAACGCCTGTATTAAGCGTTCCTTCGGCAGCAGCTTTCCTTCGAGGTTCTACAAAGTGGAAGTGTATCTTCGGGGCTACTACAATATGTCTCTTCCGGACTAAAGATTGGAAATCGATACTAACAAAATTGCCTTTAATCGTTACTAATCCCGTAGTTGGGATACTAGCAAGTGGGGTCGGTCTCGCAATTATACATTCTAGCCTCTGCCGTAGCATTCTCCACATATCAGCTCCCATTGTCATTTCTTTGGCCACCGCAGATCCAGCCTTAATTAGCGATAAGTAATGATCATTGTCTTTGTGCCATTAATTGACTATGACGGCTCCAGGGTTAGGAGTCTTCAAGGCTTATGCGATTAGTAGCATGCCCCTTCTCGTTTGTGGGAGTCCTGCTTTAGATTTCGAAAGCCTCTTTGGCTTAGGCATTTCTTTTATAAAATTATCGTTAATCTCCCGCTCGGGGTCCGCTCTTATAGTTTCGTCTTTAGAGAAATAGTCTACCGCCATTTCTTCGCCGTCAGATTGCTCGGCAGTTATTCTTTTTTGCGATTTAACCTAGGGAAGCTGTTTTTCGGCCCTCGCTTTACGCTTGAAGCTGTCCTTTATCCGGGACGTCTTTCTTGTCTTTTTTGCTGCTACGGCGTTTCCTGAGAGATTAATAGGCAGATTCTTATAGTAGTTTTCGATTGAACTACTAAGAGGAACCTTAGCGTCGATATAGCCTCCTCTAAAATGTGAGCCAGGCTCCGGTCTTTTGGCGATTTCCTGTCCTCGGTATATGAACGGAGCACTCCTTTGCGTTTCGATGGCTATGGCGGAATTGGCGTCTAGTTTACTAGCCCCTCTGGCTCTCTCTTCAGCCGCTTCTTTCATCGATTCCTGGATTCTCTTGATATTATCGGCACGTTTGCTAAAGTTATAGTTATGTTCTCCTCCTTGAACTTAGGATTTAATTTGATTGTACTAACGTCTATCGTTTCGGAGTATAAAGGGGCGAGACTCTCGATTAGAACTCCATCTTCTATAGCACTATTAGTTGTTTTGTCTATAGGTATAATCGCGATTAACTAAATCGTTTATTAGAGGGCATCGTTCAATAAAGGTATGGTCATATTCAAAGTTAATATTTCCCGCTGGGGTCCGACTGAAGCATCTATAGCAGTATCGTTTAAAGTAAGCAGCGTCCGCGTCGAGGTCGATTATTTCGCCTAAATTGCCTTATACCACAGGTAGTTCCTTAGATATTTGAGCCGTTCTATCTAAAGGGGCGTAAACTCTGCCATACCCTCCATGGGGCGCTCCACTATATTATCCGCCTCCGCCTCCGCGGCCTCGGCTTCCGCCATATCCTCCACGTCCGTATCCCCCGTATCGGGCAGGAGGCATCGACGGCTAGTAAGCTTAACTTAATGAAGCTACAACGCTATCCAGCTTCGAGGTCAGCTCCGCTATATTAATCTCTAGAGCCGTTTTCAAATCCTTGAAGGTAATAAAGGAAAGGGAAAGTTTCTCTAGCCTTTACGTAAGCAGATTAATCTCTAAGGGTTCCTTCGAAGTAATAGATCGGCGAGTCCTTTGAGTAGTATCGGAAGCTAATGGCTGTCCTATTTTTATAGGAGCGGGTTCCGTAATAATCTCGTTTATTCGTAATTGCTGAGCTTAAAGTCTCTCCTCATCTTATCTAAGTGGATCGGGCGGAACCGGCAAAAAGTAGTGGTTAACGAGGTTGGGAGCGATTCGCTGTATAATAGCGTTTAGATGTTCTTATTTAATCCTTGCGTACTTCGGATTATTTGCTTCATTATACCTGCGTTTCTTTTCCTTATATTGGCACGCGCTAACCGCAATTTTATATATTATCTCGTAGTTATAAGTGGATATATCCTCGGGGTTAAAATGCTTATTATTAAAGATCTTGTCACGAACGAAAGCAGGCAGACCTCTTATGAACTGTCGGCACTAGTGTACTCGGTCTAGCTCACCACGTTTAATAAGTTCTTTGGAGACTCGATTAAAGAGATTTATGAAAGTTTTTATTGTTATCCTTTTAGTTTGTAATTAAACGATAATTCGCTGTAAGAATTCGTGGCTAATTTTTAAGCTTTTCTAATCGTTATCTTGAAACTCCTTTTTGAGAACGTTATAGAACTTCCTTTCGTCGTAGGCAACTCCTTCTTTATAGTATTCAAAAAGAGCACGAATCTGCTCCTTATATAGAGGGCTGATATACCTGAAGATTCGAGTTTTCTTGGACTTAGCTATAACTATGTAATCTTTATATATATTATTATACCGTTTTAGAAAGGCCGAGATGTTTTCTCCCTTGAACCATAGGGCTCCAAGGGCTCCGGGCAATAGCATTTGCAGTCCGAGAACAAGAACCATTCTCCTTCTATCGTCCTCGATTACTTCCTTCTCTTTTCCTTTTAGCTCGCCTTAATTAGCGTTCGAAGGGTTCGCGAATGAGGCAGGCATTATAAATCCCATCAAATACTTAATTGGTCTCGACGGGTCATTATCCGAAGTAGGTGATGTAGTAGCAGGCGTCCTAATGATTGTTGCTGGAACGTTGGGTAAAGCAGTTGTGAATAAGGTTGCAGTTAAGGACTTAGTCGACACCTAAAGTGTAGTAGTTGCAAAAGTCTCAAGAGTAAAAGTATTTGGCGGGGGTAAGGGTTATAAGGTTTTCGAAGGTTTTAGTGCTAAAAAGACTCGTTTGTGGGATTGGATTTCTAGCTTCCCCATAGTCTACTATAAGTTTTTCTTTCTTCGAAAGCGTACTCGAGGTTTAGTTTTCTTCTTCTCCCAAATAGGCTCTTTTTTCCAAACCGCTTTCTATTTTCCATTATTCGAGGTCTCTTTTCCAAGCAAGGTATTACTACTTGAACCTTCATCTCTCCAACTATCGATCCTCTTTCGTCGTACCGGGTTTGATGTACTCTCGTACTCGATAGTCATTTTTTCGATTACCCTCGCTATCCCCATTATTTTTAGTGAAGCCCGTGCTAAAATGCTTAAAAGGGTTAGGATCAATATATAGAATGAAGATGCAACCTCGCTTGCAAGCAAGACCACAATCTCCCATTTCTGCAATTAGAGCTTTTATTTCAAATTAATCTCCCTATCTTTATCGTTGATTCCTCGGCTCGCCGTCGCGAACTATTGCCGCGGGTTTCTCCTCCCATTTTCCAAGCTAGCCTCTATATCTAAGGCTTTCAATCTCCGAACGTACCCAAAACTTAAATAGTAATTAATACTATTATTTCCCAACAGAATCCTCCAAAGTATTGGTTAAGGATGCGTTTATCCGAATCTCCCTAGACTTCAGCTACTTAACGATTCCTCCAACCGTAGTGCCTTCTGCCGTGTAGACTCGAAACCAATAGATTGCAGCTTTATATAGTGAAAACTCCCTCCTTGCGTAGGTCACCAATGTCGAAGGGCGAGGTCTCCAAAGCGTAAAGGGCCCAACTGTAGGTTATCTGTCTCCTAGGGCAGGAAACGAATACCGTCCGTAACGCTTAGTATGTGAATATAAACGAAGAAGGCCGTAAAATCGTAATATGGTAATAATCAGTAATCGTCAGAATCAGTCAGGGGCTCTCTCAATGGCGAGGAGGCATAATAATCAGGAATCAATCGTTTGTATTCATACTGCCAAAGCTGCCTATATGCTTCAGAGAGAGGGGAAGACCCCTTTTATCTACAAACTACCCCTGCTTGACTAAGTCCAAGTCTCGGCC
>QYAJ01000435.1:0-12178 GCA_003988865.1 Phialocephala sp. D728
AATAAAATAAATTATATAATTATATTTAAAAATAATTAAAATAATTTTTAAAAAAAAATATAAAAAAAATTTATTTAATATATAAATATAAAAATTTCAAAAAAAATTAATTTTTTTTTTAAATTTATAAAATAAAATATAAAAAATTTTAATTTTAATTTAATAATTTTAATTTTTTATATATTTTAATAATCGATATTCGTTATAATATCGATTATATTTATAAACGAATATACGAATTCGTAATAAATAATATAATAAAAAATTCGTTTATTAAATTCGTGAATTATTTTATAATTTTTTTTCGAATTATATTAATTAATTAAAATCGATTATAAATTTAATTAATTATATATATTTATAAAAAAATTTTTTATAAATTTTTATATTTTATAATTATAAGAAATCAAGCTTTTGGAAGCTCGAGGCTAGGCCTCGGCTGGGCTATTATATAGAAGGAATATAATAATTACTAAACTTTTAGCCAAATAGTAATTAAATAATTATTAAAAAATTACTATAGTAATTCTTTATATTCGCTAATTAAGAATATAGTCCGATTTAGTACCGAGCTTACTTTAATTCTATATCGAGTTTAATAATAATATATCGCGACTGCACTTTAAATTATTTAAGTAATTTAGCTCGTTATATTTTGAACTCGATCTTTTCACGAATAGTTTACGGAATAACGCTGTACGTATACCGAACTAATTACGACTCGAAGGACGCCGAGATCTATACTAAAAAGAAGTTATTAAAACGGGATCTATAAAATTAAATATTGGAACGGGATCTATAGAATTAAATATTGGAATAGAATCTATAGAATTAAATATTAGAACGGGATCTATAGAATTAAATATTAGAACGGGATTTATAAAATTAAATATCGGAATAATATCGAAACGATACTAATTCGTTTATAAATTAAAAGAAAGTGCAAAAACAAATAAAATAATAAAGCTATAAATAAATACTACGAACGAAAGTAATTCGGAGCTTTAAAAGCAAATTATAAATAGGGAATAAGTATGGGAATAATATCGCTAGCAATAAAAGATTAATGCCTAGTTATTGCAAAGTCTAAATAATATTCGGGCTGCTTTTCGTACGCTTACTATATCCGAATTACCTACGATACAAGCTTTACAGCAAGTAGAATAGCACGGGGGCAAATCGGTAAGGAATCGGAAATCTAAATACTTTTTATTCTACTCGAATAAATTCGATAGACAAAATCGTACGATATATTTAGTATTTAAAAGTTATTTTTAAATTAAATTCAGGATCGATTCGGAAGCTATTAGGAAGAAGATAAAGAAGATATAGTATAGTTATAAATACTTTGCAAATAAAGTATTTAAACGGATTTTCTTATAGCTAGCTTTAGCCGAAGCGAGGCAAAAACTTTTTAAAATTAAGAATTTCTTTACTTAATTAAATGCAACGTTTAATAATCCTTAGAGTATTTAAAAAGCTTTAAAGTAAATTAATTCCAAAAAGTAAAAAAGCTAACTTTTTTAAGAATTCCTATAAAAATTCGAGCAGAAGCTACTAAAAGCAAAAAGGTAGAAATTTTCGAACAAAGTTCGAAAGAATTATTTACGATTAGCAGTTTTTAAAAAGATTAAAAAGAAATTAATAATCGTCGAAAAGTTTATTAAATATAAAGATTTCATTAATTAATTACGAAGTGTAACGAATATCGGTCACCAAAGCATACAAAGGGTTAGGATTGCCAGATTAGGACTAGCGCCTTCCATGCTTTGTTCTGCAGGCTCAAAGGAAGCGATACTAGCTCCCTTTGAGGCTCTTGCACTTGTATATTAGATAGGCTCTCCCCACACCCTCTTCTAGAGGTTATCTTAGTTATTCTTGAATACAATTATATAATTTGCTTTGCTCGTTCCTTATATAATAACTAAGACCAATACTTACTTAGTCTTTTACAAAAGACTCTAATAAATCTGTTACTTCGCGTATATACTAAAACTCGAAGAATTGTAATTTTAGAAAAACGTTCGCAGTAATACAAACTCCCCTACGAGAGCTTGTAGCGTTTAATACTAATTCCTTTACGTGAAACGGTAACGCTCTTTGTATTCTCCCCTTCGCGAAAATCTATTTCCTTTATATAGAACTTCTCTATATTGCCTATTTAAATATACAAATCTAGAATCCTTTACGTAATCTTATTCTTTATATAATTTCGATTCACGAGTTACTAGCCCTTACACGCTGAAGATCTACTTACACCGTTTAGTAATAGACTCCTTTTCTATATTACAAATACATTAATAAAATAGCGAGAAATAATAGCGCAAATTTCTTTATTGGAAATAATTCCCTATTATTCTTTTATACAAATAGCGCAATCGATTAGACTTCTTTTTAAAATATTAAACGCTCTCGGCAATCCGATTTCTATAATATTAACGACGAGAATATGCACTCTATCGCTAGAAATATATAAAAGGCCGCAACTTGGGATATATTAGCAAATAGCGATAAATAACTTTAGCAAAAAGCTCTAAACTTCGTGCGCAAGACTTTTAACGACTACTAATAATTAGAGAAGTTATTCGACGAAGCTCGGAAGCTCTTTAAGTCCACTAACGTTGCCCTGCAAAATAAAGATGTAGTAATTCGATATTACGAGAATCGATTTATTTTACGTTTCGATTTTGTCCTCTACAAATCCAAACCCCCAAAATCCGAACGTTTACCATACTCTAAATCTTTCACTAAATTAAATAAAGCTAAATACGATAATTAGAAAACTATTATAATAATTAAGCTTGATATTAACGCTAATTACTTCCCTACTAAAAAAACCAAAATAGTATATATTAAAAGCAAAGTAATTAACTTGGCCGCTAAGTAATTACGGACTAGATTCTAAATCGACTCTTCTATTGCTTACATTAGTGTAAAAGAGATTTTCACAAATATAGACAAGCATTACGATAATCCGAATAAAATTAAAAACTTGTAAAATAAATTCAATAAATTATACTATAGAAACGATTTCCAAAACTTCTACACCGAATAGAAATGTATTACAATAAAACTTCCTATAATTAAAAATACTAAATTGCACAAGTTTCGCAAAAAATTTAATACTAAATTACAAATTGCCTTAATTACAATAATCGACTACTAAACTATAAACGAATTAGCCAAGAAGTGTGCTATTTACTATAATAATATCCAAACCGTTAATTAGCAAAAAGAAAAACAAAAATAAAGATGTAAACGAAAGAAGAAATTAGCAATTCAACGACCTCGGACTTCCCCTTCCCTCACGACTCCTCGACCTTCTTAATTTTCAGCTCCCGCGCCTACCAAGTTTACTACCTTTACTTCTGCCGGAATCGCGACGCCAAAGCTCTACTTCAAGCCCACTATTAAAACAGAAGTAAAGTGCTACAACTATAGAAAGCCCGGTCACAAGTCCCCCGATTGCCTTTAGAGAAAAAATAAGCCCTCGAAAGTAAATAACGTGAAATATTTATTCGAAGCTAATATCGACGTCGACGATAATTACGATTTTAACTATAATCGATAATTAAATCGCTATTCTAATTATAAAACCGATTCGGAAAACGAATAATTTCTAAAGAAGTCGCTATTAAAAAACTATTCCTTACGCACATTAGCTTAATCTTCGACGCCTCGTACAAAGACCTACTCCTTTTCTTAAACTATATAATAATTAGAAATAACAAAATTACTATATAAGCTTTAATAAATATAAGCGCCCGCGAAAAAAACTATATTAATTTCGAGATCGCTTAAAGAGTATGCGAAGTATTAAATATCGATTTCGTTAAGCTAACCAAGTCCAAGGAAATCGAAGGCTATAGCGAAAACGGAAAAGCATATATAATCTATACTATATACCCTCGTATACGAATCCAAAATCACATTACCGACAACGTCTATTTCTATATCACGAATCTTACTCACTAAGCTATTATTAGCAAGTAATAAATGCATTACTATAATATAAAAATTAATCTTACTAACGAATTTATTGAATTTAAGCATAGATACTATACTTATATCGAAGCTCGATATAATCTCGAAATAGCCCCGCCAATTATTTCGAAAGCTACACTTGCCTTAACTTTAATAGTTTCTACCTTTGCAACTACCTTGGAGAGCAAACCTATACCCAAAGTAACCAAGATTTTGCATAGGCTTGCCAATACAAGTAAGCCTCCCGAAAGGACTATTATTTGTATAATTGGAGCCGCTTCTATAATCTTTCTAATTAATAAAAGCCGCAATACTTATAAAAAAAGCCTATACTATATCTTTGCCATTTCCATAAAAGAGATCTACGAAGAAGCCGAAAAGAAAGAGAAAGAAGAAATTAATTCCAAACTAATAGTTTTTATAAAATACTATTATTTTATTAAAGCTTTCTCCAAAAAAAAAGCTAATACTTTACTTCTATATTATGAATATAATTATTACATTAAACTTACCGATAAACAAATCCCTACTTATACTAAAAGTTACTATATATCCTAAAAGGAACTCGAATTAATTAAAAACTATATTAATAAAAACTTGTTTAAAGAATTTATTACGATTAGCAAAGCTCCTTAATTATTACTAATTTTATTTATTAAAAAGCCGGGTAAAGAACTACGATTCTACGTAAACTACCGTCGCTTTAATGCAATTACTAAAAAGAATAAATACTTCTTACTCCTTATGGACGAAACTTTGGTTTAATTAAATAGCATTAAAATCTTCACTCGTTTAAACGTACGGCATGCCTTTAATCGTGTGCATATAAACGAGGAAAGCGAGGATTTAACTACTTTCACTACTCGCTATAAATAATTCAAGTCAAAAGTACTACTATTTAAACTCTATAATAAATTAGCTACTTTCTAAAGATATATTAACGAGATTCTCTAGGATTGCCTAGGCAAGTTCGCTATTACTTACTTAAATAATATTCTTATTTATAATAAAAGCGAACAAAATTATATAAAATATATGCAATACGTTCTATAGCTTTTAATTAACGCTAGCCTATAGACCGATATCAAAAAGTGCGAGTTTCACGTTACTCGTACTAAATTTCTAGGATTTATAATTAGTATTATTGAAATTAAAATAAATTTTACCAAAGTGCAAACTATTAAAGACTAGCTTACTTTAAATACCGCTATCGAAATAGCTTTATTCATGGAATTCTATAATTTCTATCGTAAATTTATTATCGATTATTTATGAATCCTAGCCTTTTTAACTATTTTATAAAAAAAGAATATACTATTCGTTTAGAGTAATAAATGCTAAGCTACTTTTTAATTTATAAAGAATATCGTTAATACTAAGCTAATACTATCGCACTTCGATAAAGATAAAGTTTATTATTTGGAAACTAACGTTTTTAATTACGTATTCTTTGGAGTACTTTTTTAGTTCGCTAACTCTAATGGTCTACTTCACTCGATAGCCTACTTTTTTAAAAAAATAGTTCCCGCCGAATATAACTACGAGATTTATAATAAAGAACTTCTAGCTATTGTACGTTCCTTAAAAAAGTAACGCTTTAAATTGGAAGGAATTAGACTTTCTATTTAAATCCTTACTAATTACAAAAACTTAAAGTACTTCACTACTATTAAAAAACTTACTCGTCGACAAGCTAAATAAACTAAATTCCTATCGCAATTCTACTTTGAGATTTAATATCGTTTTAGTAAATTAAACGGCAAGGCCGATGCTTTAATAAAGAGAATAAGCGATTTCCCTTAAAACGATACGAACGAATGCTAAAAATATATAAATCAAATTTTATTTCTATCGCACCGACTCTCCTCTGCCGTACGAAAAGACTTTGCTCTAGAAACTTTTTTAAAAGTTATATTAATGCACTAATTACTTAATATTAAGCTGGACGCGATAAAAGAAATCCGTTAAACGTAAAAAATAAATAAATTCTATTTAAATACTTTAAAGAAATTAAAAAAAAAGGAACGAGTTAGCCTCGACGTCTCTCTACTACATTGCAATATCGACGATTATAAACTCCTTCGATTTAAAGGCAAAGCTTAGGTACTAGACGACCTTCAAATTAATTTAATTAAAAAAGTTTATAACTAATTTTCAATCGGGCACCTCGAAGTTGCCAAAACCTTGACCCATTTGAAACGCTATTACTACTGGCCTCGTATAAACAAAATAATCACTTAATTTATATAAAACTATCACGATTACCGACGTAGTAAAGCTCCAAGGAACATTTATAATAGACTCCTTAATCCTCTGCCAATACCTCTACAACCTTGGCAAAATATCTCCATGGACTTCGTCACGGGACTTCCACTTTATAAAAGCTATAACGCTATTTTTATAATCGTGTACCGATTATTCAAAGAACGCTACTTCATTCCCTATCTCTCAAGAAAAAATGAAACCTCTGCCGAAGAAATAGCTCACTTATTTATAAAATACGTATAGAAATATCACGGATTATTCGACTCTACTATCTCCGATCGAGGAGTATAGTTTATAGCGGAAGTATAGAAACATTTATGCCGAATACTTAAAATCACGGCACGACTCTCTACTACCTTCCACCTGCAATCGGACGGATAAACTAAAATTACTAATAGCGAAATAAAACGCTACTTTAAAACGTACGTTAATTACTAATAGAACGACTAGATCCCCTAGCTCTCTATGGCCGAATTCGCCATTAACGGTCATGTTTCGGATACTATTTAAATAAGCCCATTCTTTACTAATAAAAGTTACCATCCCCAAATAGACTTCGACCTTAAATCGGAAACTAAAGCTTTCTATACGACCAAGGAGAAGTACGATCGAGAAATGGCTGTCGCCTTCGCCTAAAAAATAAGGAAGCTTTAGATCCTGCTACAAAAGGAGACTTCCTTGGCTTAAACTAGAATAAAAGGATTTGCAAATTAGCGCCGAAAGCCGGCCTCGAATTACTAAATCGAAGATAAAGTATAAATATTTATAAAGAATATTCGTACGAAATGGAATTGCCGAAAGCTGGATAATAAGCAAATCGGGCCTTATTTTATTCTACGAAAGATTAGTTACACCTTTTATAAAATCGATATACTAAATATTAGGATTTATAACGTGTTTTATTCGAGCCTATTACACTTCGATTCCAATAATCCTTTATTTAAACAAATCCCTAACTTTATAGAATTTAAAATTATTAATAGCGAGAAAAAGTATAAAGTCACCAAGATATTAAACGCTCGCTTTTATTATAGCAAATTGCAATATTAAATTGAATGGAAGGGCTGGCCCTCGGATAATACATAGTATAGCGCGAAAGCTTTCGAGAATATAAAGAATTTATTGCAAAGATTCCATTTAGCTTATCCACGACTCCCTAGCCCTAAAGACGAACGAGAATGGAAACGAAAGATAAAGAAATCCAAAAAATTATTAAAATAAGCTTTAATTATAATTGGGAAGGATTTTAATTTGGAAAAGCATTATTTTTACTATATTGTTTTTATTATTTTTGATACTTTAGAAATTAGGCCAATTTTCGGGTTTAAACCCGAAAATTAGCCTCATATTTCAGGCCGCAATTTTTTCAGGCCGCAATTTAGGTTAGGTGACCTAGGATTTCAAAGGGGGGGGTACTATAACGAATATCGATCACTAAGGCATACAAAGGATTAGGATTGCCAGATTAGGACTAGCGCCTTCCATACTTTGTCCTGCAGGCTCAAAGGAAGCGATACTAGCTTCCTTTGAGGCTCTTGCGCTTGTATATTAGACAAGCTTTCCCCATACCCTTTTCTAAAGGTTATCTTAATTATTCTTGAATATAATTATATAATTTGCTCTACTCGTTCCTTACACGAAGAATATTCGATAACTTTACGGAATTAGACTAGCTCGATAGTAAATATAGAATATAAGCTAAGCTTTATAACGAGCTAAAACGAGATAACGAAATAAATTAGGAATTTATACCTCGAGTTGCATACGAATTAAGCCCGAATCGATTGCCGAACGATAAATTAAAAATTTTAACTAAGTAAATATTAAAAAAAGTGCTAAAACAATGTTATATAGTAAACGAATATTTTCAATATAGTAATGTTAGCTACTTTATTGCTAAATGCCCTTTCGGCTTTGCGAAAAAGTTATCGCTTTAATTAAAAAAGCCTAAAACGACTACTACTGCTTTCGAATAAGCATCGAAACGGGTTTGTAAAACTATCGAATAAAATAAAAAAATTAAAGAATTAAGTTTTGATTTTAAATCGAGCTTAGAAAACGAGTAGACTTTGTATAAAATCGTATACGAAGTAAAGAAAAGTCGAAAGCTTTGCAAAAAAAATAAAGAGAATTTAAAAAAAATATGCATTATAAATTTATAATTATATTTACTTTAGTTAATTATAACTTTTTTATTAAAATTATAATAAATATTAAATATTTATATTATAAACTTTATAATTTCGCTTATACTACGAGATTAAACTTAAAGCGTATATAAATTAAACTTTTTTAAATAAAAGTATTTAACGATAAAAAAGCTAAATAATTTATTTAAGAAATAATCGTAGTCGATATTAATTTTAAAAATTACTAAAAGAAAATATAGTTTTATATTATTTCTTTAGAAAAGTATAATATATTCTTAAATATGCTTTAAATTAGAAAAAGAAATATTAAAATTAATAAAGGAAGGAAGCGATTACAAATTAGATATAGATTAGAGCAATATCGGAATCGAAAGAATAAAAAGAATAGAATAAACAATAAGCTATTTACGATAATTATACGTACGAAAATTATAGCGAATCGAGAGTTAAAAAGTATCGAGCCGGCCCGATTTATATTAGCTATTACGTAATATATAGTAAAGAATCGAAAAGAAAGCAAAGTATAAATATTCTCGACTACGATACGAAACATCGATAAAGCATTACATTTAAAGATTTATTTAAATTCTCGTACGAAGCTACTTTTTTATTTACTCGAATATTTATTAATATTCGATTAGAACGATATAAATAAGCTACTTTTATATAAAGGTAAAGAAGTCGATTACACGATCGAATTAAAGTAGAGAAAGAACGGAATTATATCGGAGATGCTTTAAAGCTCGATATATAGAATATTTAAAAATAAATTTTTTATTTTACGGAAAACGTTTACTAAACTACTCGATAAAGGATTTATACGAATTAGTAATAGCTTTATAGCGGCTTCGATACTATTTATATAGAAGTCGGAAAAAGATTTTAAATTTTATATCGATTATAAAGCTTTAAATAAATTAATTTATAAAGATCGTTACCCGCTGCCGCTAATTTAGAAAACATTTCGAAACTTTACCGAAACTAAGTAATTTATTAAATTAAATATAATAATAGCTTTTTATCGAATACGAGTTATAGAAAGCGATAAATGGAAAATAGTATTTCGAAATAAATTCGATTTATACAAGTAGCTTATTACGCTTTTTAATTTAGCGAACGCTTTAAACATTTTCTAACGCTATATTAATTAAATGCTAAAAAATATTTTAAACGATTTCTATTTAATTTATATTAATAATATTATTATTTTCTTAAAGTCTCGGAAAAAATATCGAAAATATATTAAAGAAATTTTAAAAAAACTTCGGGCGATTAGTCTATAATGCGATATTGAGAAATGCGAATTTAAAGTTAAATTAATTAAGTATTTAGGCTTTATTATCGAGGCAAGGAAAGGCATTCGAATAGATTTCGAGAAAGTTAAAGCTATTTAAAAATGGAAAGCGCTAACGATTATAAAGAATGTACGAGGGTTTCTAAAGTTTGCTAACTTCTACCGAAGGTTTATAGACTACTATTCGGACCTAGTTCGGCTATTAACCGAACTTACCCGTAAGGACACGACTTTTTTATAATTAGTTTAAGTAAACGAAGTTTTTAAATAATTAAAAAGAATTTTCTTAATAAAGCCAACTTTAGCTTTCTTTAACTATAAGAAAGAAATATAAATCGAGACTAATTCGTTAAAGTAATATATTAGAGGTACTTTTTTGCAAACTAATACTAATGGCCTATTCGTATTTTATTCGTTTTATTCTCGAAAGCTAAATGCAATTAAATATAATTACGAAATCTACGATAAAAAAATACTTACAATTATACGAAACTTTAAAAAGTTTAATATAAAACTTAAAGATTTGGAAAAGTTCGAAATTTATTCGAATTATAAAAATTTATAATATTTTATAATTATACGAAAGCTAATCGAACGGTAAATAAAATAGTTTTTAATATTCTCTCGATATAATTTTCGAATTATCCACGTCTCGAGCGTAAATAACGGCCGGGTAAACGCTTTATTAAAAAGGAATTAGGATTTATTTAAAAAGATAAATAACGATAAATTATAAAAAAGAAATATATAATTAATTAAATTAGAATAAATAGAAAAGGGAGAAGTAATAATAGCGGGGACGAATCGCTCTCGAATAAAAAACGATAAAGAAAAAATAAATATTATATCGACTTTATTTAAAAATTAGCCGAAAGTTATTTAAAGCGATTTTAAATACGCTCGGACTTTGAAAATCGTATAAAACTAGGAGTAGCGATTCCCATTAAGCTTATAATTAAAAATATTAATAATTAAATGCAAAATATTCGTAAATAATAAATTAATATACCGAGGCCGTATTTAAATTCTTTCAAAAAGAAATATAAAAGCAAAAATACTTTAGAAAATATATAACTTTTTAATATATATTTATTTCAAACGAGAATTTATATATATAATAATAGCTCGCTAATTTTTTTAGCTAGGAATATCGAGGGAAATACAGTAATTCGTACGAGCTTATAATAATTATAATAGTAATAAAATTTAAAAATCGAAAAAGTAAAGCTTTTTTAAATTATTTCCGATATCGAGCCGAATTTAATTCGAATTATTTATAAACTTTATTATAAAATTATTTATATCGAAAAATTATATAAATATAATCGTATTAATAAATCGTTTAAATAAAGAAATAATAATAGAAAGCTTAAAAAATATCGAGGCCGAAATAATAGCGAAATAATTTCTAATAAAATATTATTTTTACTATTATTTATTTTAAATTATTATCTCGAATTAAAGAATATAATTTATAAATATATTTTAAAAAAGATTATATAATATATTTCAAATATAGCGTCGATTTAGCACGTTTTTTTTATTTAAAATTAACGAATTTATAAAACGAGCGAATAAAGTAATCGAGATAGTACTAAAGAAGCTAGTTAATTAGGCCTAGAACGATTAGGCAAATTACTTACTAATAGTAATAGAAGTAATTAATGGCCGAAATGCCTCTATTACAAAAATAGCGTTCTTTTTTATAATTTACGATTAGAACTAGAAAGTATTGCAATTTAGCCTCGAAATAAAGCTGAATCGTACTCGAGACTTCTTTATTTTAAAAGCGAATACTGTATTCCGTAAACTAAAGAACGTACGAGATATAGTAGAAGCTTCTATAGCAGTAGTACAAAAAGCTTAAAAGTCGACCATGAATCGAAAAAGAAACTAAGCCTCGATTTATAAAATAGAAAACAAAATTTAGCTAAACTTGGAAAATATCGTTATAAAACGTTTAAGCAAAAAGTTTAACTAATAGTATGCAAAGTATATTATATAAAAAGTATACGAATTGCATATATATAAGCTAAACGTTTTTTTAAATCGCTACAACGTTTTTTCTACACGATTATTAAAGCTAATTAACGAATCGCTAAAAAGTTAAATAGTAATCGAATTATATTCGATTAAACTATAAATTAATAACGATTAAAAATATAAAATCGACGAGATTAAAGATTAGAAACGGGGCCGAAAAGGCTCCGAATTATATTTAATTAAGTAAATAAATTATAAAAAGCTTATTTAGAAACTATAGGAATTTGTCAAAAACTTAATTGCTTTCGAGCAATGGGAGGTTCGAAAGCGGGAAGGTCACGTACCGTTAGGGGGCCGTACGGGCATACGGAAGAAGAGATCGGAAGGGAACCGGCAGTGATATGGGGGAGGGAGAAAAGGGGAGGAGGGGGGTAATGTAAGGGGTCAGGCCCCTGGGAGCTCGAGGCTAGGCCTCGGCTGGGCTGTCGTACGGAGGGGATAC
>QYAJ01000436.1:0-23869 GCA_003988865.1 Phialocephala sp. D728
CATACAAAGGGTTAGGATTGCCAGATTAGGACTAGCGCCTTCCATGCTTTGTCCTGTAGGCTTAAAGGAAGCGATACTAGCTCCCTTTGAGGCTTTTGCGCTTGTATATTAAACAGGCTCTCCCCATACCCTCTTCTAGAGATTGTCTTAGTTATTCTTGAATATAACTATATGATTTGCTTTGCTCGTTCCTCATAGCTAGGATAATATTGAATTTTAAAATGGAATTGCAATAGGAATTTAATTTATTTAATTTGTCGACGAATAAATTTCTTGGTAATAATGAAGTATTTTAAGTTTTTGTAATTAATAAGGATTTGAATAAAGAGTTCAATTCCTTTTAATTTAAAGCGCTATTTTTTTAAGGAATATATAATAGCTAGAAGTTCTTTATTATAGATTTTATAATTGCATTCGGCAAAGACTATTTTCTTAGAGAAGTAAGCTATTAAATAAAGTAAGCTATTAGAGTTAGCGAATTAAAAAAGCATTCTAAAGAATATGTAATTAAAAGCATTAATTTTTAAATAATAGGCCTTGTCCCTATCGAAGTGCGATAGTATTAGCTTAGTGCTAATAGTATTCTTTATAAATTGGAAGGCAGCTTGGCATTTATTACTTTATACGAATAGTGTATTCTTTTTCTATAAAGTAGTTAAAGGGGCTAGGATTCGCGAGTAGTCGGTGATGAATTTGCGGTAGAAGTTACAAAATCCCGTGAATAAGGTTATCTTAATAACGGTATTCGGGGTAGGCCAGTTTTTAATAGTTTATACTTTAGCAAAGTCCATCTTAACTTTAATAGTATTAATTATAAATTTTAGAAACTTAGTACAAATAACGTGAAATTTGCACTTTTTAATATCGGCTTATAGACTAACGTTAATTAAAAGCTATAGAATGTATTAAATGTATTCTATATAATCTTGTTCATTTTTATTATAAATAAGGATATTATTTAAATAAACTATAGTGAACTAGCCTAGGCAATCCCAAAGAGTCTCGTTAATATACTTTTGGAAAGTAGCTAATCCATTGCAAAATTTAAATAGTAATATTTTTAATTTAAATTATTTATAATAAATGGTAAAAGTAGTTAAATTTTCGTTTTTCTCGTTTATATGCACACGATTAAAAGCGTGTCGTACGTTTAATCGAGTAAAGATTTTGATACTATTTAACTAAGCTAAAATTTCGTTCATAAAAAGTAAAGAATATTTGTTTTTTTTAGTAATTACGTTAAGGTAACGATAGTTTATGCAGAATTGTAATCCTCCATTAAGCTTTTTGATAAATAAAATTAGTGATAATTAAAAAGTTTTGCTAATTATAATAAATTTTTTAAATAAGTTTTTATTAATATAATTTTTAATTAATTCGAGTTCTTTCTAGAATATACGATAACTTTTAGTATAAATAGGGATTTATTTATTAATAAGTTTAATATAATGATTATATTTACGATATGGGGGCAGAGTATTAGCTTCCTTTTTAAAGAAAGCTTTAATAAAATAATAGTATTCTATAAAAACTATTAATTTAAAATTAATCTTTTCTTTCTCTTTCTTTTCGACTTCTTCGTAGATCTCCTTCATGGAAATAGCAAAGGCATGGTATAGGCCTTCCTTATAAATATTGCAGCTTTTATTAATTAAAGAAATTATAAAAACGGCTTCAATTATATAAATAATAGTCCGTTCGGGAAACTTACTTATATTAGCAAATTTACGCAAGATTTTAATTACTTTAAATATAGATTTATTTTCCAAAGTAGTTGTAAAGGTAGAAGCTATTGAAGTTAAAGTAAATATAGTTCCCGAAGTAGTTAGCGGCGCTATTTCGAGATTATATCGAGCTTCGATATAAATATAATATTTATATTTAAATTTAATAAATTTGTTAATGAGATTAATTTTTACATTATAGTAATGCATTTATTACTTGCTAATAATAGCTTAGTAAATAAGATTCGTAATATAGAAATAAACGTTATCGGTAATATAATTTTGGATTTATATGCAAAGGTATATAGTATAGATTATACGTGCCTTCCCATCTCCGCTATAGCTTTCGATTTCCTTAGGCTTAGTTAGCTTAACGAAATCGATATTTAACATTTCGCATATTTTTTATATAATCTCGAAATTATTAAGTCAGATTGTGGAAGCACACTATATGAATAATATATTGACTAAAGTTAAGGATTCTAAATATAGCTATTTAGGGGTTTTTATCTCTCGCTTCGGAACTACGTTTCTCCGAGAGCCAAACCTATTCCGGAAGCCCAACGCGATACGACGGCTCTCCCCTGAATTATTTGACTAGATCCTATGGCCAGATCTGCCACTTATTTTGATACTTTTACTCAGATCTAGAATCGGATTTAGGGTGCTCTTCATCTCTGGTGTTTGTTTTAATAAATGGAAGCTAAATGAATGTAAGTACGCCCAGTAGCGTCGCTAATTCTAAGGCTGAAGTCCCTCATTTATAGTGCTTTAAATATTAGGCTAATTTTTGGGAAATTTAGAATTTGGCTTAAATTATTAGGCATTTATAATATAATTAGACTCTATTTCATTTTTCCTTTGCATTTAACTTCTATTTAAACTATAACTTGTTCAAGCGAATACTTTTTCTAAAGTAGTTTTTAAAAGTTATCGTTTCCATGTAAAAATTTAAGCGACTTCTGCGATTCCTTTATTAATAAAGCCTATTATGCCTTTAAATCTCCCGAATAAAGTTTTCTTTAGTAGTTTCGTGAACTTATTAATTATTATTTTATTAATCGGAATATATATAATCGATATACGTTATTTAACTTTTAAATCCCGAATATAATAATAGCTTATATCGATATACTTTAATTTTTTATAAAGTTAAGGGTTTTTGATTAATACTATTGCATTTTAGTTATTAGTTTTTATATCGACGAGCTTTGGGTCCCTTTTAATATATTAGGGGAATTCTATATTTTTAAGAACTTATATAAATTATTATCCTTGCTTACAGCATATTGCTATACCGATATATTTAAACTTTATACTCGAGGTTGCCACTAATCTCTGCCTTCGACTTCCCCATAAAATCGATCCTTTATATAGTATCGTTATATATTCTAAAATACTTTTGCGGTTTTTTATATTTATTTAATTAACGTTAAAATAAAATATTAATAGCGACTTTACATCCGATTTGCTTGCTTTCGCTCTAAATTTCATTTCCTAAATTAAGTTTATAAAATAGATTCTTTTATTTATAATAATTAGCGGCCTATATTTAATTTTTTATTTAATTATTATTCGCAAATATTTTCCGAGGTCTTTTATTCCATTATTATATTATTTCGTGGAGTTTTATAATTACTAATTTAGTTTTTTAATATAGAAAGCTATATTTGATTTAGTAAAAATTATAGCGTATATTATATTTCCAACTTTTTATTAATATTTAATATAATCGATTCTATTCTCTTCGAGCTTAATAACTTTAAGTTTATCGTACTTTTCAATTATCGATATAAGTTTCGATTTCTCTATAGAACTTAATTCTATTAGTAGCCCGAGCCGTTATAATACTTTCTCTAGATATTATTTTTAATTTAAAAATAATTCCCTAGTAGCGCGATTACGCGAGACTTTTATATTTAAGATCTTATTAATCTCTTCTAAAAGCTTAGTATAAAAGCGTTTGCATATCGAGTCGTAGAACTAATTCAAATCGCAATTATCCTTAACGGCAATAGCTATATTATTTATATAAACGAGGAGTTTGATACTTTTCTTAATGTAAGTAAATAAATAAGGATCCGCTAGGCTTTATACGAAGCTTAGTTTAATTAAGTAGTTTTTGCAAAAAGTATTTCAATTTCGTGCTAATTATTTTAAACTATATAGACTTTTTAGCATTTTTAGCGTATATTCCTTTTTAATTGGAACTTTTTCGAGAATGGATAAATAAATGCATTTTTTCAAGAACGCTTTAGTAAATGCATTTTTAATATCGTATTGTTTGCATTTTAAATTCTTTATAGTAACTATAGTAAAAAATATACGTAATATATTTATATATATAATAAGTGCGAAGATTTTAATGTAATTTTCACTAAATACTTGAGAAAATCCTTTAGTTATAAAGCGGGCCTTGTATTGTTTTAGGGATTCGTTAGAGTTTGTTTTAATAGTGAAGACCTATTTTATAAACATTAGATTCGTGCTTTTGGATATTTTCTTTTTTATTTATATTTTATTTGCTTTTAAAGATTTGATTTTTTCTATTATAGTTTCTTTCTATTCGTCGCTATACTTTAAATTAGAGATTGCTTTTTTATAGAACTTCGAAATAGTAATATTAATAGTTTCTTTTATAGCGATAAATGCTAACTCTTCGACTTCTATCTTTAATTCGATAATTCGATATTAAATAAAAGTTGCGATAAAGACTTTAATTTTTTTATTCGCTCGATTACTTTTATTAGCATTATAGTTCTTTCGTTTTTTAAATTTAATTATAGCTTCCCCATAAATACTACTCTTATTAACTTCTACTAGTTTTAAAGCGTCTATTATAGAAATGTTCTCGAAAATGGACTTTTCTTAACTTTATACCTCGGGTTATATCGAGTTTTTCTTCGCAAACTTCGTATTTCCGGCTTTATTTAAATTACGCATTATTAATTATATTAATTATTTATTATTTAGCGCGTTTTTTATCATGGATTTGTCGGTTTCTTTATTTGCAAAAGCTATATCGGTTTTTTTATTTTTCCCTTTAGCATTATCGATTATAGAGAGAGAAAAGATTTCCTCGACTTATAATTACTTATTTCGTAATCCTTGGTATTTCGAGATAAATATAGTAATAAGTAGTATTTCGATAAAAAAGTTATTAAGCTTTTTTAAAAATATAGTAACGAGTGGAATAGTATCTTTCTTTAATAGCCGGCCGATTAGCCTTTTTATCGCTAATGCATTTAATATAAAGCTTTCGAAGAATATGCTTTATAATAAAACTTCATTTTTTTTCGTATTCGAAGATCGAATTCTTCTTTTTAGCGCTTTTTATCGAAGTTTATTATTTTTACTATTTTTGCTTTATTTAAGTTAAAGGTATATATTTAATGCTATTGCGTCGTTTCCTCGCTATATTTAATAAAAACGTTTTTTTTATTTTTATCTAGAAACTTCTTGCTAATAGTACCTATAGGCCAGGACTTTGGACTAATATATAAATAGCATATGCATTCGAAAACTTTAACGTGGTCTACATTAGGGATTATTTTTATATATGCACTTTTCGGAGTAAATCTCACTTTATCGATAAATGGCTTATATAGTATAATATTCCATAATTGCATACTATGCTTTGTAGCCTAGTCCTAGAACTTTAAAGGAAATTTTGCATCCTTTAAAAATAATTTTATATTAGTTTCTACTTTTTGAATATTCTTTTCGGCAATATTATTTTAATGCGATTTTTCATACGCTATCGTTAATTCCTTTTTTATATTTTGTTTTAATTATTCATTAAGCTTCTTTTTAATTTTTGCTATATTATTTAATTTTACTATTATAATTTTTAGATTAATTGCAAGTTTTTTTCAATTCTTCCACTTTTTTAATCCTAATATTAAATCCGATTTCGTTTTAGCTAGCAAGATTTATATATAATGAATTAAATTATTAATAATTTAACAAAATTATATATTTCCTTTTAACGATAGCAAAAATGGTCTTGCAATATCGATTAAAACTAGGGCAAGAATTGATTTTTTTTAAAGGCTTAGCTTTTTATTTATTTTATTCTTTAGTTTAATTAATTTGCAAATTTTGCAAATTTCCTTTTTTAATGGAATAATAATTAGCTTTTTGAGCTTCGTTACTTTATGTAAATTTCGAAGTTAATCGGGTTTTATATAATCGAATCGTTTATATATAAGATTATAATAATTAATTTTTTTTTTTTTTAATAATTTTTTTATAAAATAATTATTTTTTACTTTTTCGAAAGTATTTACTTTTTTTTGCTATATAATCTCGTCGGCTATAAGGGCTATATAGCAATAAAGTTCGTCGCTATTATTTCTTTTTATCGAAGTTTTTTTTAGGAGTAATTAGTTTAGAAATTAACTTTATTAATTTAGATTAAAAATTAGATTTTAAACTTAGGTTAATAAAAAGCTTTTTCGATTTATCGGATTTTATTTCTCGAATTAAGTTTGGGATATAATAGGCTAGATCGAATATACTTAATTGCGAATTACTATATAAATACAAGAAGAACTTTATAAAGAGAAGAGAAGAAGAAGGAAGGTCCAAGCAGGCCGTAATGGGGTGTTTACGGGCCGTTGCGAGTGCTAGCGGACGGTTGGATAAATAACGAGGCTCGTACGTAGCCGAGTGCTATTCAAGGATTTAACCCGTTATATTACCTCTCTTCAAAGGCCCGGGACAAGTCACTAAGGGATTTTACGGCCCGTGACGGATCTTTACGGGCCTCGTAAACGTCCAAGGCCTCTATATCCTTTAATGCAAGCGTTAGTTCCTAAATTAGCCGAGCGTAACTATTCCATTTTATTAGGTACTTTAGCTTCCATCCACGGCCTTAGCGTTTCCAGCGTTTTTGCAATATAATCTCTATACCGTATTTATCCTCGTCCGTAATAATTTATAGCGGGGGCTGTAAATCGTCCGTAACTTGGTATAATAAGGGGTCGGTAGCCGCAAGCCGTAGTAAATTAAAGTAGAAAACGTTTTTAACTTTAGGGAATGTATTTAAGCAATAACTATAAAATCTAATAACTTTCGTAATTATAAACTTTACATACTTAGCGTTTAGCTTCTTCGACGAGCAATTTATATTAATATTTTCCAAACTTAGCTAAACTTTATTTCCTATTTTGTAATTAAAGCTTTATTATCGGGAACAATTCGCTAAATCTTTTTAGCGTTGCTAAGTAGTAATTATAGTAAATTATACCTAATTCGTTACTTCTCGTAGTTTACGAACGATAATGTTTACTTATTAAATAGAATTACGCTTCGCTTCGGTTCGTAAATTATTCGTAACTTTTAACGAATTTATATAGTAATCGTGGAATAAAAAGAATAGGCTAACTTTCGTTAATAAAAAGTTCCGGTTATTAATTACAAGCTATGCAATTAGTAAAAGCGAAAACTAATCGTTCTAAATATAATTAACGAATGCTTAAAGAAACGGTTTTAGTATTTAGTTTATATACTTTGTAAAACCGTTCGTTTCCAAATGAAAAGCTATAGATAAACGCCGATTAATATATAAAAGTTAACAAATTTAAGCCTATAAAGCTCCTACAAATTAGAGGCCTTTATTAAAAACTATTGCAAACGATAGTCCGTGATTACTATAGAAAATATAAATAAAGATCCACGCTATAACTTTCGCGATTATATTTTAATAAAGCTCGAAAATCGCTTTTTTTTTTAAATAATTCGTAATTACTAAAATATTAATAAAACCTTTACTTTTTAATAGTTATATAATAAAGTCGATAAAGATTTTTTTTTATAACTGATCCGGGATTAATAGCGGCTTTAGGAACCTTTGCCTACGATCTCTCTAAGATTTATTTCATTCGCAAAAATCGTAATTATAAATAAATTTTTAGATCGTTTATAATATTTCGAGCCAAAAAAATTAGCGTATTAATATTACTATTATATCTTTACGTTTTAAATAATTAATAACTATCGAATCGTATGTAATTTGTATAATTCTTATTCGTAACTTATTCGAATTTAGGACTTAATATCGCTTGCGGAAAAGAAATAAGCTAGAATTTAATAAAAAGCATTTTAAAATCGAAATACGAACGCTTAGCGTAAATGGAAACGTTTTTTTCTTATTATAAATAGTTTACGTTATTTGCTAGTAATTACGGTTCGTTTTCGAGCTCGTTTTTTATAAAATTTGTAAATCGTTCGAAAAGAAATATAAAAAGAAAAGCGGGTCTAACTTTATTACAACTTCCTTAGTTTTTTGGTTGCGAGTAATGATCGAGGAAATTATAATACGATTATGGCGGCCTCGTATTATATTAGGCTTAATTAATTATATTATTCGAAATTGTAATCGATCGTTCGTATTATTCGTAAATATATTCTACTTTTTTTTAAAGAAAGCGTTTGCTCGTAAATTGTCTTTCCCCGGCTAATAGGTAATTATAAAGTTATAATAAAAAAGAATTAAGGATTATTGCATTTGCTACTTTATAAATTTACAAGCCGTTATAAAGTATTCAAAATTTTTATAATTTATAAAAATTCGAAACTATTTTATACTTTGTAACTCGGCGTCCCATTCTTGTAAATAATTAATAATAGCTAGCATTTCCTTATTATAGATCTCGTAATTATATTTTACGAATAAGTTCTTTCGTAAAAAGTACGTATACGATTATAAAAGATCGTTAATATTAAATTAGAAAAAAGTTCCATTTATACTTTATTCGAAAGCGTTCGTTTTTATTAGCGTTTCCTTTTTCAAATCGAACTAAATTAATACTAAGGCCGAAATAAATAATTTTTTAAGTCGTAAAAATGCTAAATTAGCTTTTTTAACCTAAAAGAACGGGACGTTATATTTTATTAAATTCGTAAGCGATATTATAATTTTTGAGAAATTTTTAATAAAATATTAATAAAAGTTTGCAAAATCTAAAAAGTTTCGTATACTTTTTGCAAATATTAATATTAGCTAATTTGTAATTACAAAAACCTTGGCCGAATTCATTTATAAACTATGGCCTACTTCGATAATAAACCTAAAATATTTCGTAAACATAACTTCGAATTTACATTTATCGATATCCAATTATAAATCTATTTCGCGAAGTCGCTAAAGTATTTTACGAACCTTCTCCCAATAATTAAACTAATTTCCAAAAATATAAATAAAAATATCATCGATATAAGCGAAGTAAAACTCGTTCAAGTAATTTTATAATGCTTAATTAATATATTTCTAAAAAGTATTAAAGGCATTTGCGAGTTCGAACGAAATAACTAATTATTCGTAAAGTTCGTAACAAGTTTAGAAAGCTGTAAACCACTCGTCTTTTTCCATAATTCGTATTTTATAAAATACGGCTTTAATATCGAGTTTTATAAACTAGCGTGCTTGTGAAATATTTCGTAACGTTTCGTAGATTAAGGGCAATGGATAACGGTTTTTGCAAATTAATTTATTAAAACTATAGTAATTAATACAAAATCGTAAGCTATCTCTTACTTTCTTTACGAATAGTATTAGCGCTATAGCGGGCGAGTTATTAACTCGAATAAAACTTTTATTTAATAAATTCGTAAAAGTTTTTTATAATATTAAAAGCTTGTCCCGGGATATATTATATAAAGAGCTTTAAAAAATCTTTAAGTCTTTACTATCTACTTTTTTTAACTCGATATAGTAGTCTTTTCTAAAGCTTTGTAATGGTGGCAGCTTTTCGGCTTTTTTTAGATTAAATAAATTCGCAAAATCCAAATTCTAATTCGTAAATTTAGTTTTTAAATTCGTAAAAGTTTTTTAAGAAAAAAACTTCTCGATATTTAATAATATAGCTAAAAACATTTCTATTACTCGTTATTTTTTGCTTTTATAAACTAAGGTAGTAAAGGCTATTATTAATATAGATTAATAATCCAACTTTCGGTTTTAAATTACGGATCGGTTTTTAACGATAGTATTCGTAGAAAGAATTTTGATTTTATCGAGTTTGGAATATAAATATACGTTTTATTTCCGAAATTAGAGAAGCTTTAGTAATATATCGTAATTATTTAGTCGCGGAACTATATAAAAGAATACTTTTTTTTTTATATATTCATTAATATTAATTTATATTAAAACTACTTTTATAATCTCGTTTATAAAGAGGCCGTTAAAGTTTATAAGGAAGCAGGGAAGAATTTCTATATATAGAAAATTATATTTACGAGCGAAACGAGAGTTAATTAATCTATAGAATAGGCATTTAATATTTAAGAGAATTATAGCAAAGTATTCTTTATTAATTAGAGTAAATATAAAAATAAAAAGCCTATTTATTAAATTTTTTTAAAACTCGTCCTAAACTTTTAACATTTCCATAAATTTCTATTTACGACTTCGAATAAAAGTTACTTATTTTCTAAGATTTCTTCGTCTATAACGAGTTTAATTATATCTCGAGTAAATTTTACGGGCGCGACTCGAGCTAATTTTCGCTTTTTGCGGTCCGTAGCACGGTCGTTAGCAAGTCTTTCTAGAAGTACTAAATTGTAACGGTCTTAAATATAATCGTTCAATTTATAATGGAGGCAAAAGCGTTCGTTCTATTTACGCTAGCGCTCCTCTTTCGAAACTTAAACTGCTCTCTTTTGCAAGCTGGCTCTCGTAGTAGCTATTAAAGCGGTTTACTATTTTATAGAGTTTGCCGGTGGGTTTATAAACGATTATAAACGAGTTTGCGGAATAGCGTTTTTTGCTCGTTAATTACAAATATTTTGTACTACTTCCAAATTATCGTTAATTTTCCGTAACTAGCCGTAATAGTTCGTATAGAATGCTTTCTTCTCTATCCCGACTATGCTATTAAGTAATCGTAGAGTAAGTGCTGACTTTAAATAGATCTTTTTAGCCTAATCGTCCCACGACTAGACTTCTGCCTTTAGTAAAAGGCCGTTAAAATTTATAAGGAATTCCTCGAACGAACGGGATTTTTATTTAATTTCGTTAAACTTCTCTAGCGCTTTCTCTCGTTATTGCAAATCGCTAAAAGCAATTTCTATTTGCTAAAAGAAATGCCGGATTATAAACGAGCTAAAATAGTCGTAGGCCTTTATTTATAGATGGATATGGGCCGCTACTACTCCTTTTAATTAATTAAATATATATTATATTATTTTTTTTTTATTACTAATCGCCGCTTCGTTAATTCCTAATTTCGCTTTTAATATATTTACGAATTATGGGAAAAGGATTATATTTACTTTATTAAATTGTTTCGAGTCTAGGAGCCGAGGTTTTAGGCGATAACTATTATTTACGATTAAGGTATTCGTTTTAAAAGTTAATATTGCGAATAGAGTTAGGAACGTAATCGATCGCGAGGTATTTTTTAGCTAGTTAATACATTTCGCTATTAATGCTATCGACGAGCTAAATTAGGTAGCTATTCGCTTTATTATTTTTTACTATTAATTAAATAGGGTTTATAATTATTTTAAGGCCGCTTAGCTTATAGATTTCGCTATTATATTTCAAACTTTATTATGGACTATATTTGTTCGCTTTTTTATATTATAAATCGAAATTCGTTTGTAATATATCGTTGTAAGTTATATTTGCTCGACTATTGCCTTTATAATTCCAATTTTGTATCGTAAAGCGTTTCACGAATAGTTATATTTAAATACTACTTTTAAAAGAAAGTAAAAAAGAAAAGATAAAGTTTTTATATAATAAACTAAATCGAATATACTTAATTACGAACTATTATATAAATATAAGAAGAACTTTATAAAGAGAAAAGAAGAAGAAGGAAGGTCCAAGCAGGCCGCAATAGAGTATTTACGGGCCGTTGCGGGTGCTAGCGAACGATTGGATAGGCAACGAGGCTCGTACGTAGCCGAGTGCCATCCAAGGGTCTAACCCGTCACATGGGAAATTTAATAAAATAAACGAATTATTACATTTGCTTTTATTTAAATTTTAAACAATATTTAAAAAAGTAATTTCTTTAATACTTTGAGATCGCGATATAATTTTTAATATAAAATATAATTCTTTTTTTATATCGGTTTAAAGAATTATATTTTTATTTTTATTAAAAACTTCGATATATTTCTAATTAAAATAAATTTTTCGATTTAAAAAGAAATTTATTTCTAAATTAAAAATATATAAAATATTTAGCAAAAGCAAAGAAACGCCCGTGATCTTTATTTTAATAATTCCTATTTTATTAATATATAATATTCCTTCTCTAATTCTAATAGTACGCTTTTTAATTTTAATTAATGAGTCTTTAAATAAATTAAATTAGTTTGTGACGAATATCGGTCACCAAGGCATACAAAGGGTTAGGATTGCCAGATTAGGACTAGCGCCTTCCATGCTTTGTTCTGCAGGCTCAAAGGAAGCGATACTATTTGAGGCTTTTGCGTTTGTATATTAGACAGGCTCTCCCCACACTCTTTTTTAGAAATTATTTTAATTATTCTTGAATACAATTATATAATTTGCTCTACTCGTTTCTCACACAATAACTAAGACCAACATTTACTTAATCTTTTATAAAAGATTCTAATGAATTTATTACTCTATGTATACGCCAAAACTCGAAGTATTATAGTTTTGGAAAAACGTTTATAATAGTATAAATTCCTTTACGAGAGTTTGTAGCGTCTAATACTAATCCCTTTACGTGGAACGGTAACGCTTTTTATATTCTTTTTTTCACGAGAATTTATTTCCTTTACATAGAATTTCCTTATATTATTTATTTAAATATACAAATCCAAAATTTTTTATATAATTTTGTTTTTTGTGTAATTTCGATTTACGAGTTGCTAGTTTCTACGCGTTAAAAATCTATTTACATCGTTTAGTAGTAGACCCCCTTTCTATATTATAAATACATCGACAAAATAGCGAGAGATAATAGCGCAAATCTCTTTACTGGAAATGATTTCCCATTATTTTTTTATACGAATAGTGCAACCGGTTAGACTCCCCTTTAAAACATTAAACGCCCTCGGTAATCCGATTTCTATAATATTAATAACGAGGATATGTACTTTACCGCTAGGAATATATAAGAGGCCGCAACTTAGGCTATATTAGCAAATAGAAATGAATAATTATAGCAAAAGGCTTTAGACTTCGTATACAAAACTTTTAACGACTATTAATAATTAGAGAAATTATTCGACGAAGCTCGAAAGCTTTTTAAGTCCGCTAACGTCGCCTTGCAAAATAAAGACGTAGTAATTCGATATTACAAGAATCGATCTATTTTACATTCCGATTTTATTCTTTACGAATCTAAATCCCTAAAATTCGAACACTTACTATACTTTGAATCTTTCACTAGATTAGATAAAGCTAAATACGACGATTGGAAGACTACTATAATAATTAAGCTCGATATTAACATTAATTACTTTTTTATTAAAAAAATTAAAATAATATATATTAAAAGTAAAGTAATTAACTTGGCCGCTAAGTGTGACGGGCTGAATTATTTGAATAACTCAAGGTGCAGTCGCAGTATACTATTATTGAACTCGATATAAAACCAAGGTAAACTCGATGCTGAATCGGACTATAGTCTTGACTAGCGAATACAAAGAGTTACTATAGCAACTTTTTAACAATTACTTGACTACTATCTAACCAAGGGCCTAGCAGCCATCGTATCCCCTCCGTACGATAGCTTAGCCGAGGCCTAGCCTCGAGCTCCCAAGGGCCTGACCCTTTACATTACCCCCCTCCTTCCCTTTTCTCCCTCCCTCGTATTACTGCCGGTTCCTTTCCGATTTTTTCTTTCGTATATCTATACGGCCTTTTAGCGATACGTAACCTTCCCGCTTTCGAACCTCCTATTGCTCTAAGGCAATTAAATCCTTGACGAATTCCTATAGTTCCCAAATAGGCTTTTTATAGCTAATTTATTTAATTAAATATAAATCGAAGCCTCCTCGGCCTCGTTTTTAATCCTTGATTTCGTCGATATTATATTTTTAATCGTTATTAATTCGCAGCCTAATCGGGTATAGTTCGATCACTACTTAGCCCTTCAGCGGCTCATTAATTAGCCTTAATAATCGTGTGGGAAAGACGTCGTGGCGACCTAAAAGGACGTCCAGCCTATACGTATGCGAGCCGCATACTTCTCGTACAATATACTTTACGTACCGCTAATCAAGTTTCTTGCTTAGGCGTTCCGTAGCGATATTTTCCAAGCTTAGCCAAACTTTGTCCCCTACCTTATACGCCGGGGCTTAATCTCTTCTCCGATTCGCAACCGCCTCTTAGACCTCCTATGCTACTGCTATAAAGGCTTCCGCCATTTCTCGTACATCCTTTAGCTTACGGAATACGGCGTCTGCTCTCGAGACAAGGGAGTCTCGAGTACGATTCGGCTCTATTTCGAGGCTAAGCTATAGCACTTCCTAATTCCAATCGTAAGTTATAAAGAAAAGCGCTACTCCTATAACGGAGGCGTTTCGGCCATTAATTACCCTTACTTCGATTAGCAAGCAGTCTACCCAATCGTCTTAGGCCTAATTAACTAGCTCCTTTAATACTATCTTAACGACTTTATTCGCCCGCTTTATAAACCCGTTAGTCTCGGGCGAAAAAAAGATGCTAAATCGGCGTTATATTTAAAGCAAATCGTATAATCTTTTCCAAAACGCATTTGTAAACTATATTCCTCGATTTAAAATAATAGCTTAAAACAAATAATAGTAAAGATAGTATTTAATTAAAAACTATTTCGCTATTATTTCGACTTCGATATCTTCCAAGCCTTTCGCTATTACTCTTTTACTTAAGCGATCCGTAAATATTACTATATTCGTACACCCTTTCGACAAAGAAAGGCCTATAATAAAATCTATAAATAATTCGAACTAAACTCGGCTCGATATCGGAAATAGCTTAAAAAAGCCTTATCTTTTCGATCTCCAAACTTTATTACTACTATAGCTATTATAAACCTTAATGAATTACCGTATTTCCCTCGATATCCTTAGCTAAAAAAATTAACGAGCTATTATTATATATATAAACTCTTATTCGAAATAAACGTATATCGAAAAGTTATATATTTCTTAAAGTATCCTTGCCTTTATATTCTTCCTCGAAAGGACCCAAATACGGCCCCGATATATTAGCTTATCGTTTATAGATATTTCGCATTTAGCTATTAATACTTTTAATCGTAAGCTTAATGGGAATCGTTGCTCTTAATCTCGTACAGCTTTTAAAGTCCGAGTGTATTTAAGATCGCTCCAAACAATTTCCGGCTAATCCCTAAGCAAGGCCGATATAGCACCTATTTCTCCTTCGTCGTCTCCTGCTCGAAGGCAACTCGTCCCCGCTACTATTACTCTTTCCTTCCCTATCCATTCTAGCTTAATTAACTACATATTCCTTTCTTATAATTTATCGTCGCTTACTCCTTTAAAAAAGTCCTAGTCCCTCCTCGATAAAGCATCTGCCCGGCCGTTATCCACGCCTAAAACGTGAATAATTCGGAAATTATACCAAAAAAATATTAAAAACTACCTTATCTACCGTTCGATCAACTTCTATATAATTATAAAGTACTATAAATTCTTATAATTCGAGTAAACTTCGAACCCTTCCAAACCCCTAAGCTTCGTATCAAACTCCTCAAAGCTTCGTACGATCGCAAGTATCTCTTTATTATAAATCTCGTAATTGCACTTAGCTTTATTTAGCTTTCAAAAGTAAAATAAATAAGGTACGAATAAACCCTCTACATTAACTTGCAAAAAAATACCTCCAATATACCAACTTAACAAATTAATCTCGACTTGTATCTCCTTTTCGTAATTAAATAAAGCTAAAGCCGATTTTATTAAAAAAATCCTTTTTAATTATTTAAAGGCTTTATTTGCTTAATTTAACTATAAAAATACTTTATTTTTGCAAATAAGTTCGATCAAAGGCCGAATTAAGTCTAAATAATAGCCGATAAACCTTCGATAAAAGTTAAAGAATCCTAAAAAGCTTTGTACGCTTTTCACAATCGTTAGCGCTTCCCATTCTTAAATAGCCTTAACCTTTTCAAGGTCTATTCGAATGCCTTCCCCTGCTTCGATAATAAAGCCCAAGTACTTAATTAACTTAACCTCAAACTCGCACTTCTCGATATCACACTATAGGCCAGCAGCCTAGAGCCGCTTCAAAACCTCTTCGATATATTTTCGATACTCTTTCCGAGACTTCGAAAAGATAATAATATCATTAATATAAGCTAAGCAAAAATCGTCCAAAATATCCTTTAGCACCCAATTAATATAGCGTTGGAAAGTACTTAAAGCGTTCGCTAGGCCAAATAGCGTAACGAGCCACTCGTATAGGCCGAATCTACTTCGAAACGCCGTCTTCCATTCATTGCCTTCTACTACTCGAATCCGATGAAAAGCTGCAATCACATCCAGCTTCGTGAACCACTTAGCCCTAGTAAAACTCCGAAGCGTCTCTTGGATTAGCGGCAGCGGGTAACGGTCCTTACGAGTCAGTTTATTCAAAGCTCTATAGTCAACACAAAACCTAAGGCCTTCTCCCGGCTTTCGTACAAACAATATCGAAGCCGCTACGGGACTATTATTAACTCGAATAAACCCCTTATTAAACAGCTTAATAAGCGTCTTCCGTAAAATAAAGAGTTCATCCTTAGACATTTCGTATATTAGCCCCTAAAGCACCTCCGATACTATCCCATCCTTCTTTCGCTTTAATTTAATAGTGTAATCGATTCCTTTACTTTTATATAAAAGTAGCTTATTCGCGTCGTCCCGATTAAACATCGATAAATACCCGAATAAATACGAAAGCAATTTAATCCTAAAATTCAAGTAAATCTTTGGATATAACGCTTTATCGATATCTTATATTATAGCTAAAAACACTTATACTTTGCCCCCCTTTCGGTTCTTTACTATATACCAAGCAGCAGCTGATATAAGTCGAGCTGGCTCGACACCCTTCAACTCACGTTCTACTATGGCTTAAGTGCGTACGACTATTGTAGGCACCTCGTCGTCCTTCCCGTCCTTTCTATTCTTCCGGTATTGTCCCGAACCAGGCTTAATTCGAAGTCGCTTCCCTCCTTAGTCAATTTTAACACTTCTCTTTTTAATCCAAAGCATGCCTAAAAATAAGTCGTAGCCTCCTAAGGAAATAACATAAAACCACACTCGCTTTTAGTAACCTTCAAGGTCAATATCGGCTACAACTATCTTTTAAATAGGCCGCTTAGCCTTTTTTCCATTAAACGCTTCCATTTAAAAAAGCTTAATTTGAATACGCTTTAGATTTAGTCTCGTAGTATATACGAAGTTACAAAATCTATAGCAAAGACAACTTATATCTACTATAATTCTAGCAAAAGAGTTGTAATTAACTAAAGCAAATACTACTATAAGTTCGCAATACATATCCCTTTTAAACTCTTTCCACTCTTCTCGCAAAACCTTCGACTCTCCTCCGCTCCGTACGCGATTCTATACGAAACCTATTCGTTTCCCGAGCTCGACTCACAATCAGAGCTCAATTCTTCTACCTTTGCACTCTACCCGATGGCTTTTTGGGCCCGTTTCGGTGCCTATTCGGAGGCAGTAGCGGCCGCCCTAGGCCTTCTCGGCTGGAGTGATAGCTTCTTCGCAGGGCCTAAAAAGCACCTGGCAATAAAATAGCTAGCATCGCCACATCGAAGATATTCGTTCGCTATACGGCGCTATTCTAGCACCTCCTTTGACACCCATTTGGCCAGCGTCCTCGACCTATCGTTCGGCGACCGATTCGGGCCTAATCCGTACGCGACTCAAAGTGTGGGTTCCCAGTCCATTTCGCTGCCTCGTTCTAGCTCGCTATAGGGCTTGGCCCATGTCCTATATTTACTACCGAATCGGTCTAATTCCGCAAAGTTGTCGGATATTTTTCGTAGTTGATTAACGAAGTCTTTATATTTAATAAATTTCTCGACGATTACTAACTTCTCTTTAATCTTTTTAAAAACCGCTAATCGTAAGTAACTTTTTCGAATCTCGTTCGAAAACTCCCACTCTTCTATTTTTAATAGCTTTTATTCGAATTTCTATAGGAATTCTTAAAAAAGCTAGCTTCCTTGCTTTTTAAAGTTAATTTATTTTAAAGCCTTTTATATACTTTAAAAATTACTAAACGTTGCATTTAATTAAGTGAAAAAGTCCTCGATTTTAAAGAGTTCTTGCCTCGCTTCGGCTAAAGCCAGCCATGGGAAAATCCGCTTAAATGCTTTGCCTACAAAGTATTCGTAACCGTATTATACTTTCTTTATTTCCCTTCCAATAGCTTTCGAATCGATCTTAAATTTAATCTAAAGATAACCTTTAAATACTAGATATGCCGTACAATTCTATTCGTCGAATTTATTCGAGTGGAATAAAAAGTATTTAAGCTTTCGATTCCTCACCAATTCGCCCCCGTGCCATTCTATTTACTATAGTGCTTATATCGCAAATAGTTCGGATATAGTAAGCGTACGAAAAGTAGCCCGAATATTATTTAGGCTTTACAGCAACTAAGCATTAATCTCCTATTACTAGCGGTATTATTCCTATACCCATTTCCCATTTATAGTTTGCCTTTAAGGCCTTAAATCGCCTCCGTTTATAGTGTCCATTTATAGCTTTATTATTTTATTTATCTTTACACTCCCTTTTAACTTGTAAACGAATCGGTATCGTTTCGATATTATTTCGATATTTAATTTTATAGATTTTATTTTAATATTTAATCTCGTAAATCCTATTTCAATATTTAATTTTATAAATTCTATTTCAATATTTAATTTTATAAATCCCGTTCCAATATTTAATTTTATAAATCCCATTTCAATAATTTCCCTTTAATATAGATCTCGACGTCCTTCAAATCGTAACTAGATCGATATGCATACAGCGTCGTTCTATAGGCTATTCGTAAAAGAATCGAGTTTAAAATATAACGGGCTAAATTATTTAAATAATTTAAAGTATAATCGCGGTATATTATTATTAAACTCGATATAGAACCAAAGTAAGCTCGATGCTAAATCGGACTATAGTCTTAACTAGCGGATATAAAGAGTTACTATAGCAACCTTTTAATAGTTACCTAACTACCACTTGGCCAAGGGCCTGGCAGCCACCGTATCCCCTCCGTACGACAGCCCAGCCGAGGCCTAGTAATTACAAATTAAATTCCAAGTCGACTTTTCCATTACCTATACTAATATAGAAAAGATTTTCATAGATATAAACAAATATTATAACGATTCGAATAGAATTAAAAACTTATGGAATAAATTTAATAAATTATATTATAAAAGCGATTTTTAGAGCTTTTACGCCGAATATAAACGTATTATAATAGAACTTCCTATAATTAAAAATATTAAATTGCACGAGTTTCGCAAAAAGTTTAATATTAAATTATAAACCGCTTTAGTTATAGTAATCGATTACTAAATTATAAACGAGTTAGCTAAGAAGTATACTATTTACTATAATAATATCTAGACCGTTAATTAATAAAAGGAAAGATAAAAATAAAGACGTGAATAAAAGAAAAAATTAGTAATTCGACGATTTTAAACTTTCCCTTTCTTTACGACTCCTCGACCTCCTTAGTTTTCAGCTCCCGCGCTTGCCAAATTCACTACCTTTGCTTCTGCCGAAATCGCGATGCTAAAGCCCTACTTTAAGCCAACTATTAAAACAAAAGTAGAGTGCTATAGCTGTGGAAAGCCCGATTACAAATTACCCGATTGCCTTTAAAGAAAAAATAAACCCTCGAAAATAAATAATGTGGAATACTTATTCGAGGCTAATATTAACGTCGACGACGACTACGACTTTAACTATAATCGATAATTAAATTATTATTTTAATTATAAAATCGATTTGAAAAACGAATAATTTTTAAAGAAATCGCTATTAGGAAATTGTTTTTTGCATATATTAATTTAATTTTCGACGTTTCGTACGAAAACCTATTCCTTTTTTTAAACTATATAATAATTAGAAATAATAAAATTATTATATAAACTTTAATAAATATAGGCGCTTGCGAAGGAAACTATATTAATTTCGAGATTATATAAAAAATATACGAAATGTTAAATATTAATTTCGTCGAGCTAGCTAAATTTAAAGAAATCGAAAGCTATAGCGAAGACGGAAAAGCACGTATAATTTATATTATATACCCTTATATACGAATCCAGAATTATATTATCGATAATATTTATTTCTATATTACGAATTTTATTTACTAAACTATTATTAATAAGTAATAGATGCATTACTATAGTGTAAAAATTAATCTCATTAATAAATTTATTAAATTTAAGTATAAATACTATATTTATATCGAAGCTCGATATAACCTCGAAATAGCGCCGCTAGCTACTTCGGGAACCATACTTGCCTTGACTTCAATAGCTTCTGCCCTTATAATTACTTTGGAAGATAAACCTATACCTAAAGTAATTAAAATCTTACGTAGATCTGCTAATATAAGCAAGCCTCCCGGACGGACTACTATTTGTATAATTAAAGCCGCTTTTATAATTTCTTTAATTAATAAAAGCCGTAATACTTATAAAGAAGGCCTATACTATGCTTTTGCTATTTCTATAAAGGAAATCTATAAAAAAGTCGAAAAAAAAAAGGAAAAGGAGATTAATTCTAAATTAATAGTTTTTATAGAATACTATTATTTTATTAAAGCTTTCTTTAAAAAAAAGGCCAATACTTTGCTTCTATACTATAAATATAATTATTATATTAAATTTATCGATAAATAAATTCCTATTTATATTAAAAACTATCGCATATTCTAAAAAGAACTCGAATTAATTAAGAACTATATTAATGAGAATTTGTTTAAGGGATTTATTACGGCTAGCAAAGCTCCTTAGTTATCACTAGTTTTATTTATTAAAAAGCCCGATGGAGAACTACGATTCTATGTAAATTATCGTCGCTTTAACGTAATTACTAAAAAAGATAAATACCCTTTGCCTCTTATGGACGAAACTTTGGCTTAATTAAATAGCATTAAAATCTTTATTCGATTAGACGTACGGCACGTCTTCAATTATGTACGTATAGACGAGAAAAGCGAAGATTTAATTACTTTTATTACTCGCTATGGATAATTTAAATCAAAAGTATTACTATTTGGACTTTGTAATGGACCAGCTACCTTCCAAAAGTATATTAACGAGACTCTTTGGGATTGCCTAAATAAGTTCGCTACTATTTACTTAGATAATATTTTTATTTACAATAAAAACGAATAAAACTATATAGAATATATATAATACGTTCTATAGCTTTTGATTAACGCTGGCTTATAAGCCGATATTAAGAAGTGCGAGTTTCACGTTATTTGTATTAAGTTTCTAGAATTTATAATTAATATCACTAAAGTTGAAATAGATTTAGCCAAAGTATAAACTATTAAGAATTAGTCTACCTCGAATACCGTTATCGAGATAGCTTTATTTACGGGATTTTATAACTTTTATTATAAATTTATTATCGACTACTCGCGAATCCTAGCCTTTTTAACTACTTTATAAAAAAAGAATACGTTATTCGTATAAAGTAATAAATGCTAAATTGCTTTTTAATTAATAAAGAATATCGTTAGCACTAAATTAGTATTATTCCACTTCGATAGAAATAAAGTTTATTATTTAGAAATTAACGCTTTTAATTATATATTCTCTAAAGTACTTTCTTAGTTCGCTAATTTCGACGGCCTATTTTACCCGATAGTTTACTTCTTTAAGAAAATGGTTCCTATCGAATGCAATTATAAAATCTATAATAAAAAACTTTTAGCTATCGTATATTTTTTAAAAAAGTAACGCTTTAAATTAAAAGGAATTGGACTCCTTATTTAAATCCTTATCGATTACAAGAATTTAAAGTACTTTACTATTACTAAAAAACTTACTCGTCGATAAACTAAATAAACTAAATTCCTATTGCAATTCTACTTTAAGATTTAATACCGTTTTAGCAAATTAAACGGCAAAGCCGATGCTTTAATAAAAAGAATAAGCGATTTCCCTTAAAATAATACAAACGAATATTAAAAATATATAAATTAAATTTTACTTTTATCGTATCGACTTTTCTTTACTATACGAGAAAACCTTGCTTTAAAAACCGTTTTAAAAGCTATATTAACGTATTAATTACTCGATATTAAGCTAAATGCAATAAAAGAAATTCGCTAAATATAAGGAATAAATAAGTTTTATTTTAATACTTTAAAGAAATTGGAAGAGAAGAAACGAGTTAGCCTCGACGTTTTTCTATTATATTATAGTATCGACGATTATAGACTTCTTCGATTTAAAAGTAAAGCTTGGGTATTAAACGATCTTCGAATTAATTTAATTAAAAAAGTTTATAGCTAACCTTTAATCGAGCACTTTAAAGTTGCCAAAACCTTGACCTATTTGAAACGCTATTACTACTAGCCTCGTATAAATAAGATAATTACTTAATTCATATAAAATTATCACGATTGCCGATATAGCAAAGCTTTAAGGAATATATACAATAGACTCCTTAATCCTTTGCTAATACTTTTATAATTTTGGCAAAATATTTTAATAAACTTCGTTATTGGACTACCGCTTTATAAAGGCTATAATGCTATTTTCGTAGTCGTATGCCGATTATTTAAAGAACGCTATTTTATTCCCTGCTTTTTAAAAAAGGACGGAACTTTTATTAAAGAAATAGCTTATTTGCTTATAAAATACGTATGGAAATATCATGGACTATTCGACTTTATTATTTTTAATCGAAAAATATAGTTTATAACGAAAGTATAGAAATATTTATACCGAATATTTAAAATCACAGTACGATTTTCTATTACTTTCTATTCGTAGTCGGATAAATAAACTAAAATTATTAATAGCGAAATAGAACGCTATCTTAAAACGTATATTAATTACTAATAAAACGACTAAATCCCCTAGCTCTTTATAGCCGAATTCGCTATTAACGATCACGTTTCGAATATTATTTAAGTAAGTCTATTCTATATTAATAAAAGCTATTACTCTCGAATAAACTTCGATTTTAAATCGGAAACTAAAGCTTTTCGTACGATTAAAGAAAAATACGATCGAGAAATAGCTATCGCTTTCGCTTAAAAAATAAGAAAGCTCTAGATCCTGCTATAAAAGAAGACTTCTTTAGCTTAGATTAGAATAGAAGGATTTGCAAATTAGCGCCGAAAGCCGGCTTTAAACTATTAAATCGGAAATAAAGTATAGATATTTATAAAGAATATTCGTATAAAACGGGACTGTCGAAAGCTAAATAATAAATAAATTAAGCTTTACTTTATTTTATAGAAGATTAGTTATACTTTTTATAAAATCGATATATTAAATACTAGGATTTATAACGTATTTTATTCGAGTTTACTACGTCTCGATTTTAATAATCCTTTATTTAAACAAATCCCCGACTTTATAGAATTTAAAATCATCGACGGCGAGGAAGAGTACGAAATTACCAAAATATTAAATGCTCGCCTCCATTATAGCAAATTGCAATATTAAGCTAAATAGAAGGGCTGGCCCTCGGATAATACATAGTATAGTGCAAAAGCTTTCGAAAACGCAAAAAACCTATTACAAAAATTCCATTTAGCTTATCTACGACTCTTTAGCCCCAAGGATGAACGAAAATAGAAACGAAAAACAAAAAAGCTTAAGAAATTATTAAAATAAGCTTTAATTATAATTAGAAGGGATTTTAATTTGGAAAAACGTTATTTTTACTATATTATTTTTATTATTTTTAATGCTTTAGAAATTAGGCTAATTTTCGGGTTTCCCGAAAATTAGCCTTATATTTTAGGCCGTAATTTTTTTAGGCTATAATTTTTTTAGGCCGCAATTTAGGTTAGGTGACCTAGGATTTCAAGGAGGGGAGTACTATAACGAATATCGGTCACTAAGGTATACAAAGGGTTAGGATTGCCAGATTAGGACTAGCGCCTTCCATGCTTTGTCCTGCAGGCTCAAAGGAAG
>QYAJ01000437.1:0-12085 GCA_003988865.1 Phialocephala sp. D728
GGAAACGAATACCGTCCGTAACGCTCAGTATGTGAATATAAACGAAGAAGGCCGTAAAATCGTAATATGGTAATAATTAGTAATCGTCAGAATCAGTCAAGGGCTCTCTCAATAGCGAGGAGGCACAATAATTAGGAATCAATCGTTTGTATTTATATTGCCAAAGCTGCCCCTCTATTTGCTTTAGAGAGAGGGGAAGACCCCTTTTATCTACAAACTACCTCTACTTAACTAAGTCCAAGTCTCGGCCTAAGCCAAATCCCGGAAAGGGGATAGTTCTCGTAAAAACTATAAAATACTATACAAAAGTAAAATAAATTCTTACTCTATTATATTCGTTCCCCTACAAAAAAAGCTCGCTCCAAAGCTCCAAGAATAAAGCGAAACGGACTAAGAAACTAAATAAGAACTAATTCTATAATTATAATTTAATCTTCTTTTTTAATTTCTATTTTTGTAAAAATTAAATATTATTGTAAATATTATCGAATAGTTCTTTAAAAAAGTTCTCTATAATTAAAGCGTCGTCCTCGTCTTTATCGATTTACTTAGCAAAATTACTTTCCGTTATCTTTGTATTAATTTTAGCAACTTTTTCTTTATTTTTAAAGCTTAGAAACGAAAAAAGAATAATAATTAATTCCTCTTTATCGTTAGAAATAACGATATATTCCACGTTTAACTTAAAAAGCTTTTTTAATCCATTTTCTTTATATTGAAAAAACGATTTATTGCTAAAAAATAAACTTTTTTTATTAGTTTTTAAAATATCGAAAATGTATTTTATTTGGAAAGTAGCTTATTTTCGCTATTCGATTCTTTTATAAAATTCGCCAAAGGTAGTATTAAAATCGATTCATTTGCCGATATCGTATTAGACTATAGAATAACTATAGGGCTTATTATAACGAATTATATCGAAGATTTCTTCAACTCCCTTAAGCTAAACGCTCCCAAAAAAAGATTCGTCATCTCTAATACCCGCAAATCGTTTAAAGGCAAGGGCACGAAGTCTTTTATAAATAAATTTAATGTTTTTATAATAAACCTCGTTTTCGAGATATTTTTTATCGTTAACGGTAAGTAAATTAATAAGTATAGAAATTCGTTTATACTTATCTTTTTTAATGAAGGCATACGTTATTATAGTATTTTATCGATATAAATGCAAATCGAAAGCCTTTATTTTTTTAATTGATTTAATTTTAATAAAAAGAATTATTGTATTATTGAAAAAAGAATTATTGTTAAAGCTAAAAAAAAAGTATTTAGCACTATTATAAATGCTTCGCAAAATCGATTCGAGCTTATTAATATTAAAGGTTTTAGTATAATCCACCTCGGAATTAGATTATTTAAAAAAAAATTCAATATATAAATAATCGGCTAAGCCGATTACTTTAATGTCTCCCTCAAAGAAACGGTACTCGTTCTTATCGCGAAAATAAATTCTTAAAAATCGAGAATAAGCTACAAAATAAATAGAGTAATCCTTTAAGAATCGATAGTGCAAAAGCTACAAAGTAAAATCAGCCCAAAGCAGCTAAATAACAAAGGAATAGTAAGCGTTTCCAAAAAAAGGGAAATTGCCCGAAGAATTATAGCGATTATAGAACTTCAGCATTTCAATTTCCTTAAAAAAGAAACCCAATAGCTTCTCAGTCTTAACCCAATCGAAGAAATCGATTATTATATAAACGATTGCAATTTCCAAATCGATAAAAGCAATGATCGTCGAAACGTAAAAAGGCTTAGCTAATTACTCAAAAGAGCGAAATCGGTCCTTCGTTAAATACTTTTAGCGATATTCTTTAATTTTAAAGACTTCCTTAAAATAAAAACGGATTAAGGGATAAATCTAAGCTAATCGAAAACTAGTTCTCTACGCAATTAAAAAGTAAATTATAGCGATACGCTTTATCTATTTATTTTAATTAAAATTCAATTTAATATAAAAAATCTTACAAATCTTTCTTAAATACTTATTATACAAAATAGAAAAAGTAATGCCATAGTGGCTACGTTATTAAACGAGTCCCAAAGTATCGCTCTATTCTCGAAAATTAACTTTATTAAAAAACAAAATCTTAAACTTCTACTTTTTTATTATTTTGCAATTATATTTCATAATATTCCGTATTAATACGTCCTCTTTTTTAAAATCCTACTTTTTACGTGAAATCTTCCTAGCAAAACTAATTGCTATATTTATAAATAATAATTTATATATAATTCTTTTACGTATCGATTTTCTAACGAACGACGATAGTATTATTAATATTGTGCGATTAAAAATCGTCGACGAAATCGTAAAAATTATATTTAAAATTAAAAAAGCATTAAAAAGAAATATTTAAGATTACGAAGTAATATCGGCAAAAATCATTTTAATATTCTCGAGAATAGAAGTAAATATAAAATCTTCTTTAAAGAATTTAATAAAATCGATATCGACGATATCGATATAGGAAATAATTATAGACTCCCACGTTTCAAATTTGTCGAAGAAAACGGGGAAAGATTCTTTAGCGTAAAAACGTCGAATTAGTATACTATATTAATGAAATAAATATCCTAATTCTTATAAAGCCTTCTTTTTTAGCTAATCGATCTCCAAAGTCGCATTTCCTTATTTAAGCTCTCGAATATAGTTCGTTAATTTCGAAATATCGACGGATTTTACGAGTTTATCGAAGATATTCGATCTCACGGCATTTCGTCGAAAAATTATTATATTAATAATTTTTATAATTTCTCGAGAAAAAGTCGTCTTATTTCGAAACATCGCAGCTAATTCGCTATAACTACGCCTAATCGTAAAGATATTTCGAAATTCTTCTAGAAATAATCGAAAGAATTAAACTTGCGTAAAGATCTTACTTTTATAAATTTCGAATTTACTATTTAGAACTTTGTAAAGTGTGCTACGAGAATTCTCCACTTTAGTACGCGTTTTTTTAACTCTCTTAACCTCATCGCTAAAATCCTTATTCCTTTTATAGTAATTTTGTAAAAGTTTAACTTTAAATTCTATCGTTTCTTTAATTTTAATCTTTTTCTACTATAAAATAATTTTATCTTTAATTTTATCTTTTTTTTGTAGTAACTTCTTGTAAAAAATAGAGATCGCCTTAACTTTATTAGTAATGCTAAAGTCCTTAATATTAACCCACGCTTTCTCAAAATCGAAAGTTTTTATATTAATGCATTGAAGTTTTATAAAAGATATAAAAAATAGAGTTATAGCATTTGCGTGAACCGCGATATCGGTGGTAGAAATCTTAAAAGATATTGTAAGAGCTATAAATTAATACGCGAAAAATGTTGGAGTTATATATACTTAATTAAAGTTATCGTGCAATTTCGAATTCTTAAATCGCGCAAATTAATTTCCGATCGCGATTTTGGACACGTTTAAATTTCGAAAAAATAAAGAATGAATTGCAAAAAGCTAAAGAAGTCTAAATTCTTATAATTATCGTAAAAGTTATATAAAATAGCTGCAATTTTTCATGTTTTTGCTTTTGTTTATATTTTTAATAGAGGTGTATTGTAAACAAATTTAAATTCCAACGTATAGAATTTTCTATAATAGGGAACGCTTAATACTAGCAAATGCTAAAAACATGTTAAATTTTAAAAGTACGATTTTTAATAAACGTATAACTTCACTTCTATTTATTTTTCTTGCAAGAAATGAAAGCTTAAAAGTATTTAAAGAAAAGTTTTAAGAATATAACGGTAAATAATTGTAAATGCAAAAATTATAGTAATCTCGTAGTATAACGAGTTAACTCGTTAGTTAAAAATAATAATTCGAAAAGCATATAAAAAAGCAAAATTAAAGTATATAAAAGTAATGAAATACAAGCAAAAAAAAGAGTGCAAAGGATAGTAAAAGAGCAAGTCAATTTTATTCCTCTATAAATTAAAGTTGTTTTTAATAAATAAAAAATAAATAAAAAGAAGAATACAAAAAGGAATATAAATTATTATATAGAAAAAGGAGTATTATTTATTGGGAGGGAGCTTTTTTATATCTAGCAAAAAAGTAAATAAATCACTTTTCTAACTCGCTAACCCAATTATTCGTAAATTTAATGTATTTGCCTTTTTTAGATTTAAGTAATTTAAATACTTGTACGACGATTCCAATCTCTTTTTTAATCTCCTAAATAATTTCTTATTCTTTCCATTTTTTAGTAGTAGCTTTTTCGAACTTCGAATCTTTATTATTAAAATAATCGTATCTCGTATTTTTTACGATTTCTTTTTTTAAATTAATATAGTATTAATATTAATTTTTTTTTACAAATTTTTTTAAATGATTACTAATATATATTCTTTTAATCGAAATTCCATCCACTTTTTCAAAAGTATAGCTACCTTTCAACTAATTAGCTTTGGAAACTCGATATAGTCCTAGCTATCTATATAATAACTTAGTATTCTTCGATTTATTTTAATTTATAAATTTAACGTTATAGGCCAAAACGAAATCCTTTACTTTAATAAATTCCTTACGAATTATATAATAAATATCGAAGTATTTTTATGCCTTTTTTCGGCTTCGTTCTTTTCGAAGTTTAAATTCTTCCATATCCTTATCCCTTATTTTAAATTATCGATAATGCAATTTAAAAAAATTAGCTCGCGTATATATTTCATCCTATCTAAAAATTCTCCAAATTAGAAATCGAGTCTCTATTAGCAATACTATTTCTTTTCTATAAATTATATAAAAAAATATAAAGCTAATAAATCGATAAATAATTATTCTATTTATAAAAAGCATCGTTAATAAATATTGCAGCCATTTTATTTTCCCTCCTTTTATTATAGCAATTAACGTAACAATAATAAGTTAATATCTCTATTTAATTATTCCATTTGCTTTCGAATTATAGGCCGAAATAATATATTTATAAATATTAAATTTGCAAAGTTTTGCAATTACTACTCCTTTAAATTTAGCTCCTCCATCGATTTTAACTTTCCCGAATACGCTATATTTATAAATAATATCGTCGAAAATAAATCTAAAAACTTTTATTAATATTAAATTCTTTATCGACTTTACTTTTACTTATTTAGAGAAATTATCTCGTGCAACTATTAAGTAATCGTAGCTATTGCACGCGAAAAAGAATACTACATCGATACTAATGTAATAAAATAATAAAATAGCTTTCTAAAGGTATAAAGCTTCCTTTTGTTTATGCTTGCTTTTGTGCTGGTAGTCTTTATAATTAGCTACAAACTTGCGAACATCTTTATAGTAACTAGCCCAATAGTATCGATTGGCTACCAGGCGATAAATGCTTTCTCGTCCAAAATAACTTAATTTATCGTGTAATTTATATAATACCGTAACTTTTTATCCATCGTCGTCCAAAACTAATCGAGGAGAGTAGAATTTAATAGTATTTCGCTAAAGTAAGTGGTTTTGGACGCTATACACGGCTACTTCTCGCACGATCTTCCGAAATTCGATCTTCGATAGCCACTCGAGTCTCTTCAAAATCGTCAAATACTATGCAATATCCTAAAAATACTTAAAATATATATTCTTTAACGATTCAAATCCGAAAAGAGTAAATAGGCCTTTCTATTCAAAAGGGGTGCCTCGCTTATTTAAGGTTTCAAGCAAAATTAATGCTTAAAAATTCAGGCTAATTTTCGAGATTCTCGAAAATTGGCCTAATTCGTAAAACATCAACTTTTTCCTACTTAAAAAAGTAGTCACGTGCCCCACCTCAACAATACTAAAATCAACATCTCCGTCTTCAATAATCGATGCTATTTCGATATAATTTAATTCCAATGTAATAAATTTATTAATATTAAAATCATTAATTTCATTACCGTTTTATTACGATTTTCGTAATAGTCCATTCGCAGCAGTATATTTTAATCCCTTTATATAGCGGACTTCGAAGTCGAATAATTTGATCCACGCAAGCCAGCGGGTAACTAAGGCTTTAGGAAGGTCAATGGCAGCTCGATTAAATTGCGTAACAAATATTTTAACGTTTGTCTCAAAGATGAAATAGACTCCGTATAGCTAAAATCGCAGCTTTTGAAGGCACTTGAGGATCCCACGGCATTCTCTCTTAATGGCGTTGTAGTTACGCTCAGCCTAATTCTAAAGTCCAAACTCGTATCGAGCAACTCTCTTACGTCCTTTATCGTCAATTTATTTAAGGACTCCTCCCCATCTAAAAAAGCTTACGTTTACTCCAAAAATAATTATACCCTAGCCTTCGGCGGGATTATAATGCAGCTTATACAATAATAGAGGAAACGTTAGTTTCTCTTACAAGATTTTTATTGCGTCGATTTATTTTTATCCCCAAATAAATAGTACGTCTTTTTTTATTAATCGATATAAAAGTTTTACGAAAATCACGTAGTTTTTAATCCAAATCTTATAGTATACGCAAATTCCGATAAAGGCTTTAATTTTAATCGCGTTTTTACACTTCTTTTAAAGTAGGATCTTTGCGACTTTAGCGGACTTCGAAGATTGTTTTTTAAAGCTACAAATATATCCGACAATAATTATTCTATTTTGGTAGAACTAAAACTTTATGCTAACGCAGGCTCCGGCCTTCTCTATCCGATCCATAGTTTTATCTAAATTCTAAATATATTCGAAAACGTATCGTCGAACCCCAGACAAGGCAAGCTCGTTATTATAATCCGTGTACGGCCCCTTAACTCCAATATCGTCGACGAAAGGCATCGCTACTTTAAAGAAGCAATCCTCCAAAATCGTCATTACCACTCGCACGAATTAGGCCATTAAATTTATCGCATCTATAGAAAATGTGGTTATTCGAAGCAATCTAATAAAAATTATAAAAGCCGTTATATCTCTACTTCGAATGTTTAAAGTAAGCTAATCATACCTAGAAAAGAAGTTAATAAAAAAAGCATAAAAGCATTCCACGAATTTCTCAAAAAATTCATCGATAAAAAAAGGTATATTTGCATTTCTTAACGTAACAAAATTCATTTTTATTATAGCGTTAATTAATCTATATATGCCAAGAATCTTTTTAGCTATTAGAAACCAAAGGTTTCGATAGGGGCCATTACTCTTTTCAAGGACTCCTCGATTTAATCGTTTTCGGAGCATCTCCGCTACTATCGGAAATAAAGCTTTCGAGCAAAGGAAATTCTTTTCTTACTATATTATATATTAAACCGTTTTAATAAAAATTAAAGGGCTAACGTTCTCATTAATTTTTCCCATTTCCTTTTAGTCGAATGTAATAGCTTTCTCACGATTAAAAAGTATTTTATCGAATATTACTCTTTTTTTTTTTTATAATTATATTTCAATTTCTAACGTAGCTAATCGTTTAAATGTAAATCGAGATCTTTATAATATTGCCGTTATTCAAGGCAATAAGTGCGCCGAGTATTTACCCATAAATACTTATAAATATTCTTGTACTTTAAATTGTTTATATTAATTTAGCCGTTCGCTAAATTCTTTTTCGATCCTATTTATTAAATTTATAAGTTAAACCTTTTAAGCTTTCCTTTTATATATAGTGTCGACGTTAATTTTATATAGCTTCACCTCGAGTTAGTTTAATAATTTTACTAATTCTTTTATTCGAACTTTTTATTTATTTCCATAAAATATTACTTTTCGGCTTCGTTTTTTATTTATAGAGTAAAGTAAAGTCTTTTTTCTATTAATCTTTTTAATATTTTAATTTTTCCTTTTTACGTTTATATTAAGAAATAAATATAATAATAACGAAAAGTATTTTTTCGCCTTTATATTCGATGCGTTTTATATTAGAATTTTCTTCGCTTTTTTTTTATTAAATATAAGAAATAGTTTATAAAAAATAAATAAAAACGTTTTCCTTCGAATATTGCCCTCGGCCTTCTCTACATTTATAGCATCGATTAAATTAAAATTAGGATCTATAAAAGGGTTTTCGAAAAAAGAAAAGGATTTATCTTATTTTCTAATACTGCTTTCTCTCCCCGTGGTATTAATCGTCAATTTTTCGACTCGAACTTTTTATTTTCCACTTTTTTAATATACGAATTCATTTTAATTTAATGCATATTTTTATAACGCAAGTTATTTTTTAAAAAAGAAACGATTATAATAATATATTTATTTATAAAGTTTACGAAATTATAGAAAATTCCATTTTATAATCCATTGTTTTTATATTCGATTTGCATTTTTATAGCTTTAATAAATAATATTTCCAAAAGGATTTTCTTCGCGTTATCGACGAGAAAAAAGAGAATTATGTATTTAACTTTGTTTTCGAGCTCAAAAGTTAAGTGTATAGCTCCGCGGAATTCGAATCGATCGCTAATCGCAATAGATAATTGGAAATCCTAAACGTCCATAATTGCATTTTCGAGTTCTCGGGCTATATAAATAGGCAAAATATAGCACTTAACGCTTATATTAAGCGTTTCTTCGGCAGTAGCTTTTTTTCGAAGTTCTACGAGGTGGAAGTGTATCTTCGGGACTATTATAATATATTTTTTTCGAATTAGGGATTGGAAATCGATGCTAATAAAATTGCTTTTAATCGTTACTAGTCCCGTAGTTAGGATATTGGCAAATAGGGTTGGTCTTGCAGTTATACGTTCTAGCCTTTGCCGTAGTATTCTCTATATATCAGCTCCCATTATTATTTCTTTAGCTATTGCAAATCCAGCCTTAATTAGCGATAAATAATAATTATTATTTTTATGCCATTAATTGACTATAACGGCTCCAAGGTTAAAAGTCTTCAAGGCTTATGCGATTAGTAGTATGCCCCTCCTCGTTTGTGGAAGTCTTGCTTTAGATTTCGAAAGCCTTTTTAGCCTAAACACTTTTTCTACAAAATTATTATTAATCTTTCGCTCGAGATCCGCTCTTATAATTTCGTTTTTAAAGAAATAGTCTACCGCCATTTCTTCGCCGTTAAACTACTCGGCAATTATTCCTTTTTACGATTTAATTTGGGAAAGCTATTCTTCGGCCCTTGCTCTACGCTTAAAGCTATTCTTTATCCGGGACGTCTTTCTTATCTTCTTTACTACCACGGCGTTTTCTAAAAAATTAATAGGCAGATCTTTATAGTAGTCCTCGATCGAACCACTAAAGGGAACTTTAGCGTCGATACAGCCTCCTCTAAAATGTGAGCTAAGCTTCGATCTTTTAGCGATTTCCTATTCTCGGTATATAAATAAAGCACTCCTTTACATTTCGGTAGCTATAGCGGAATTAGCGTCTAATTTACCAACTCCTCTAACTCTCTCTTCAACCACTTCTTTCATCGATTCCTAGATTCTCTTAATATTATCGGCACGTTTGCTAAAATTATAATTATATTTTTCTCCCTAAACTTAGGATTTAATTTAATTGTATTAGCGTTTATCGTTTCGAAGTATAAAAGAGTGAGATTCCCGATTAAAACTCTATTTTCCATAGCACTACTAATTATTTTATTTGTGGGCACAATCGCAATTAACTAAATCATTTATTAAAAAGCATCGTTTAATAAAAGTATAATCACATTCAAAATTAATATTTCCCGCTGGGGTCCGATTAAAGCATCTATAGTAGTATCGTTTAAAGTAAATAGCGTTCGCGTCGAAATCGATTATTTCGCCTAAATTACTTTATATTATAAGTAATTCCTTAGATATTTGAGCCGTTTTATTTGGAGGGGCGTAAACTTTGCTATACCCTCCATAGGGCGCTCCACTATATTATCCGCCTCCGCCTCCGCGGCCTCGGCTTTCGCTATATCCTCCACGTCTATATCCCCCGTATCGAGTAGGAGGCATCGACGACTACTAAGCTTAATTTAGTAAAGCTATAACGCTATCTAGCTTTAAAGTTAGCTCCATTATATTAATCTCTAAAGCCGTTTTCAAATCTTTAAAGATAATAAAGGAAAGGGAAAGTTTCTCTAGCCTTTACGTGAGCAAATTAATTTCTAAAGGTTCCTTCGAAGTAATGAATCGGCGAGTCCTTTAAGTAGTATCGAAAGCTAATGGCTATCCTATTTTCATAGAAACGGGTTCCGTAATAATCTCGTTTATTTGTAATTGTTAAGCTTGAAGTCTCTCCTCATCTTGTCTAAATAGATCGGGCGGAACCGGCAAGAAATAGTGGTTAGCGGGGTTGGGAGCGATTCGCTATATAATAGCGTTTAAATATTCTTGCTTAATCCTTGCGTACTTCGAATTATTTGCTTTATTATACCTACGTTTCTTTTTCTTATATTAGCATACGCTAACCGCAATTTTGTACATTATCTCGTAGTTATAAATAAATACATCCTCGAAATTAAAACGCTTATTATTAAAGATCTTATTACAAATGAAAGTAGGCAAACCTTTTATAAACTATCGATATTAATGTACTCGATTTAGTTTACTATGCTTAATAAGTTCTTTAGAGATTCAATTAAAGAAATTTACGAAAATCTTTATTATTATTTTTTTAATTTATAATTAAACGATAATCCGTTATAAAAACTTGTAGCTAATTTTTAAGCTTTTTTAATCGTTATTTTAAAACTCCTTTTTAAGAACGTTATAAAACTTTCTCTCGTCGTAAGCAATTTCTTTTTTATAATATTTAAAAAAAGCACGAATTTACTTTTTATATAAAGGGCTAATATATTTAAAAATTCGAGTTTTTTTAAACTTAGTTATAACTATATAATTTTTACATATATTATTATACTATTCTAAAAAAGTCGAGATATTTTCCCCCTTAAACTATAAAGCTTTAGAGACTTCGGGCAATAATATTTATAATCCGGGAATAAAAACTATTCTCTTTTTATCATCCTCGATCACTTCCTTCTCTTTTTCTTTTGGCCCGCTTTAATTAGCGTTCGAAGGGTTCGCGAATAAGGTAGGCATTATAAATTCTATTAAATACTCAATTAGTTTCGATGGGTTATTATCCGAAGTAAATAATATAGTAGCAAGCGTCCTAATAATTGTTGTTGGAACGTTGGGTAAAGCAATTATAGATAAAGTTGCAATTAAAGACTTAGTCGACATTTAAAATATAATAATTGCAAAAATTTTAAAAATAAAAGTATTTAGCGAAGGTAAAAATCGTAAAGTTTTCGAAAGTTTTAGTACTAAAAAGACTCGTTTATGGGATTGGATTTCTAGCTTTTTTATAATTTACTATAAATTTTTCTTTTTTCGAAAACGTATTTAAAGTTTAGTTTTCTTCTTCTTCCAAATAAACTCTTCTTTCCAAACCGCTTTCTATCTTTTATTATCCGAGGTCTCTTTTCTAAGTAAAGTATTACTACTTAAATTTTTATCTCTTTAATTATTGATTCTTTTTCGTTATATCGAGTTTAATATACTTTTATACTCGATAATTATTCCTTCGATTTCCCTCGCTATCCCCACTATTTTTAGTAAAGCCCGTGCTAAAAAGCTTAAAAAAGTTAAAATTAATATATAAAATAAAAATGTAACCTCGTTTATAAGCAAAACCATAATCTCCCATTCCTGCAATTAAAGCTTCTATTTTAAACTAATCTCCCTATCCCTATCGTTAATTCCTCGGCTCGCCGTCGCGAACTATTGCCACGGGTTTCTCCTCCTATTTTCCAAGCTAGCCCCTATATCTAAAGCTCTCAATCTCCGAACGTACCCAAAACTCAAATAGTAATTAATACTATTATCTCCCAACAAAATCCTCCAAAGTATTAGTTGAAAATGCGTCTATCCGGATCTCCCCAAACTTCAGCTGCTTAACAATTCCCCCAACCGTAGTGCCTTCTGCCGTGTAAACTCGAAACCAACAAATTGCAGCTTCACACAATGAAAACTCCCTCCCTACGTAAGTCACCAATATCGAAGGGCGAGGTCTCCAAAACGTAAAAGGCCCAACCGTAAGTCATCTGTCTCCTAGGGCAGGAAACGAATACCATCCGTAACGCTCAGTATATGAATATAAACGAAAAAGGCCGTAAAATCGTAATATGGTAATAATCAGTAATCGTCAGAATCAGTCAGGGGCTCTCTCAATGGCGAGGAGGCACAATAATCAGGAATCAATCGT
>QYAJ01000438.1:0-12075 GCA_003988865.1 Phialocephala sp. D728
TATATATGGTATATTAAGCTAATTTTTAAAAATTAGCCTAATCGGGCAATTATTAAATTACTTATTAATTATTGAATTTAATTCGAAGTATAAATTCAACATAAACATATATTATTAATCTTTTCATTTTAATTTTTATTTTCCCTTTTTCTTCCTCCTTTGCAAAACTAGCATTACATTACCGTTATATTACGATTCCCCCTTTAATACATCGATAATTAATTCCCGCAAACTTTAATATAACAATTAGCTAGTAATGCAATAATTTTTAATTATTTTTTCTTTTCTTTTTTTTAATAATTAAAATATAACGAATAATAACGAGAATACAATGGAAATGTAACGAAAGCGTTATATAGCTTTCGACGGCGGCACTTATTGCAATATAGATACAATATAGGAACGAAATAAATACGTGCCTCGCTTATACTTAATCGTTCCTCCTAACTTAATAAAAATGCATCTTCTTTATAACCACTATAACGCAAAGTTAAATCATTATAACAAAAAATAATGCTTTTTTAATTAAAATCCTTTCTAATTATAATTAAAATCTATTTTAATAATTTTTTAAATTTCTTTATTTTTCGTTTTTATTTTCGTTCGTTTTTAAAATTAGGAAATCGTGGATAAATTAAATAGAATTTTTATAATAAATCCTTTGCGTTCTCGAAAACTTTTATATTATATTATATATTATTCGAAAGCTAATTTTTTTATTTAGTTTAATATTGCAATTTGCTATAATGGAAGCGAGTATTTAATATTTTAGTAATTTTATATTTTTTTTCGTCGTCGATAATTTCCGATTTTATAAAATCGAGGATTTATTTAAATAAAGAATTATTGGAATCGAAGTATAGTAAACTCGAGTGAAATATATTATAAATTCTAATATTTAGCATATCGATTTTATAAAAAGTATAACTAATTTTTCGTAAAATAGAGTAAAGCCCGATTTATTTATTATTTAGTTTTCGGCAATTCCGTTTCGTACGAATATTTTTAGTAAATATTTATATTTTATTTCTAATTTAGTAATTCGAGATCGGTTTTCGACATTAATTTGCAAATTTTTTTATTTTAGTTTAAGCTAAGGAAGTTTTCTTTTATAGTAGAATTTAGAGCTTCTTTATTTTTTAAGCGAAAGCGATAGCCGTTTCTCGATCGTACTTCTTTTTAATCGTACGAAAAGCTTTAGTTTCCAATTTAAAATCGAAGTTTATTCGAGGGTAGTAGCTTTTATTAGTATAGAATAGATTTATTTAAATAATATTCGAAACGTAATCGTTAATAACGAATTCGGCTATAGAGAATTATAAAACCTAATCGTTTTATTAGTAATTAACGTACGTTTTAAAGTAGCGTTTTATTTCGCTATTAGTAATTTCAATTTATTTATTCGATTACGAATGGAAAGTAGTAGAGAATCGTGCTATAATTTTAAATATTCGATATAAATATTTTTATACTTTCGTTATAAATTATATCCCTCGATCGAATATAGTAAAATCGAATAATTCATGATATTTCCATACGTATTTTATAAGTAAGTAAGCTATTTCCTCGATAGAAATTTCGTTTTTTTTTGAAAAATAGAGAATAAAGTAACGTTCTTTGGATAATCGATATATAACTATAAAAATAGCGTTATAATCTTTATAAAGTAATAATTCCGTAACGAAATCTATTAAAATATTTTGCTAAAGCTATAAAGATATTGGCAAAGGATTAAGAAGTTTATTATATATATTTCTTAGAGTTTTATTATATCGGTAATCGTAATAATTTTGTATAAATTAAGTAATTATTTTATTTATACGAGGCTAATAATAATAGTATTTCAAATAAATCAAAGTTTTGGCGATTTTAGAATACTCGATTAAAAATTAGCCATGAACTTTTTTAATTAGATTTATTTGAAAGTTATTTAATACCCAAGTTTTGCTTTTAAATCGAAGAAATTTATAATTATCGATACTATAATATAATAGGGAAACGTCGAGGCTAACTCGTTCCTTTTTTTCTAATTTCTTTAAAGTATCTAAGCAAAATTTATTTATTTCTTACATTTAACGAATTTTTTTTATTATATTTAATTTAATATTAAATAATTAATACGTTAATATAGCTTTTAAAACGATTTCTAAAGCGAGGTTTTTTCGTATAGCAAAAAAGAATTTATATAATAGAAATAAAATTTAATTTATATATTTTTAATATAATGGGCTAAATCATTTAAATAACTCAAAGTGCAGTCGCGGTATATTATTATTGAACTCGATACAGAACCAAAGTAAGCTCGATGCTGTATCGAACTATACTCTTGGCTAGCGAATATATAAAGTTGCTACAGCAATATCGCTATAGCAACCTTTTGACAATCATTTAACTACTACTTAGCCAAGGGCCTGGCAGCCACCGTATCCCTTCTATACGACAGCCCAGCCGAGGCCTAGCCTCGAGCTCACAGAGGCCTAACCCTTTACATTACCCCCCTCCTTCCCTTTCTCCCCCTTCCCTCGTATTACTACTAATTCCCTTCCGATCTCTTCTTTCGTATGCCCGTATAACCCTTTAGCGATACGTGACCCTCCTATTTCCGAACCTTCTATCGCTTTAAAGCGATTAAATCCTTAACGAATTTCTATAATTCCTAAATAAATTTTTTATAATTTATTTATTTAATTAAATATAATTCGAAGCCTCTCTAGCCCCGTTTTTAATCTTTAATCTCGTCGATTTTATATTTTTAATTATCGTTAACTCGTAGTTTAACTAAATACAATTTAGTTATTATTTAACTTTTTAGCGATTTATTAACTAATTTTAATAATTATATAAAAAAAACGTCGTAGTAATTTAAAAAAATGTCCAGCCTATATATATATAATCCATATACTTCTCGTATAATATACTTTGCATATCGCTAATCAAACTTTTTATTTAAACGTTTTATAGCGATATTTTCTAAGCTTAACTAAACTTTATTTTTTATTTTATAAGCTAAGACTTAATCTCTTCTCCGATTCGTGGCCGACTTTTAAACTTTTTATACTACTGCTATAAAAGCTTTTGCTATATTTTGTATATCTTTTAGTTTACGGAATATAATGTCCGCTTTTAAAATAAAAAAATCTCGGGTACGATTCGGCTTTATTTCGAGGCTGAATTGCAACACTTTCTAGTTCTAATCGTGGGTTATAAAAAAGGGCGCTACTTTTATAGCGAAGGCATTTCGGCCATTAATTGCTTTTATCGCTATTGGCAAGTAATTTGCCTAATCGTTTTAGGCCTAATTAATTAGTTTTTTTAGTATTATTTCGATTACTTTATTCGCCCATTTTATAAACCCGTTAATTTTAAATAAAAAAAACGTGCTAAATCGACGTTATATTTAAAGTATATTATATAGTTTTTTCTAAAACGTATTTGTAAATTACGTTCCCCAATTCGAGATAATAATTCGAGGTAGGTAGTAGTGAAAGTAGTACTTTATTAAGAACTATTTTATTACTATTTCGGCCTCGATATTCTTTAAGCCTTTTGCTATTACTTCTTTACTTAAGCGATTTATTAATACGATTATACTTGTATAACTTCTTAATATAAATAGCTTTATAATAAAGTCTATAAATAGTTCGAATTAAATTTAGCTCGATATCGAGAATGGTTTAAAAAAGTTTTGCTTTTTTGATTTTTAAACTTTATTATTACTATAGCTATTATAAGCCCGTACAAATTGCCGTATCTCTCTCGATATCCTTAGCTAAAAGAATTGGCAAACTACTATTACGTATATAGACTCCCGTCCAAAGTAAACGTATATTAAAAAATTATATATTTCCTAAAGTACTTTTGCTTTTATATTCCCCTTCGAAGGAACCTAAATACGGCCCCGGTACGTTAGTTTATCGTCTACGAATATTCCGCATTCAACTATTAATACTTTCAACCGCAAGCTTGGTGGGAATCGCTGCTTTTAATTTTATACGACTTTTAAAGTCCGAGCATACTTAAAGTCGCTTCGAATAGCTTCCGGCTAATCCCTAAGCAAAGCCGGTACAACACCTACTCCTCCTTCGTCGTCTTCTATTCGAAGGCAACTTATCCCCGCTACTATTACTCCTCCCTTTCCTATTTATTTTAACTTAATTAACTACGTATTCCTTTCTTGCAATCTATCGTCGCTTACTCCTTTAAGCAAATCCTAATCCCTTTTTAATAAAGCGTTTGCTCGGTCGTTATCCACGCTTAAAATATAAATAATTCGAAAATTATACTAAAAAAATGTTAAAGACTATTTTATTTACTATTCGATTAACTTTCGTATAATTATAAAGTATTATAAATTTTTATAATTCGAATAGATTTCGAACTTTTCTAAATTCTTAAGCTTTATATTAAACTTTTTAAAACTTCGTACGATTATAAATATTTCTTTATTATAAATCTCGTAGTTATATTTAATTATATTTAACTTCCAAGAATAAAACGAATAAAATACGAATAAACTATTAGTATTAATTTGCAAAAAAGTACTTTCGATATATTATTTTAACGAGTTAATCTCGATTTATATTTCCTTCTCGTAGTTAAAAAAAGCTAAAGCTGGCTTTATTAAAAAAATTCTTTTTAATTATTTAAAAGCTTCGTTTATTTAAATTAATTATAAAAAGATTATGTTTTTATGGGTAAGTTCGGTTAATGGCCGAATTAAATCCGAATAATAATTTATAAATCTTCGATAAAAGTTAGCAAACTCTAGAAACCTTTATACGCCTTTTATAATTATTAGCGCTTTCTATTTTTAAATAGTCCTAACTTTCTCGAGGTTTATTCGAATACTCTTTTTTGCCTCGATAATAAAGCCTAAGTATTTAATTAACTTAATCTCAAATTCGCACTTTTTGATATTGCATTATAGATTAGCCGCCCGAAGCTTTTTTAAAACCTTTTCGATATATCTTCGATATTCTTTTCGAAACTTTAAAAAAATAATAATATTATTAATATAAATCGAGCAAAAATCGTTTAAAATATCTCTTAATACTTAATTAATATAGTATTGGAAAATGCTTAAAGCATTCGCTAAATTAAAAAGCGTAATAAGCTACTTATATAAGCCGAATTTACTTCGAAACGCTATTTTCCATTTATCGCTTTTTATAACTCGTATTCAATAAAAAACTATTATTACATCTAGCTTTATAAACTATTTAGTCTCGATAAGGTTTCAAAGCGTTTTCTAGATTAACGGTAATGAATAACGATCTTTACGAATTAATTTATTTAAAACTTTATAATTAATATAAAACCTAAAGCCCTTTCTCGACTTTTATATAAATAATATCGAAGCCGCTACGAGGCTATTACTAATTTATATAAATCCTTTATCGAGCAATTTAATAAACGTTTTTCGTAAAATAAAAAATTTATTTCTAAATATTCTATATATCGAGTTCCAAAGTACTTTCAATATAATTCCATTCTCCCTTCGCTTTAATTCGATCGTATAATCGACTTTTTTACTTTTATATAAAAATAGTTTATTTATATCGTTCTAATTAAACATCGATAAATATTCGAGTAAATAAAAAGGCAGCTTTATACGAAAATTTAAATAAATTTTTAAATATAATACTTTATCGATATTTCGTATTATAGCCAAGAATATTTATATTTTACTTCCTTTCTAATTCTTTATTATATACTATATAATAATTAATATAAATTAAACCGGCTCGATACTTTTCAATTCTCGATTCGCCGTAATCTCCATATATACGACTATTGTAAATAATTTATTATTTATTTTATTTTTTTTATTTTTCTAATTTTAATATTACTTCGTTCTATATTTAATTCGTAATCGCTTCCCTTCTTTATTAATCTTAATATCTCTTTTCCTAATCCAAAGTATGCCTAAGAATATATTATACCTTTTTAAAGAAGTAATATAAAACTATATTCTTTTTTAATAATCCTCAAAGTTAATATTGGCTATAATTACTTCCTAAATAAATCGTTTAGTTTTTTCATCATTAAACGCTTTTATTTAAAAAGATTTAATTTATATACGCTTTAAATTTAGTTTCGTAGTATAAACGAAGTTATAAAATCTATAATATAAATATCCAATATTTACTATAGTTCTAATAAAAAAACTATAATTAACTAAAGTAAATACAATTATAAATTTGCAATATATATCCTTTTTAAACTCTTCCCACTTCTCCCGCAAAGCCTTCGACTCCCCTCTACTTTGTACGCAATTTTATATAAAGTTTACTCGTTTCCCGAGCCCGATTTAAAATTAAAACTTAATTCTTTAATCCTTCTATTCTACTCGATGGCTTTACGAACCCGTTTCGATGCCTATTCGAAGGTCGTAGCGGCCGCCTTAGGCCTTTTCGGCTAAAGTGATAGCTTTTTCGCAAGGCCTAAAGAGCACTTGGCAATAAAGTGGCTGGCATTGCCATATCGAAGATATTCGTTCGCCGTATAGCGCTATTTTAGCACTTTTTTTAATACTTACTTGGCCAAAGTCCTTGACCTATCGTTCGGCGATCGATTCGGGCCTGATTCGTACGCGACTCGAGGTATAGATTCCTAATTTATTTCGCCGCTTTATTTTAACTCGCTATAAAGCTTGGCCTATATTCTATATTTACTATCGAGTCGATTCAATTTTGCAAAGTTATCGAATATCCTCTATAGTTAATTAACGAAGTCTTTATACTTAGTAAATTTCTCGATAATTACTAATTTCTCCTTAATTTTCTTAAAAATCGCTAATTATAAATAATTTTTCCGAATTTTATTCGAAAACTTCCATTCTTTTACTTCTAATAGCTTTTGCTCGAATTCCTATAGGAATTTTTAAAAGGGCTAGCTTCTTTACTTTTTAAAATTAATCCATTCCAAAGTTTTTTAAGTATTTTAAAAATTATTAAACGCTATGTCCAATTAAGTAAAAAAGTCCTCGATTTTGAGAGATTTCTACTTTACTTCGGCTAAAGTTAGCTATGGGAAAATTCGCTTAAATGCTTTATTTGCAAAGTATTCGTAACTATACTATACCTTTTTTATCTCTTCCCTAATAACTTCCGAATCGATTTTAAATTTAATTTAAAAATAATTTTTAAATGCTAAATACGCTATATAATCCTATCCGTCGAATTTATTCGAATAGAATAAAAAATATTTAGGCTTTCGATTCCTCATCGATTCGCCCCTATGCCGTTTTACCTACTATAATGCTTATATTGCAAATAATTCGAATATAATAAACGTACAAAAAGTAGCCCGAATATTATTTAGACTTTGCAGCAACTAAGCATTAATCTTCTATTACTAGCGATATTATTCCCATACTTATTCCCTATTCACAATCTGCCTTTAAAGCCTCGAATCGCTTCCATTTATAGTATCCATTTGTAGCTCCATTATTTTATTTATCTCTACACTCCTTTTTAACTCGTAAGCGAATCGGTATCGTTTCGATACTATTCCGGTATTTAATTTTGTAAATCCTATTCCAATATTTGATTTTATAAATCCCGTTTTAATATTTAATTTTATAAATCCCGTTCCAATAACCTTTTTTTAATATAAATCTCGACGTCCTTCGAGTCGTAATTAAATCGATATATATACGACGTCGTTTCGTAAACTATTCATAAAGGGATCGAGTTCAAAATATAATGGGCTAAATCATTTAAATAATTTAAAGTGCAGTCGCGATATATTATTATTGAACTCGATATAGAACTAAAGTAAGCTCGGTGCTGTATCGGACTATACTCTTAGCTAGCGGATATATAGAGTTGCTATAGCAATATCGCTATAGCAACCTCCTAACAATCATCTAACTACTACCTGGCCAAGGGCCTGGCAGCCACCGTATCCCCTCCGTACGACAGCCCAGCCGAGGCCTAGCCTCGAGCTCACAAAGGCCTGACCCCTTACATTTAACGTTTATTCGTATCGTTTTAAAGGAAATCGTTTATTTTTTTTATTAAAATATCGATTTTGCTATTTAATTTACTAAAACGATATTGAATCTTAAAATGGAATTGCAATAGAAATTTAATTTATTTAATTTATTAATAAATAAGTTTTTTAATAATAATAAAATATTTTAGATTTTTATAATCGATAAGGATTTAAATAGAAAGTCTAATTTCTTCTAATTTAAAGCGCTACTTTTTTAAGAAATGTATAATAGCTAAAAGTTTTTTATTATAAATTTTATAATTATATTCGATGGGAATTATTTTTTTAAAGAAATAAATTACTAAATAAAGTAAGCCATCGGAGTTAGCGAATTAAAAAAGTATTTTAAAAAATATATAATTAAAAACGTTAATTTTTAAGTAATAAACTTTGTTTCTATCGAAATATAATAGTATTAGCTTAGTATTAACGATATTCTTTATAAATTAGAAAGTAATTTAGTATTTATTACTTTATATAAATAATGTATTCTTTTTTTATAAAATAATTAAAAAAGCTAGAATTCGCGAGTAATCGATAATGAATTTGCGATAGAAATTACAAAATCCCGTGAATAAAATTATTTCGACGACGGTATTTAAAGTAAACTAGTTTTTAATAATTTATACTTTGGCAAAATCTATTTCAACTCCAATAGTACTAATTATAAATCCTAGGAATTTAGTACGAGTAACGTGAAACTCGCATTTTTTGATATCGGTTTATAGACTAGCGTTAATCAAAAGCTATAGAATATATTATACGTATTCTATATAGTTTTATTCGTTCTTATTGTAAATAAGAATATTATTTAAGTAAATAGTAGCGAATTTATTTAAGTAATTCCAAAAAGTTTCGTTACTATATTTTTGGAAAATAGCTAATCTATTATAGAATCTAAATAATAATATTTTTGATTTGAATTATTTATAGCGAATAATGAAAGTAATTAAATCTTCGCTTTCCTCGTTTATACGTATATAATTAAAAGCGTGCCGTATATTTAATCGAGTGAAGATTTTGATACTATTTAGCTAAACTAAAGTTTCGTTTATAAAGAGTAAAAAATATTTATCTTTTTTAGTAATTACGTTAAAGCGACAATAATTTATGCAAAATCGTAGTTCTCTACTTGGCTTTTTAATAAATAAAACTAATAATAATTAAAAAGCTTTGCTAGTCGTAATAAATTCTTTAAATAAGTTTTTATTAATATAATTTTTAATTAATTCGAGTTTTTCTTAAAATATACGATAGTTTTTAATATAAGTAAAAATTTGTCTATTAGTAAATTTAATATAATAATTACATTCATAATATAGAAGCAAAGTATTAGCCTCTTTTTTAAAGAAAGCTTTAATGAAATAATAGTATTTTATAGAAATTATTAATTTAAAATTAATTTCTTCTTTTTTTTTCTTTTCGACTTTTTTGTAAATTTCCTTTATGGAAATGGCAAAGGCATAGTATAGGCCTTCTTTATAAATATTACGACTTTTATTAATTAGAGAGATTATAGAAACGGCTTTAATTATATAAATAATAGTCCTTTCGATAGACTTGCTCGTATTAGCAAATTTACGCAAAATCTTAATTACTTTGGATATAGGTTTATTCTCTAAAGTAGTTGCAGAGGCAGAAGTTATTGAAGTTAAGGCAAGTATGGTTCCTAAAGTAGCTAGCGGCGCTATTTCGAAGTTATATCGAGCTTCGATATAAGTATAATATTTATACTTAAATTTAATAAATTTGTTAATAAAGTTAATTTTCACGCTATAGTAATATATTTATTACTTATTAATAATAGTTTAGTAAATAAGATTTATAATATAGAAATAAACGTTATCGATAATATAATTTTGGATTCGTATACGGGAGTATATAGTATAAATTATATATACTTTCTCGTCTTCGCTATAGTTTTCGATTTCCTTGGGCTTAGCTAGCTTGACGAAATCGATACTTAATACTTCGCATACTTTTTATGCAATCTCGAAATTAATATAGTTTTCTTCGTGGACATTTGTATTTATTAAAGCTTATATAGTAATTTTATTATTTTTAATTATTATATAATTTAAAAAAAGGAGTAAATCTTTATATAAAGCGTCGAAAATTAAATTAATATATATAGAAAATAATCTTTTAATAACGATTTCTTTAAAAATTATTCGTTTTTCGAATCGATTCTATAATTAAAATAACGATTTAATTATCGATTATAATTAAAATCGTAATCGTTATCGACGTCGATATTAGCTTTGGACAAATATTTCACGTTATTTACTTTCGAGAGTTTATCTTTTCTTTAAAGGCAATCGAGTGATTTATAACCGGGCTTTCTATAGCTATAGCACTCTACTTTTATCTTAATAGTGGGCTTAAAATAAGGCTTTGGCGTCGCGATTTCGGCAGGAGCAGAAGTAGTGAACCTGGCAGGCGCGGGAGCTGAAAACTGAGGGGGTCGGGGAGTCGTAAGGGAAGGGGAAGTTCGAGGTCGTCGAATTACTAATTTCTCTTTTCATTTACATCTTTATTTTTATCTTTTCTTTTACTAATTAACGATTTGGATATTATTGTAGTAAATAGCACACTTCTTGGCTAATTCATTTATAGTTTAGTAATCGATTACTATAATTAAAATAACTTATAGTTTAATACTAAGCTTTCTACGAAACTCGTATAATTTAATATTTTTAATTATAGAAAGTTCTATTATAATATATTCCCACTCGATGTAGAAGCTTTGGAAATCGCTTTTATAATATAATTTATTAAATTTATTTTATAAGTTTTTAATTTTATTCGAATTATTATAATATTTATTTATATTTATGAAAATCTTTTTTATATTAATATATGTAATAGAAAAGTCGATTTAGAATTTAATTCGTAATTGCTTAGCGGCCAAATTAATTATTTTACTTTTGATATATACTATTTTGATCTTTTTAATAGGAAAGTAATTAACGTTAATATCGAGCTTAATTATTATAATAGTCTTCCAATCGTTATATTTGGCTTTGTCCAATTTAGTAAAAGAATTAGAGTATAGTAAACGTTCGGATTTTAAAGGCTTAGATTTATAAGAAATAAAATCGAAACGTAAAGTAAATCGATTTTTAAAATAGCGAATAACTATATCTTTATTTTGTAAAGCGACGTTAGCGAACTTAAAAAGCTTCCGAGCTTCGTCGAATAACTTTTTCAATTATTAGTAATCGTTAAAAGTTTTGCATACGAAGTCTAGAGCTTCTTGCTAAAGTTATTCATCGCTATTTACTAATGTAGCCTAAATTGCAGCCTTTTATATATTTTTAGCAATAGGGTGCATATCCTCGTCGTCGGTATCGTGGAAGTTTGAATGCTTGGGGCGTTTAGTGTTTTGAAAGGGAGTTTGACCGATTGCGCTATTTGTATAAAAGGATAAAGGGGAGTTATTTCTAGCAGGGAGATTTACGCTATTATCTCTTGCTATTTTGTTAGTGTGTTTATGATATGGAAAGGGAGTCTACTATTAAACGATGTAAATAGATCTTTAATGCGTAAGGGCTGGCAATTCGTGAGTCGAAACTATATAAAGAACAAGATTACGTAAGGGATCCTGGATTTGTATATTTAAATAGGCAATATAGGGAAGTTCCACGTAAAGGGAATAGATTCTCGCAAAGGGGAGAATATAAGGGGCGTCACCGTTCCACGTAAGGGAATTAGTATTAAACGCTATAAGCTCTCGTAGAGGAGTTTGTACTACTACGAACATTCTTCCAAAACTATAATACTTCGAGTTTTAGTATATACGTGGGGTAACAAATTCATTAAAGTCTTTTGTAAAAGACTAAGTAAGTATTAGTCTTAGTTATTGTGTGAGGAACGAGTAGAGCAAGTTATATAGTTATATTCAAGAATAACTAAGACAACTTTTAAAAGAGGGTGTGGGGAGAGCTTGTCTAATATACAGGCGCAAAAGCCTCAAAGGAAGCTAGTATCGCTTCCTTTGAGCCTGCAGGACAAAGCATGGAAGGCGCTAGTCCTAATCTGGCAATCCTAACCCTTTGTATGCTTTGGTGACCGATA
>QYAJ01000439.1:0-12021 GCA_003988865.1 Phialocephala sp. D728
TTTATAAAAAATTAAATAAATATTAATTTTAGTTATTATATAAAAAACGAGTAAAATAAATTATATAATTATATTTAAAAATAATTAAAATAATTTTTAAAAAAAAATATAAAAAAAATATATTTAATATATAAATATAAAAATTTCAAAAAAAGCTAATATCGTTTTTTTTAAATTTGCAAAACAAAGCATGGAAAGCGCTAGTCCTAATTTGGCAATTCTAATCCTTTGTATATTTTAATAATCGATATTCGTTATATTTTAAATTATAATTTTTTTAAATTATAATTTAAATTAAATAATTTAAAATTTTAAAAAAGGAAATATTATAACGAATATTATAACGAATATCGATTACTAAAATATACAAAAGGTTAGGATTGCCAGATTAGGACTAGCGCCTTCCATGCTTTGTTCTGCAAATTTAAAGAAAGCGATACTAGCTTCTTTTGAAGCTTTTGCATTTATATATTAAATAAATTCTTTCTATACCTTTTTCTAAAAATTATTTTAATTATTCTTGAATATAATTATATAATTTGCTTTACTCGTTCTTTATATAATAACTAAGATTAATATTTATTTAATTTTTTGTAAAAGATTTTAATAAATTTATTACCTCGTGTATATACTAAAACTCGAAGAATTATAATTTTGGAAAAACGTTTGCAATAATATAAACTTTTTTATAAAAATTTGTAACGTTTAATATTAATTCCTTTACGTGGAATAATAACGTTTTTTATATTCTTTCTTTCGCGAGAATTTGTTTCCTCTACGTAAAACTTCTCTATATTACTTATTTAAATATATAAATCTAGAATTCTTTACGTAATTTTATTCTTTATATAATTTCGACTCACAAATTACTAACTTCTACGCGCTAAAAATTTATTTATATTATTTAATAATAAATCTTTTTTCTATATTATAAATATATTAATAAAATAGTAAGAAATAATAGTGTAAATTTTTTTATTAGAAATAATTTAATATTATCTTTTTATACAAATAGCGTAATCGGTTAAACTTTTCTTTAAAGTATAAAACGCTTTAAGTATTTCAATTTCCACGATATTAACGACGAAGATATGCATTCCATCGCTAAAAATATATAAGAAATCGCAATTTGGACTATATTAGTAAATGGAAATAAATAATTATAGTAAAAGGTTTTAAACTTCGTATATAAAACTTTTAACGATTATTAATAATTGGAGAAATTATTCGACGAAGCTCGGAAGCTTTTTAAATTCGTTAATGTCGCTTTACAAAATAAAAATATAATTATTCGATATTTTAAAAATCGATTTATTTTGCATTTCGATTTTATTCCCTACGAAGCCAAACTTTCAAAATCCGAATACTTACTATACTTTAACTCTTTCACTAAATTAAACAAAGTTAAGTATAACGATTGGAAAACTATTATAATAATTAAGTTTAATATTAATGCTAATTATTTTTTTATTAAAAAAATTAAAATAATATATATTAAAAGTAAAGTAATTAACTTAGCCGCCAAGTAATTATAGACTAAATTCTAAGTCGACTTTTTTATTGCCTATACTAATGTGAAAAAGATTTTTATAAATATAAGTAAATATTATAATAATTCGAATAGAATTAAAAATTTATGGAATAAATTTAATAAATTATATTATAAAAGCGATTTCCAAAGTTTCTACGTTAAATAGAAATATATTATAATAGAATTTTCTATAATTGAAAATATTAAATTGCACGAGTTTCGCAGAAAGCTTAATACTAAATTATAAATTACTTTAATTATAATAATCGATTATTAAACTATAGACGAATTAGCTAAAAAGTGTACTATTTATTACAATAATATCCAAATCGTTAATTAATAAAAGAAAAAACAAAAATAGAGATGTAAACGAAAGGAAAGATTAGTAATTCAACGACCTCGAATTTCCCTTTTTTTTACGACTCCTCGATTCCCTCAATTTTCAGCTCCCGCGCTTGCCAAGTTCACTACTTTTACTCTTGCTGGAATCGCGACGCTAAAGCCCTACTTTAAGCCTATTATTAAGATAGAAGTAGAGTGTTACAGCTGTAGAAAGCCCGATTATAAGTCACTCGATTGCCTTTAGAGAAAGGACAAGCTTTCGAAGGTAAATAACGTGGAATATTTATTTAAAGCTAATATCGATATCGACGACGATTATAATTTTAACTATAATCGATAATTAAATTACTATTTCAATTATAAAATCGATTTGGAAAATGAATAATTTTTAAAGAAATCGCTATTAAAAAATTATCTTTTATATATATTAGCTTAATTTTTAACGCTTTATATAAAGATCTATTCCTTTTTTTAAATTATATAATAATTAGAAACGATAAAATTATTATATAAACTTTAATAAATATAAACGTTTATAAAGAAAACTATATTAATTTCGAGATTGTATAAAAAGTATGCGAAGTATTAAGTATCGATTTCGTCGAGCTAGCTAAGTCTAAGAAAATCGAAAGCTATAGCGAAGACGGGAAAGCATGTATAACCTATGCTATATACTTTTATATACGAATTTAGAATTATATTACCGATAACGTTTATTTTTATATTACAAATTTCACTCACTAAGCTATTATTAGCAAGTAATGGATGTATTATTATAATGTAAAAATTAATCTTATTAACGAATTTATTGAATTTAAGTATGGATATTGTACTTATATAGAAGCCTAATATAACCTCGAAATAGCGCCGCCAGCTGCTTCGGGAACTATACTTACCTTAACTTTAATAGCTTTTACTTTTGCAACTACTTTGGAGAGCAAATCTATACCCAAAGTAACCAAGATCTTGCGTAGACTTGCTAGTATAAGCAAGTCTATCGAACGGATTATTATTTATATAATTAGAGCCGCTTCTATAATTTCTTTAATTAATAAAAGCCGCAATATTTATAAGGAAAATCTATATTATGCCTTTGCTATTTTTATAAAGAAGATTTACGAAGAAACCGAAAAGAAAAAAGAAGAAAAAATTAATTCTAAATTAATAATTTCTATAAAATACTATTATTTTATTAAAGCTTTTTTTAAAAAGAAAGCTAATATTTTATTCCTATATCGTAAATATAATTATTATATTAAACTTATCGATAAATAAATCTTTACTTATACTAAAAGCTATTATATATTCTAAAAGGAATTTAAATTAATTAAGAATTATATTAATAAGAATTTATTTAAAGAATTCATTACGACTAGCAAAGCTCCTTGGTTATTACTAATTGTATTTATTAAAAAGCCCGATGGAGGACTACGATTTTGCGTAGACTATCGTTACTTTAATATAATTACTAAAAAAGATAAATATTCTTTGCTTTTTATAAACGAGACTTTGGCTTAGTTAAATAGCATTAAAATCTTCATTCGTTTAAATATACAGCACGCTTTTAATCGTGTGCGTATAAACGAGGAAAGCGAAAACTTAATTACTTTCATTATTTACTATAAATAATTCAAGTTAAAAGTATTACTATTTGGACTCTATAATAAACTAGCTATTTTCTAAAAATATATTAACGAGACTTTTTGGAATTGCCTAAACTAATTCGCTACTATTTATTTAGATAATATTTTTATTTATAGTAAAAACGAATAAAATTATATAGAATACGTGTAATATATTCTATAGTTTTTAATTAACGTTGGCCTATAGGCCGATATTAAGAAATGCGAATTTTACATTACTCGTACTAAATTCCTAAAACTTATAATTAGCACTATAGGAATTGAGATAAACTTTGCCAAAATACAAATTATTAAGGATTAATCTACTTCGAATATCGTTATCGAGATAGCTTTATTCACGGGATTTTGTAATTTCTACTATAAATTTATTACCGACTACTCGCGAATCCTAGCTTCTTTAATTATTTTATAGAAAAAAAATACGTTATTTATATAAAGTAATAAATACTAAACTATTTACTAATTTATAAAGAATATCGTTAGTAATAAACTAATACTATTGCATTTCGATAGAAATAAAGTTTATTATTTAAAAACTAACGTTTTTAATTACGTATTCTTTAAAATGCTTTTTTAATTCGCTAATTTCGATAATTTATTTTACTTAATAATTTATTTCTTTAAAAAAATAGTTCTCGTCGAATGTAATTATAAAATTTATAATAAAGAACTTTTAGTTATCGTATATTCTTTAGAAAAGTAGTGCTTTAAATTAAAAGGAACTAAATTCTTTATTTAAATCTTTATCGATTATAAAAACTTGAAATATTTTATTATTATTAAAAAACTTATTTATCGATAAATTAAATAAATTAAATTCCTATCGTAATTCTATTTTAAAATTCAATATCGTTTTAGTAAGCTAAACGGCAAAGCCGATGCTTTAATAAAAAAAATAGGCAATTTCCTTTAAAACGATATAAATAAATGCTAAAAATATATAAATCAAATTTTATTTTTATTATATAAACTTTTCTTTACTATACGAGAGAATTTTGTTTTAGAAACTATTTTAGAAATTATATCGATGCACTAATTACTTAATATTAAGCGAAATACGATAAAAAAAATTCGTTAAATATAAAAAATAAATAAATTCTATTTAAATACTTTAAAGAAATTAGAAAAAAAGAAATAAATTAACTTCGATATTTCTTTACTATATTATAATATCGATAATTATAAACTTTTTCGATTTAAAAATAAAGTTTAAATATTAAATAATTTTCGAATTAATTTAATTAAAAGAATTTATAGCTAATTTTTAATCGAATATTCTAGAGTTACTAAAACTTTGATTTATTTGAAACGCTATTACTATTAGTCTCGTATAAATAAAATAGTTACTTAATTTATATAAAACTATTACGATTACCGATATAGTAAAGTTTTAAGGAATATATATAATGGATTTCTTAATTCTCTATCGATACTTTTATAATTTTAGTAAAATATTTTAATAAACTTCGTTATAGAATTATCGCTTTATAAAAGCTATAATACTATTTTTGTAATTATGTGCCGATTATTTAAAGAACGCTATTTTATTCCCTATTTTTTAAAAAAGAACGAAACTTTTGCTAAAAAAATTATTTATTTATTTATAAAATATATATAGAAATATTATAAATTATTCGATTTTGCTATCTTTAATCGAGAAATATAATTTATAGCGAAAATATAAAAATATTTATATCGAATATTTAAAATTATAATACGATTTTTTACTGCTTTCTATTCGTAATCGAATAAATAAATTGAAATTACTAATAGCGAAATAAAACGTTATTTTAAAATATATATTAATTATTAATAGAATAATTAGATTTTTTAGCTTTTTATAACCGAATTCGCTATTAACGATTATATTTCGAATACTATTTAAATAAGTTTATTTTATATTAATAAAAATTACTACTTTTAAATAAACTTCGATTTTAAATCGAAAATTAAAGTTTTTTATATAATTAAAAAAAAGTATAATCGAGAAATAGTTATCGTTTTCGTTTAAAAAATAAAAAAGCTTTGGATTTTGCTATAAAAGAAGACTTCCTTAGCTTAAACTAAAATAAAAAAATTTGTAAATTAGCGCTAAAAGCCGGCCCCGAATTACTAAATCGAAAATAAAATATAAATATTTATTAAAAATATTCGTATAAAACGAAATTATCGAAAATTAAATAATAAACAAATCGAGCTTTATTTTATTCTACGAAAAATTGGCTATATTTTTTATAAAATCGATATATTAAATATTAGAATTTATAATATATTTCACTCGAGTTTACTATACCTCGATTCTAATAATTCTTTATTTAAACAAATTCCTAACTTTATAGAACCGGAAATTATCGATAGCGAGAAAGAATATAAAGTTACTAAAATATTAAATGCTCGCTTCCATTATAGCAAGTTATAATATTAAGCTAAATAAAAAAGTTAACTTTCGGATAATATATAATATAGCGCGGAAACTTTCGAGAATGCAAAAAATTTATTATAAAGATTCCATTTAGTTTATCTATAATTCCCTAGCTCTAAAAACGAACGAAAATAGAAACGAAAAATAAAGAAACTTAAGAAATTATTAAAATAAGCTTTAATTATAGTTGGGAAGGATTTTAATTAGAAAAGCGTTATTTTTATTATATTATTTTTATTATTTTTTAATGCTTTAAAATTTAGGCCAATTTTCGGGATTCCCGAAAATTAGTTTTATATTTTAGGCCGCAACTTTTTCAAGCCGCAATTTAGGTCAAGTAACCTAGGATTTCAAGGGAGGGGGGTACTATAACGAATATCGGTCACTAAGGCATATAAAAGATTAGGATTGCCAGATTAGGACTAGCGCCTTCCATGCTTTGTTCTGCAGGCTCAAAGGAAGCGATACTAGCTCCCTTTGAGGCTTTTGCGCCTATATATTAAACAAGCTCTCCCTATACCCTTTTCTAAAAATTATCTTAATTATTCTTGAATATAATTATATAATTTGCTTTGCTCGTTCTTTACAAATATCGATTATTAAAATATTGTAAGGAACGAGTAAAGTAAATTATATAATTATATTTAAGAATAATTAAAATAACTTTTAGAAAAGAATATAGGGAAAGCTTGTCTAATATACAAGCGCAAGAATTTTAAAGAAAGCTAGTATCGCTTTCTTTAAGCTTGCAAAACAAAGCATAGAAGGCGCTAGTCCTAATCTGGCAATCCTAATCCTTTATATACTTTAATAATCGATATTCGTTATAGTATTCCTTTCCTTGAAATTCTAAGTTACTTAATTTAAATTACGATTTAAAAAAGTAGCGATTTAAAAAAGTTATAATTTAAAATATAAAACTAATTTTCGAGAATCCCGAAAATTAGTTTAAATTTTAAAGTATTAAAAAATAATAAAAATAATATAATAAAAATAATGCTTTTTTAATTAAAATTTTTCTTAATTATAATTAAAACTTATTTTAATAATTTTTTAAGTTTTTTTATTTTTCGTTTCTATTCTCGTTCGTCCTTAGAGCTAGGGAATCGTGGATAAGCTAAATAGAATTTTTATAATAAGTTTTTTACATTTTCGAAAGCTTTCGTACTATATTATATATTATTCGAAAGCTAGCTCTTTTATTTAACTTAATATTGCAACTTGCTATAATGGAAACGAGTATTCAATATTTTAGTAATTTCGTACTTTTTTTTATTATTAATAATTTTAAATTCTATAAAATTGGAAATTTATCTAAGTAAAAAATTATTAAAATCGAGGCGTAGTAAACTCGAATAAAATATATTATAAATCCTAATATTTAGTATATCGATTTTATAAAAAATATAACTAATTTTTCGTAGAATAAAGTAAAGCTCGATTTATTTATTATTTAGCTTTCGGCAATCCCGTTTTATACGAATATTCTTAATAAATACTTATACTTTATCTTCGATTTAATAGTTCGAGACCGGCTTTCGGCACTAATTTGCAAATTCTTCTATTTTAATCTAAATCAAAGAAATTTCCTTTTATAGTAAAGTTTAAAACTTTTTTATTTTTTAAATAAAAACGATAATTATTTCTCGATTATACTTCTTTTTAATTATACGAGAAACTTTGGTTTCCGATTTAAAATCGAAGTTTATTCGAGAGTAATAGCTTTTATTAATATAAAATAAGTTTACTTAAATAGTATTCGAAACGTAATCGTTAATAGCGAATTCGGCTATAGAGAACTATAGAACTTAGTCGTTTTATTAGTAATTAACGTACGTTTTGAAGTAGCGTTCCATTTCGTTATTAGTAATTTTAATTTATTTATTCGATTATAGATAAAAAATAGTAAAGAATTATATCGTAATTTTAAATATTCGATATAAATATTTCTATATTTTCGCTATAAATTATACTTTTCGATCGAAAATAGTAAAGTCGAATAATTTATAATATTTCTATATATATTTTATAAATAAATAAATTATTTTCTTAGCAAAAATTTCGTTCTTTTTTAAAAAATAAAGAATAAAGTAACGTTTTTTGAATAATCGATATACGATTATAAAAATAGCGTTATAGCCTTTATAAAGCGATAGTTTCGTAACGAAATCTATTAAAATATTTTGCTAAAACTATAAAAGTATTAGTAAAGAATTAAAGAATCTATTATATATATTCCTTAAAAAATTAAGGAATTTATTATATATATTCCTTAAAGCTTTACTATATTAGTAATTATAATAGTTTTATATAAATTAAGTAATTATTTTATTTATACGAGATTAGTAATAATAGCGTTTTAAATAAATTAAAGTTTTGGCGACTTCGAGATACTCGATTAAAAGTTAGTTATAAACTTTTTTAATTAAATTTATTCGAAGGTCGTTTAGTATTTAAGCTTTGCTTTTGAATCGAAGAAATTTATAATCGTCGATACTATAATATAATAGGAAAATATCGAGGCTAATTCGTTTTTTTCTTTCTAATTTCTTTAAAATATTTAAATAAAACTTATTTATTTTTTGCATTTAACGAATTTTTTTTATTGCATTTAATTTAATATTAAGTAATTAGTACGTTAATATAGTTTTTAAAACGGTTTTTAAAGCGAGATCCTTTTGTATAATAGAGAAAAGTCGATGCGATAAAAATAAAATTTAATTTATATATTTTTAGCGTTTATTCGTATTATTTTAAGGAAAATCGTTTATTTTTTTTATTAAAGTATCGGCTTTACTATTTAGTTTGCTAAAACGGTATTAAATTTTAAAATAGAATTATAATAGGAATTTAATTTATTTAATTTATCGACGAATAAATTTCTTAATAATAATGAAGTATTCCAAGTTTTTGTAATCGATAAAGATTTAAATAGAAAGTTTAATTCCTTTTAATTTAAAGCGCTATTTTTTTAAAAAACGTATAATAATTAAAAATTCTTTATTATAAATTTTATAATTACATTCGGCGGAGATTATTTTCTTAAAGAAGTAAATTATCGAATAAAGTAAATCGTTGGAGTTAGCGAATTGAAAAAGTATTTTAAAGAATATATAATTAAAAACGTTAATCTTTAAGTAATAAACTTTATCTTTATCGAAATGCAATAGTATTAGCTTAGTATTAATAGTATTCTTTATAAATTAAAAAGTAATTTAGCATTTATTACTTTATACGAATAGCGTATTCTTCTTTTGTAAAATAGTTAAAGAAGCTAAGATTCGCGAGTAATCGATAATGAATTTGCGATAGAAATTATAAAATTCCGTGAATGAAGTTATCTCGACGACGGTATTCGGAGTAAGCTAGTTTTTAATAATTTGTACTTTAGTAGAATCCATTTCAACTTTAGTAGTATTAATTATAAGTTTTAGAAATTTAGTACGAGTAACGTGAAACTTGCACTTTTTGATATCGATTTATAGACCAACGTTAATTAAAAGCTATAGAATGTATTATATATATTCTATATAATTTTATTCGTTTTTATTATAAATAAAAATATTATTTAAATAAATAGGAGCGAACTTGCTTAGGCAATCCCAAAGAATTTCGTTAATATACTTTTGGAAAATAGTTAGTTTATTATAAAGTTTAAATAATAATACTTTTAATTTGAATTATTTATAGCGAGTAATGAAAGTAATCAAATCTTCGCTTTCCTCGTTTATACGTACACGATTGAAGGCGTGTTATATATTTAAACGAGTAAAGATTTTAATATTATTTAATTAAGCCAAAGTTTCGTTTATAAAAAGCAAAGAATATTTATCCTTTTTAGTAATTGCATTAAAGCGACGGTAATTTACGTAGAATTATAGTTTTTTATCGAGCTTTTTAATAAATAAAACTAATAATAACTAAGGGGCTTTATTAGCTATAATAAATTCTTTAAACAAGTTTTTATTAATATAGTTTTTAATTAATTCGAGTTCCTTTTAAAATTTACAATAATTTTTAATATAAATAAAAATTTATTTATCGATAAATTTAATATAGTAATTATATTTACAATATAGGAGTAAAGTATTAGCTTTTTTTTTAGAGAAAGCTTTGATAAAATAATAATATTCTATAGAAATTATTAATTTAAAATTAATTTCTTTTTTCTTTTTCTTTTCGATTTCTTTATAGATTTCCTTTATAGAAATAGCAAAAGTATAATATAAACTTTCTTTATAAATATTATAGCTTTTATTAATTAAAGAAATTACAAAAGCGGCTTTAATTATATAAATAATAGTTCTTTCGAGAAGCTTGCTTATACTAGCAAATCTATGCAAAATCTTGGTTACTTTAAATATAGATTCGCTTTCCAAAGTAGTTGCAAAAGCAAAAACTATTAAAATCAAAGTAAATATAATTCCTGAAATAGCTAGCGAGGCTATTTCGAGATTATATCGAGCTCCGATATAAATATAATATTTATATTTAAATTTAATAAATTTGTTAGTAAAATTAATTTTTACATTATAGTAATGCATTTATTACTTACTAATAATAGTTTAATAAATAAAATTTATAATATAGAAATAAATATTATCGATAATATAATTCTAAATTCGTATATAAGGATATATAATATAAATTATATATATTTTCCTATTTTCGTTATAGCTTTCGATTTTCTTAAGCTTAGCTAGCTCGATGAAATCGATATTTAATATTTCGTATATTTTTTATATAATTTCGAAATTAATATAGTTTCCTTTACAAACGTTTATATTTATTAAAGTTTATATAATAATTTTATTATTTTTAATTATTATATAATTTAAAAAAAGAAATAGATTTTCGTACGAGACGTCGGAAATTAAGCTAATATATGTAAAAAATAGTTTTTTAATAGCGATTTCTTTAGAAATTATTCATTTTTCGAATCGATTTTATAATTAAAATAGTAATTTAATTATCGATTATAATTAAAATCGTAGTCGTTATCGATATCGATATTAGCTTTGGATAAATATTCTATATTATTTACTTTCGAAAGTTTATTCTTTCTTTAAAAATAATCGAGTAATTTATAACCGGGCTTTCCATAGCTATAGTATTCTACTTTTGTCTTAATAGTTAGCTTAAAGTAAAGCTTTGGCATCGCGATTCCGGCAGAAGTAGAGGTAGCAAATTTAGCAAGCGCGGGAGCTAAAAACTAAGGGGGTCGAGAAATCGTAAAAAAAGGAGAAGTTCGAGATCGTCGAATTACGGATTTCTCCTTTCGTTTACGTCTCTATTTTTATCTTTCCTTTTATTAATTAACGATTTAAATATTATTATAATAAATAATATATTTCTTAACTAATTTATCTATAATTTAGTAATCGATTATTATAATTAAAATAGTTTGTAATTTAATATTAAACTTTTTGCGAAATTTATATAATTTAATATTTTTAATTATAAAGAATTTTATTATAATACGTTTCTATTTAATGTAAAAGCTTTGGAAATCGTTTTTATAATATAATTTATTGAATTTATTTTATAAATTCTTAATTTTATTCGAATTATTGTAATATTTGTTTATATTTATGAAAATCTTTTTTACATTAGTATATGTAATAAAAAAGTCGACTTGGAACTTAGCCCGTAATTACTTGGCGGCCAAGTTAATTACTTTGCTTTTAATATATATTATTTTTGTAAAGAACGAGCAAAGCAAATTATATAATTATATTCAAAAATAACTAAAACAATTTCTAGAAAAGGGTATGGGAAGAGCTTGTTTAATATTGTCGAAGGGCGAGGTCTCCAACGTGTAAAGGGCCCAACTGTAGGTTATCTGTCTCCTAAGGCAGGAAACGAATACCGGTCCGTAACTCTCAATATGTGAATATAAACGAAGAAGGCCGTAAAATCGTAATATGGTAATAACCAGTAGTCGTCAATATCAGTCAGGAGCTTTCTCAATGGCGAGGAGGCACAATAATCATGAATCAATCGTCTGTATTCATACTGCCAAAGCTGCCCCCCATATGCTTCAGAGAGAGAGGGGAAGACCCCTTTTATCTACAAACTACCCC
>QYAJ01000440.1:0-12015 GCA_003988865.1 Phialocephala sp. D728
TTCATACTGCCAAAGCTGCCCCCCATATGCTTCAGAGAGAGAGGGGAAGACCCCTTTTATCTACAAACTACCCCTGCTTGACTAAGTCCAAGTCTCGGCTTAAGCTAAATCTCGGAAAGGGGACAGTTCTCGTAAGAACTGTAGAATACTGTACAAAAGTAAAATAAATTCTTACCCCACTACATTCGTTCCTTTATAGAAAAAGCTCGCTTTAGAGCTCCAAGAATAGAGCGGAATAGACTAAGAAATTAAATAAGAATTAATTTTATAATTATAGCCTAATTTTCTTCTCTAATTCCCATTCTTGCAAAAATTAAATATTATTATAAATATTATCGAATAGTTCTTTAAAAAAGTCTTCTATAATTAAAGCGTCGTCTTTATTTTTATCGATTTACTTAGTAAAATCACTTTCCGTTATCTCCGTATTAGTTTTAGCAACTTTTTCCTTGCTTTTAAAGCTTAAAAACGAAGGAAGAATAATAATTAGTTTTTTTTTATTATTAAAAATAATAATATATTTCACGTTTAATTTAAAAAGCTTCTCTAATCCATTTTCCCTATATTGAAAAAACGATTTATTGCTAAAAAATAGACTCTTTTTATTAGCTTTTAAAATATCGAAGGCATATTTTACTTAAAAAGCAGCCTACTTTCGCTATTCGGTTTTTTTATAAAGTTCGCTAAAAGTAATATTAAAATCGATTTACTTGCCGATATCGTATTAGATTATAAAATAACTATAAAGTTTATTATAACGAATTATATCGAAGATTCTTTTAACTCCTTTAAATTAAACGTTTTTAAGAAAAGATTCGTTATTCCTAATATTTGCAAATTGTCTAAAGCAAAGGCACGAAGTCTTTTATAAGTAAACTTAACGTTTTTATAATAAACCCCGTTTTTAAAATATTCTTCATCGTCGATAGTAAGCAAGTTAATAAGCATAGAAATTCGTTTATACTTATTTTTTTTGGCGAAAGTATACGTTACTATAGTACTTTATTAATATAAATGCAAATCGAAAGCCTTTACTTTTTTAATCGATTTGGTTTTAATGAAAGGAATTACTATATTGTCGAAGAGAGAATTATCGTTAGAGCTAAAGGAGAGGTATTTAGCACTATTGTAAATGCTTTGTAAGATCGACTCGAGCTTGTTAGTATCAAAGGTTTTGGTGTAGTTTACCTCGGAATTGGATTATTTAAAAAAGAGTTTAATATATAAATAATCGGCTAGGCCGATTACTTTAGTATTTCCCTTAAAGAAACGATACTCGTTTTTGTCACAAGAATAGGTTCTCAAAGATCGGGGATAGGCTATAAAATAAATAGAGTAATCCCTTAAAAATCGATGGTGCAAAAGCTATAAAATAGGATTAGTCTAAAGTAGCTAAATAATAAGGGAATAGTAAACGTTTCTAAGAAAGGAAAGATTGCCCGAAGAATTATAGCAATTATGGAACTTCAGTATTTTAATGTCTTTAAAAAAAAAATTTAATAACTTCTCAATTTTAACTTAATCGAAAAAACCGATTACTATATAAACGATTATAGTTTTTAAATCGATGGGAGCAATAATCGTCGAAATGTGAGAAAACTTAGCTAATTGCTTAAAAGGGCGAAATCGGTTTTTCGTTAAATACTTTTGGCGATATTTTTTAATTTTAAAGATTTCCTTAAAATAAAAATAGATTAAGGAATAAACCTAGGCTAATCGAAAACTGGTTTTTTACGTAGTTAGAAAATAGATTGCAACGATACGTTTTATTTATTTATTTTAATTAAAATTTAGTTTAATATAAAAAGTTTTATAAATCTTTTTTAAATACTTATTACACGAAATAGAAAAAGCAATGCTATAATAGCTACGTTGCTAAATAGGTTCTAAAGCATCGCTTTATTCTCGGAAATTAGCTTTATTAAAGAATAAAATCCTAAGCTTTTACTTTTTTATTATTTTGCAACTATATTCTATAATATTTTATATTAGCACGTTCTTTTTTTTAAAATTCTACTTTTTGTATAAGATTTTTTTAATAAAACTAATCGCTATATTTGCAAATAATAATTTATATATAATTTTTTTGCGTATCGATTTTCTAACGAACGACGATAGTATTATTAGTATTATATAATTAGAAATCGTTAGCGGAATTATAAAAGTCGTATTTAAAGTTAAAAAAGCATTAAAAAAAAGTGTTCGAAATTACGAAGTAATATCGGCAGAAATTAATTTAGCATTCTCGAGAATAAAAGTAAATGTAAAGTTTTTTCTAAGGAATTTAATAAAATCGATATCGACGATATTAATATAGGAAATAATTATAAGCTTTTATATTTTAAATTCGTTAGAGAAAACGAGGAAAGGTTTTTTAGCGTATAGACGTCGAATTAGTATATCGCATTAATAAAATAAGTATCCCAATTCTTATAAAGTTTTTTTCTTTAGCTAATCGATTTCTAAAGTTGCATTTCCTTGCTTAAGCTCTCGAATATAGTCCGCTAATTTCGAAATGTCGATGGGTTTCACGGGTTTATCGAAGATATTCGATTTTATAGCATTTCGTTAAAAGATTATTATATTAATAATTTTAATGATTTCTTGAGGGGAAATCGTTTTGTTTCGAAATAATGTAGCTAATTCGTTATAACTACGTTTAATCGTAAAGATATTTCGAAATTCTTCTAAAAATAATTAAAATAATTAAATTCGTGTAAAGATTTTGCTTTTATAAATTTCGAATTTGCTATTTAAGATTTTGTAAAGTATGCTACGAGAATTCTCCACTTTAGCATACGTCTTTTTAACTTTTTTAACTTTATCGCTAAAATCCTTATTCCTTTTATAATAATTTTGTAAAAGTTTAGCTTTAAATTCTATCGTTTTTTTAATTTTAATTTTTTTTTACTATAAAATAATTTTATTTTTAATTTTATTTTTTTTTTGTAGTAACTTTTTATAAAAAATAGAGATTACTTTAGCTTTATTAATAGTGTTAAAGTCCTTAATATTAACCTACGCTTTTTTAAAATCGAGAGTTTTTATATTAATGCATTAAAGTTTTATAAAAAATGTAGAAAATAGAGTTATAGTATTTGCACGAATTACGATATTAGTAATAGAAATTTTAAAAGATATTGTAAAAACTATGGATTAATACGCGAAGAATATTGGAGTTATATATGCTTAATTAAAGTTATTGCGTAATTTCGAGTATTTAAATTACGTAAGTTAATTTCTAATTACGATTTTAAATGCGTTTAAATTTCAAAGAAGTAAGAAATAAATTGCAAGAAGCTGAAGAAGTCTAAGTTTTTGTAATTATTGTAAAAGTTATATATAATAGCTGCAATTTTTCGTATTTTTATTTTTATTTATATTTTTAATAAAAATATATTGTAAATAAATTTGAATTCCAATGCGTAGAATTTTCCACAATAAAGAACGCCCAATACCAGCAAATACTAAGAATACGTCAAGTTTCAAAAGTATAATTTTTAATAAATATATAGCTTTATTTTTATTTGTTTTTCTTGCAAAAAATGGAAGTTTAAAAGTATTTAAAAGAGAGTTTTAGAAATATAATAATGAATAATTATAAATGCAAAAATTATAGCAATTTTATAGTATAACGAATTAACTCGTTAGCTAGGAATAATAGTTCGAAAGGTATATAAGAAAGTAAAATTAAAGTATATAAAAGTAATGAAATATAAATAAAAAAAAAGGTGCAAAGGATAATAGAAAAGTAAGTTAATTTCGTTCCTTTACAAATTAGAGCTATTCTTAACGAATAAGGAATAAATGAAAAGGAGGATATAAAAAGGAATATAAGTTATTATATAGAAGAAGAAATATTATTTATTAGGAGGGGGCTTTTTTATATCCGGTAAAAAAGTAAATAAATTACTTTTCTAACTCGTTAACTTAATTATCCATGAATTTAATGTATTTGCCTTTTTCGGATTTAAGTAATTTAAATATTTATATAACGATTCCGATTTCTTTTTTAATCTTCTAAATAGTTTCTTATTTTTTCTATTTTTTAGTAGTAGCCTCTTCGAACTTCGAATCCTTATTATTAAAATAGTCGTATTTCGTATCTTTTACGATTTCTTTTTTTAGACTAGTATAGTATTAGTATTAATCTCTTTTTACAAACTTCTTTAAACGATTACTAGTATATATTCTTCTAATCGAAGTTCCATCCACTTTTTCAAGGGCATAGCTACCTTTCAACTAATCAGCTTTGGAAACTCGATATAATCCTAGCTATTTATATAATAACTTAATGTTTTTCGATTTATTTTAATTTATAAATTTAACGTTATAAGCCAAAATGAAATCCTTTACTTTAATAAGTTTTTTACGAATTATATAATAAATATCGAAGTATTCTTATACTTTCTTTTAGCTTTATTTCTTTCGAAGTTTAGATTTTTCTATATTTTTATTTTTTATTTTAAATTATTGATAATATAATTTAAAAAGATTAATTTGCGTATATATTTTATTCTATCTAAAAGTTTTTTAGATTGGAAATCGAGTTTTTATTAGCAATACTACTTCTTTTTTATAAATTATGTAAAAGGATATAAAGTCGGTAAATCGATGAATGGTCGTTTTATTTACGAAAAGCATCGTTAGCAAATGTTGCAGCCATTTTGTTTTCCCTTTTTTTATTATAATAATTAATGTAATAATAATAGATTAATATTTTCGTTTAATTATTCTATTTGCTTTTGAGTTATAGGCCGAAATAATACATTTATAAATATTAAGTTTGCGAAGTTTTGTAATTACTACTTTTTTAAATTTAATTTCTTTATTAATTTTAATTTTCCCGAATACGTTATATTTATAAATAATATCGTCGAAAATAAATTTAAAGACTTTTATTAACGTTAAATTCTTTATCGACTTTACTTTTATTTATTTAAAAAAATTATTTCGTGCAATTATTAAATAGTTGTAGCTATTATATATAGAAAGGAATATTATATCGATACTAATATAATGGAATAATAGAATAGCTTTCTAAAGGTATAAAGCTTTCTTTTATTTATACTTGCTTTTATATTAGCAATTTCTATAACTAACTACAAATTTGCGAATATTTTTATAGTAACTAGCCTAATAATATCGATTAGCTACCAAGCGATAAATGCTTTCTCGTCTAAAATAACCTAATTTATCGTGTAACTTATGTAATATTATAGCTTTTTGTCTATTATCGTCTAAAACTAATCGAGGAGAGTAGGATTTAGTAGTATTCCGCTAAAATAAGCGGTCTCGGATGCTATATACGGCTGCTTCTCGCATAATCTTCCGAAATTCGGTTTTCGATAACTACTTAAATCTCTTTAAAGTCGTCAAATATTATGCAATGTTTTGGGAATGCTTAAAGTATATATCCTCTAATAGTTCAAGTCCGAAAAAGGTAAGTAAGCCTTTTTATTTAAAGGAAATGCCTCATTTATTTAAAATTTTAAATAAAGTTAATGCTTAAGAATTCAAACTAATTTTCGAGTTACCCGAAAATTGGCTTAATTCGTAAAGCATTAACTTTTTCCTGCCTAAAAAAGTAGTTACGTGCCCTACCTCAATAATACTAAAATTAGCATTTTCGTTTTTAATAATCGATGCTATTCCGATATAATTTAATTCCAATATAATAAATTTATTAATATTAAAATTATTAGTTTTATTATCGTTTTATTACGATTTTCGTAATAGTCCATTTATAGCGGTATATTTTAATTTCTTTATATAGCGGATTTCAAAGTCGAATAGTCTGATCTATGTAAGCTAGTGGGTAACCAAGGCTTTAGGAAAGTTAATGGCAGCTCGATTAAATTATATAATAAATATTTTAGCATTTATTTTAAAGATGAAATAGATTTCGTATAGCTAGAATCGCAGTTTTTGAAAGCATTTAAAGATCCCACGGCATTCTTTTTTAATAGCGTTGTAGTTATGCTTAGCTTAATTCCAAAGTCCAAATTTATATTAAATAACTCTTTTACATCCTTTATCGTTAATTTATTTAAGGATTTCTTTTTATCCAAAAAAATTTACGTCTACTCCAAAAATAATTATATCTTAGCTTTCGGCGGAATTATAATGCAGCTTATATAGTAATAGAGAAAACGTTAGTTTTTTTTATAGGATTTTCATCGCGTCGATTTGTTTTTATTTTTAAATAAATAGTACGTCCTTTTTTATTAATTAGTATAAAGGTTTTGCGAGAATTACGTAGCTTTTAATCCAAATCCTATAGTATATATAGATTTCGGTAAAGGCCTTGACTTTAGTCGCGTTTTTATACTTCTTTTAAAATAGGATTTTTGCGACTTTAGTGGACTCCAGAGATCGCCCTTTAGAGCTATAGACGTATTCGATAATAATTATTCTATTCTAGCAGAATTGAGACTTTATGCTAATATAAGCTTCGGCCCTCTCTATCCGATCTATAGTCTTGTCTAAATTTTGAATATATTCGAAAACGTATCGTCGAACCCCGGGCAAAGCAAGCTTATTATTATAATCCGTGTACGGCCCTTTAACTTTAATATCGTCGATAAAAGGCATCGCTACTTTAAGGAAGCAATCCTCCAAAATCGTTATTACTACTCGTATAAATTAGGCCATTAAGTTTATCGCACTTATAGAAGGTATAGTTATTCGAAGTAATTCGATAGAAATTATAAAAGCTATTATATCTCTATTTCGAATATTTAAAATAAGCTAATTATATTTAGAAAAGAAGTTAATAAAAAAGGTATAAAAGTATCCCACGAATTCCTTAAAGAATTTATCGATAGAAAAAAATATATTTATATTTTTTAACGTAATAAAGTTTATTTTTATTATAGCGTTAATTAATTTGTATATACTAGGAATCTTTTTAGCTATTAAAAACTAAGGATTTCGATAAAGTCTATTACTCTTTTTAAAGACTTCTCGATTTAATTATTCTCGAAGTATTTTCGCTATTATCGGGAATAAAGCCTTTAAGCAAAAGAAATTCTTTTTTTATTATATTATATATTAAACCGTTTTAATAAAGATTAGAAAGTTAACGTTTTTATTAATCTTTCCTATTTCCTTTTAATCGAACGTAATAACTTTCTCGTAATTAAAAAGCATTTTATCGAATATTACTTTTTTTTTTTTTTATAATTATATTTCGATTTTTAATATAGCTAATTATTTAAATATAAAATAAGATTTTCGTAGTATTGCCGTTATTCGAAGTAGTAAGTGCGCCGAGTATTTGCCTATAGATACTTATGGATATTCTCGTGCTTTGGATCGTTTATACTAATTTAGCGGCCCGCTAAGTCCTTTTTCGATTCTATTTATTAGATTTATAAATTGAACCTTTTAAACTTTCCTTTTATATATAATATCGACGTTAATCTTATATAGCTTTACCTCGGGTTAGTTTAATAGTTTCATTAGTTTTTTTATTCGAACTTTTTATTTATTTTTATAAAATATTACTTTTCGATTTCGTTTTTTATTTATAGAGTAGGGTAAAGTCTTCTTTTTACTATTTTTTTTTAGTATTTTAATTTTCTCTTTTTACGTTTATATTAGAGAATAAATATAATAATAATAAAAAGTATTTTTTCGCTTTTATATTCGACGCGTTTTACATTAGAATTCTCTTTGCCTTTTTTTTACTAAATATAGGAAATAATTTATAAAAAATAAATAGAAACGTTTTCTTTCGAATATCGCCCTCGACCTTCTTTATATTTGCAATATCGATCGAATTAAAATTAAAATTTATAAAAAAGTTTTTAAAAAAAGAAAAGGATTTATTTCGTCTTTTAGCATCGCTTCCTTTTTTCGTGGTACTAATCGTTAGTTTTCTAACTCGAACTTTTTATTTTCTACTTTTTTAATATACGGATTTATTTTAATTCGATATATATTTTTATAGCGCAAATTATTTTTAAAAAAAGGAACGATTATAATAATATATTTATTTATAAAATTTATAAAATTATAAAAAATTTTATTTTATAATTTATCGTTTTTATATTCGATTTGCATTTTTATAGCTTTAATAAATAATATTCCCAAAAGGATTTTCTTCGCGTTATCGACGAAAAAGAAAAGAATCGTGTATTTAATTTTGTTTTCGAATTTAAAGGTTAAATACGTAATTTCACGGAATTCGAATCGATCGCTAATTATAGTAAATAATTGGAAATCCTAAACATTCGCAATTGCATTTTCAAGTTCTCGAGCTATATAAATAAGTAAAACACAGCACTTAGCGCCTATATTAAGCGTTTCTTCGGCAGCAGCTTTCCTTCGAGGTTTTACGAGATAGAAGTATATTTTCGAAGCTATTATAATATATCTCTTTCAAATTAAGAATTAGAAATCGATATTAATAAAATTGCTTTTAATCGTTATTAATCTCGTAATTGGGATATTAGTAAATGGGGTCGATTTTGTAGTTATACGTTTTAGCCTTTGCCGTAGCATTTTTTATATATCAGCTCCCATTATTATTTCTTTGGCTACCGCAGATTTAGCTTTAATTAGCGATAAGTAATAATTATTATCTTTATGCCACTAATTAACTATAACGGCTCCAAGGTTAGGAGTCTTTAAAGCTTATACGATTAATAGCATGCCCCTCCTTGTTTATAGAAGTCCTACTTTGGATTTCGAAAGCTTTTTTAATTTAAATATTTCTTCTATAAAATTATCGTTAATTTCCCGCTTAAAGTCCGCTTTTATAGTTTCGTTTTTAAAGAAATAGTTTACTACTATCTCTTTATCGTTAAATTACTCGATAGTTATTTTTTTTTTCGATTTAATTTAAAGAAGCTATTTTTCGGCCTTTACTTTACGCCTAAAGTTATCTTTTATTCGAGACGTCTTTCTTATCTTTTTTGCTGCCACGGCGTTTTTTAAGAGATTAATAAGCAAATTCTTATAATAATCCTCGATCGAACCACTAAAAGGAACTTTAGCGTCGATATAGCCTCTTCTAAAATATAAGCTAGGCTCCGGTCTCTTAGCGATTTCCTGTCCTCGATATATAAACGGAGCACTCCTTTGCATTTCGATAGCTATAGCGAAATTAGCGTCTAATTTACTAGCCCCTTTAGCTCTCTCTTCAGCCGCTTCTTTTATCGATTCCTGGATTCTCTTAACATTATCGGCACGTTTGCTAAAATTATAATTATATTCTTCTCCCTAAATTTAAGATTTAATTTAATCGTATTAACGTTTATCGTTTCGAAGTATAAAAAAGCGAGACTCTCGATTAAAACTCTATTTTCTATAGTATTATTAATTATTTTATTTATGGGCATAACTGCGATTAATTAAATCGTTTATTAAAAAGCATCGTTTAATAAAAATATAGTTATATTTAAAGTTAATGTTTCCCGTTAAAGTTTAATTAAAGCATTTATAGCAATATTGTTTAAAGTAAGTAGCATTCGCGTCGAAGTCGATTATTTCGTCCAAATTGCTTTATACTATAAATGGTTCTTTAAATATTTGAGCCGTTCTATCTAAAGGGGCGTAAACTCTACTATACTCTCTATAGAGCGCTCCATTATATTATCCGCCTTCGCCTTCGCGGCCTCGGCTTCCGCTATATCCTCCACGTCCATATCCCCCGTATCGAGTAGAAGGCATCGACGGCTATTAAGCTTAATTTAGTAAAGCTATAACGTTATTTAGTTTCGAGGTTAGCTCCGCTATATTAATCTTTAAAGCAGTTTTTAAATCCTTGAAAGTAATAGAGGAAAGGGAAAGTTTCTTTAGCTTTTACGTAAGTAAGTTAATTTCTAAAAGTTCCTTCGAAATAATAAATCGGCGAGTTCTTTAAATAGTATCGGAAATTAATAATTATTCTATTTTCATAAAAGCGGGTTTTGTAATAGTCTCGTTTATTCGCAATTGCTAAGCTTGAAGTCTCTCTTTATTTTATTTAAATAAATCGGGCGGAATCGGCAAAAAGTAATAGTTAGCGAAGTTAAAAGCGATTTGCTATATAATAGCGTTTAAATATTTTTGCTTAATCCTTGCGTATTTCGAATTATTTATTTCATTATACTTACGTTTCTTTTCCTTATATTAGTATACGTTAATCGTAATTTTGTATATTATTTTATAATTATAAATAAATATATTCTCGGAGTTAAAACGCTTATTATTAAAGATTTTATTATAAACGAAAGTAAATAAACTTTTTATAAATTATCGGCATTAATATATTTAGTCTAATTTACTATATTTAATAAGTTTTTTAAAAACTCGATTAAAAAAATTTACGAAAGTTTTTATTATTATTCTCCTAATTTATAATTAAACAATAATTCGTTATAAAAACTTATAATTAATTTTCAAGCTCTTCTAATCGTTATTTTAAAACTCCTTTTTAAAAACGTTATAAAACTTCCTTTCGTTATAAGCAATTTCTTTTTTATAGTATTTAAAAAAAGCACGAATTTGCTTTTTATATAAAAGGCTAATATATTTGAAAATTCGAGTTTTTTTAAATTTAATTATAATTATATAATTTTTATATATATTATTATATCGTTTTAAAAAAGCCGAGATGTTTTCTCCCTTAAACTATAAAGCTTTAAAGGCTTCGGGCAATAGCATTTGTAATTCGGGAATAAGAACTATTTTTCTTTTATTATCCTTAATTACTTCCTTCTCTTTTCTTTTTTGCTCGCTTTAATTAGCGTCCGAAAGGTTCGCGAATAAAGTAAATATTATAAATTCTATTAAATATTTAATTAGTCTCGACGGGTCACTATCCGAAGTAGATAATGCAATAGCAAACGTTTTAATAATTATTACTAAAACGTTAAGTAAAGCAATTATAAATAAAATTGCAATTAAAGATTTAATCGATATTTAAAATATAGTAGTTGCAAAAGTCTTAAAAATAAAAGTATTTAGCGAAGGTAAAGATCGTAAAGTTTTCGAAGGTTTTAGTGCTAAAAAAACTCGTTTATAGAATTGGATTTCTAACTTCTCTATAATTTACTATAAGTTTTTCTTTTTTCGAAAACGTACTCGAGGTTTAGTTTTTTTTTCCTTTCAAATAAGCTTTTTTTTCCAAACCGTCTTTTATCTTTTATTATTCGAGGTCTTTTTTTTAAGTAAAGTATTATTACTTAAATCTTTATTTTTTTAATTATCGATTTTCTTTCGTTATATCGAGTTTAATATATTCTCGTACTCGATAGTTATTTCTTTAATTACCTTCGCTATCCTTATTATTTTTAATGAGGCCCGTGCTAAAATACTTAAAAAAGTTAGAATTAATATATAGAATAAAAATGTAACCTCGCTTGCGAGTAAGATTATAATTTCCCATTTCTACAATTAAAGCTTTTATTTTAAACTAATTTTTTTATTTCTATTATTAATTCCTCGGCTCGCTATCGCGGATTATTGCTACGGGTTTCTCCTCCCATTTTCCAAGCTAGCCCTTATATTTAAAGTTTTTAATTTTCGAACGTAATTAAAATTTAAATAGTAATTAATACTATTATCTTTTAATAGAATTCTCCAAAGTATTAATTAAGGGTGCGTTTATCCGGATCTCCCCAAACTTCAGCTGCTTAATAATTCCCTTAACCGTAATGCTTTTTGCTGTGTAGACTCGAAACCAACAAATTACAGCTTTATATAATGAAAACTCCCTCTTTGCGTAGGTCACTAATATCGAAGAGCGAGGTCTCTAACGTGTAAAGGGCCTAACTATAGGTCATTTATCTCCTAAGGCAAGAAACGAATACCGGTCTATAACTTTCAGTATATGAATATAAACGAAGAAGGCCGTAAAATCGTAATATAGTAATAACCAATAGTCGTCAGTATCAATCAAAAGCTCTCTCAATGGCGAGGAGGCATAATAATCATGAATCAATCGTCTGTATTCATACTGCCAAAGCTGCCCCCCATATGCTTCAGAGAGAGAGGGGAAGACCCCTTTTATCTACAAACTACCCC